>OY720172.1:62500-482500 GCA_963082885.1 Parascotia fuliginaria | reverse complement strand
GCGCACCTTGTTGCCGCCTGATAAGTGACTTTTTAATACTTTTTTTAGGCGGCTGAAAAAGCGCTCCTGTAATGATTGTTTCATATCTGTCTCCTTGATGCCCAACGACTGCGACATACTCAAGTATTTATAGGTGTCAGCGATTAGAAGTGAACTAAGATGAGTAGAATCAGATAGTTGAATTCCATCAGATTCGACTACCCTGCCTCGCTTTACATGCATGACTGCACACTTGTCCACTCCGAAAGCCATGTTGATAGAATTACTGAAGTTTTGAGTTAACTTCAGTAACTCTTTCAGCTGGGGTTCAGTTGGTGCAAATAATTTAAGATCATCCATGTATAGCAGGTGGGATATTATCTGACCACCTCTACGCAGCCTATAACCTAAACCTGAACTCTCCAGCATTGAGCTAAGAGGGTTCAGGGCCAGGCAAAACCATAAGGGACTCAGACTGTCACCCTGGAAGATACCCCGCCTAATCCATAGTGGTTCGCTAATGCCTGGGGTTTGTCGACACTCTGGATAGGTAAGGACCGTTCTCCATTGCCGCATGCATGTCTCCAAGAAGGTGCGTACTGTAGGGTCTACTTTATATAACTCCAGCACCCTCAAGAGCCATGAGTGCGGCACGGAATCGAATGCCTTCTTATAATCTATCCAGCATGTCGCCAAATCCTTTCGGTTACGGCGAACCTGCTGGCTAATGGTCGCATCGAGAAGGAGGAGCTCCTTAGTACCACGGGACCCTTTCCTACATCCATTCTGCGAGATAGAGATAACCGAATTAAATTCAATATGTTTCGTAATTTTGGTTCGCAGAATGGATGTAAGAAGTTTATAGACCGATGGTAAACACGTAATCGGTCTATAATTACCAGGTTCCGTAGTACAACCTGTCTTATAGAGCAGGTGAGTATAACCTGTCGTAAGGAAGTCTGGTAGCAATCCACTCTCCAGGGCAGACTGAAATTGAGATGCCAATCGAACATGTGAGCTGCGTAGCCACCTCAGCCAAAAGTTTTGCAGTCCGTCCATTCCCGGTGACTTCCAATTAGCCATAGGACGGACTGCATTAGCTACGTCTTCAGCTGTAATGACTACGCTATCCATTTCTGCAATTTGCTCACATGCTCGCTCGACATCTCGCATCCAGCCACCTTCAGAGTGGCTGACTGGTACCGACCAGATACTACTCCAAAACTCTTTGGTCGCAGTAGCATCTGGTAGCTTACCATCGCTGGTCCCAGAATTTGATTGCTCCCAGCTCCTATATACCCACCTTTGGTCCTTTTGAAATATGCGGTTGACCATATATCGATCCACGCGTTTTCTATATCTGCCAATTCGGTTAGCCCATGCATATACCTTCTGCTTTAGGAAGTCGATGCGCTCTGTGACCCGAGACAAGTAGTGGTGGGGACTAACTCCCGTCCCCAAGAATGCTTGGCTCACAAAGCGCATCACTCTCGGACGTGTATTTCCATTCCTAAAGCAGATTAACTTCCCAATAAGCACCCTTGCTCTAGCAATACGCTGTTCAATTCTGTACTGCCAGACTGGTGCAGAAGTCCTGCGTGGCATAGGAGTGTCAGAAGTTGGTAAATGGACACACGCCAATCGACACACTGCAACAGCCGCACAATACAGAATTAAATGCGTATCACTCAGACTTTGGCTATGATCGAAGTATTCCGGTAAAAGTGAGTCAAGGGTACTTACTAGCGTTAGGTTTCTTCTATGCATCGGTAACCGAGGCAGACGCGGTCTAAATTATTTATTATTATTGTATAAATTATTATTATTATTATTATGTTTACTTTGGGTCTAGGTGGCGTTATGTGGTTGTTGTGTAAGAGTGGTAACGTCGCAATTTAGTGTCATATTTTCGTGCTTTTTAATTTCATCATTTATTCAGAGCTTTAATTTAAAAATATTAGTAGAATACTTTTTAGAATTGCGTGCAAGCTGTATAAAAATTAAGTAACCAGTGGAATTTGACGAAGTCTTTTTCTTCTTCTTATCAAGCGGTTAGTGGTTAACCTAGTTTCAGGACTTGTTCAGATCGCTCATAATTTATTATAGAGGCATCCGACTTGACCTAACGACTGTTATCAACTTGGTAACAACTGTAACGTAATATCGTTACAAAAAGAAATTTTTTTTTGTTTATTTACAATTTTAATAAATATATTTAATTATACGCTCGTCCCTGCACCGTTACGTTTTTATTTTGCAAACGCTCCTTCAAGTTGAACGCGGCTCCGCATGCTGCGCCGGCGGCCGCGCGCCACGACCCCCATACTAGCTTGACACTCGGAGCTGTTTACACGCTCGTCGAGACGGTTAAAAAATATATATATTGGATTGTCATTATTACAAATCTACTTACTCTATTTAACGTTCCAGTACAAACGTATTACTTTTAAATAGTGCATATAATAATTATATTGTGAAACCCACTTTATTTTGGTAAGTGTTGAACATTTATAGTTGACATATTCTGTGAACTTTGAACTCCGTCTGATTGTGGTTATTTCACACACCGCTTTGCCTAAGTACTTTTACCTTGTGCTAGAAGATATCACAATCAGACGGAGTAGCTGAGGATTATCTACAATGGTTGGATATGGTGATTCCAGGGTCCGAATCCCCGGGACGAATACCCGCTTTCGCCGCGTCACCGGTTTTCCTCGCGCACCTTGTCTGGCACAGCTGAACTCCTGCGACGTAATCAGGGAAGTGCTTGGGCTGATTACTTAAGAGAAGTGTTCTTTTATTGTGAGACCTTGGTGTAGAACCATCAATTAAATGTTTGTAACTGAATAGTTTGATTTTTTTTTTTTTTTTTTATTTTTTTTTTTTATTAGCCTACCAAAGTGACTCCACCCCGCCTGATGGTAAGCAGTCAGTGGAATCCAGAAGTGGTGGCCACCATACCAAAAGCTATCGTCTTAAACTGCTGGTATGGTGGCCTCCACTATGGCGGCTGGGAATGGGGTTAGAGGAAGGGAATGAGGGAGGTGAGGAAAGAGGAAAGAGGGGAAATTGGGCCTCCGGCACTCTCACTCACCGAACGAAACGCAGTAGTAAGGATACTACTACTCTTAAGTCGATCTTCTATGAGAGGGTAGTACTTCCCCGGACGATCCGGCCCATTCATGCTGAAACCAGCGTGGATCTACTACCGTTCTTTGTAGGAGGGTAGACTCAGGTCATCCATCCTTACAAACTAATTACGTTACACAACTGTGACCGAATTTTACCGTAACTTTAGTTCAGATCAAAAATTACTATGCGGTCACCCATCCATGGGCCAGCCGCACTCTATGTTGCTTAATCCGATCGTTTACCAATCAGTGAGCGCAACGAGCTATGAGCGCCGTCAGTCATCTCAGTATGCTTTACAAGTATCAATGGATGCCATGACATTGCAATAAACTTATAGTCGTGTTGTCCTATAGCGAGCATCATCATTCCAAAAACAATTCTTCTTGGTCTAAGATAGACCTTAATATATTAGAGATGCTAAAACTACAATTACAAAGTGAAGATTAATCTGAGACTATGAAACGTTGTCAAACTTAGTTGCTCAAACCTAATAAGGCGAAGCAATTAACGACTTTGGAGCGGCAGTTGCAGTTCGCTTTACATTGTACGCCGAGTACCGTAACAATCTCTTACACGGTGTAACTGGCGAGTATTATTACTGCAACATTGTTATACATACACTGTAACACACTCACTAAAGTTAATTGTATGATAAGTTAATAATTATGCAGCAAACAACGGATTTTAATTCTTGAATTAGTAATATATATATAATTATGTCTTTGCCATATCTATACTTATATAAAGTAGAAGAGTTTGTTTGTTTGCTTGAACGCGCTAATCTCTGAAACTACTAGTCAGATTTGAATAATCGCGTATAAAAGCCCAGTTCTCGAGGAAGGTTATATGTTATATAATATCACGCTAATGGCGACGGGAGCTGAGCAGTAAGCAAAGAGGCGGGTGCGACCGCGCCGTAGCTAATCATTAATAAATGTACCTATACCAGAGGGCCTAAACAACCGGAATAAATGTTAATAGAATAGAAAAGATTAAAAATGTATGGGAGCTAACGACAATGTTGGCGGTAACTTTTCCTTCAGGTATTGATCAATGTAGAAAATGTTATTAATATGCTATTTTCATTATTTGTAGTCGTTGTTTGTTTTTTTTTAAACGCAGTTTTTGCCACAGTTTTTGCAATTTGTTTGAAGAATTTTTTCCGGAGAGTTTATTTATAATACATTAGCGTAAACGAGAATTTTGAAAATTTGTATTTATGTCTTAAAAACAGTACAAAGTCGGGCTGAGTCGCTAGCTAATATAATTGTTATGTAACTACATCAGTACGATTCAAAACTTATCCATTTAACGACCTTACTAAATGTTATAGTAATGCGACTTTAAGTATAGTTAAAGCGCATAATTAGAGCAGGCAACATGCGGGCGAACAATTGAACCCCTATCACGAGGGCGGACGCACTTCACAGATCATTACCTCTTCACTACTTGTTGAAATAGTTCAACTTTAACACGACGAGCGTTGAAACGATTGAAAATATACCATGTGCTGTTTCAATACAATATAATTATCGTTAATTTTCAAATTTTGTTGACATTCACTATTGAAATTACCTACTGGGTAATGATAAATCGGCTTCACGCAATGCGGTTACACCTGCGTCTTTAGTTATGGATCTGCTTCCGTCGCCAGTAGCGTGATGTTACTAACATATAACCTACCTTGAGAAATAGGCTATCAAACGTAAAAAGCGTCATTCAATTCCGACTGAAAGTCCCAGAGATTGGCATTCAAACAAACAAACAAACTCTTTGACTTGATATAAAATGTTTAACGATTGATCATCGTTCATTTTATCACAAGGAGCGAAGGTTCTACTGCTGGATAAAGAACAGTCGATAACTGCCTTCATGTATAGGTTGTGGGCTGATATTTTATCTTGCTTTAACACATACTGACCATTAATCAATACGTACGGAAATTTCACAAGCCGTCGATTGGTGGTTACAACATATAAAAATCAGAAGTTAATTAAGTATGTCTGCGTATAACGCTCTTAAAATATTCAGTCCCGCGCTCTAACATTTTTAACCAATACCGGTAAGAGATTAATACGGCAATTATTCATGCTGCAAACATTCCGGGGTCGTGGAGGTGGAAGTACAAAGAAACTATGATCAAAGTGGCACATTTTACCGACGGGAAACGCGCGTTACTTCAGCGGGGGGAGGTGGGAGGCGAGGTTGAAGCGCACGTACGTGGCGAACTAGCGGTGGGGAGATATGTACTATCAGAACATTGTTTGACTTAGTCACTTTAAATTTAAACAGTGCAGAGGCCCTAGACAAGTGGTACAGATTTCTATTCTATTCATAGAATAGACTAAAAAATGTATGGGAATGACATAAGCTAACGACAACGTTGGCGTTAGCTTATGTCAATCCCATACATTTTTCTGGTTCGCTTAGTGTAGATTGCGACAAAAATAAATGAAAATAGAGTTTATATAATTTTTTTTAAATCGATTGCCTTCACTATTATAAATTATCACTACCCATTAGGTACGTTAATTATGATAGTGAATATCTATCTACATATATATATATATATACCGTGTATGTGTGTTGTACACATCGGTAGTTCATTAGCGAGCCACCTCACGCGACACTCATTAGAGGACGCGACGAGGATGCAACACTACTTTAATTTAGGTTACTCATACTGAGGGTTGGTTTGAAAGCAAACAGAATATATGCTGATATAACTGTGTAAAAGAGTAATGAGCAATATATGTGTAGCTATTAATTATTTAGACCACGCTTGTGGTTTTAGAGTTATTATCGTTTATCTGAGCCTATCTAAAATTATTGTTCGGTTATATCGCTGTTGTATTGTATTCATTGACGATTTTTCATACAAACTTTCATCTCTTATTTCAACCCTTTTAAGCCATTTTTGGCAATAAAAGATAGCCTATGTTGTTCCGCGAGGTCTAATCTATTTCTATACCAAATTTCGTTAAAATCGGTTCAGTAGTTTAGACGTGAAAGCGTAACAGAGTTACTTTCGCATTTAAATTATTAGTATGGATTTGTGCGATCATCGAATAATTTGAATAATTTTTTAACCAGTTTTTTTAATCGAAAATTTATATTTTATGTTAACGAAACTTGGTGTCTAAACATAGCAGTTTTACAATCATAATTTTTTTATAAAATTCAAGTAATACGTAAGCTTAGGTACGGCTCAAGTATTATTGGTCAGAAACAATTTTTAAAAATACAAATAACAGAAAATAAAATGAAGTAGGAACAGGAAAAGAAGGTATCTGAGAAGATTGGTCACTGATTTTAATTTTAACATTCTTTTCAAATACTTTATGTATTATTTAAATGCAATATTGCTTTAGATACACATTTTACAGAACGTTTTACTTATATTGTGTAAAAACTTCTTAATTTGTTTCTAACGCTTAAAGCGAACCAAATATTCGTATTTTGGATATTCTGTTTCATGTCGACACTAATTTGGGGTCGCAATAGGGGGCACAAATGGTGCGTGGAACGAACCGGGTACGTATGAATGGCACACTATACAATATTGTTGGTACCACGGAGTAACCGGGCAATTTACCAAACTTTTGAGGTGCACCCATAAAAGTTATATTATAAGGTGATCTCATGAATTGAAAATTGTTTGAAAATTTTCCTCAGTAAAATCTGAAAGCTTTTTCGTGTGTCGGTAATATAAAGTTTGGTAAATATGAGTGCGTGTATTGTAATTGATTTATCTCTCTACATGTAATGTTTTAATTTACGTGATATTTGATCGTTCATTATAAATATTTAAAGAGTAATATTTTATTTTTTATTTATTTTAATTAATATCGACACAATGTTAAGTTAAACTTTTTCCAAAATCTTTTTGTTTTCCATGACATTGTTAGTCTCAATATAACAGTAACTTAGACACAACTAACTTTATGAAAATTAAGATGAATGAATTTAATAAAGCTGCCACCACTAATATATTCAGAGGGAGTTCCATATAATTACGAGAATAAATTTAGTCGCGGTATTACCTTATCTTGGTTATAAATAAATATATTAAACCACCGCTCAGCTCTTTAATGTTTATTAAAAAGAACAAATTTTTAAAGATCGTTAAGAGTTTCGAAAATATTTTGCCAGAATTTGTTAATTAACTCATTATTTTGTTGGAATTGAGGTCATAATAAAGTTGATTATGAACGTTATTTATGCGGTTGTTTTACAGGTGTTGCAAAAATATAAACAAAATGTAATTACAAGCTGTGTTTCGTTTGTGAAACAAAAACAAACAAAATAAAAACAACGATGTTTTAGATTATTTTTAATTTCGAAACAATTTAATAATACTTACCTACTGAGAATGTCGATTATTTAATTTACATTTTATACGACAACATAGTATTTAGGTTCATACTTAACTCATAAGTTCGATAACTTATGAGTCTAAGGGGGATTGATGTTCGATAACATTAATCCCCCTTAGACTAGAATCTAGAAATTAAACACGACTCAAAGTGACTGCCCCTGTGATTCGGTGGTACTATGTACGGATTACCACGCGGAGGTCTTGGGTTCAATCGCTGGGTTGGGCAAAGTAAGATTGGGTTTTTCTGTGGAAAAAATTCAGTATTAGCCCGGAGTCTGGAATTGCGCCCGATATATGACAACAGGCTCGCACCCTGTTACATAGGACCTAAAATAAATGAAAGCGAAAAGTGGGTGGTTAAACACCTCTGCCTGCCCTTTCGGGGATAAACGGCGTGAAGCTATCTATGTATGTCAAAGTGACAAACCTATGCCAATAATAACCTTTCAGTGTGTAAATATAGTAAACATATGAAACTAAGCTTAAAATAAACTGTTATTTGACTAATTTACACATTACCACTATAATGTAAACCAAAACGTTACTAGACGCAAACCCGACGGCTGTATCTGCTGCGCGTCACATTAGCTGCTTGAAGCCAAGTTCGTAAGTTGGCAGCACTGCGGCGGGCTCTGACTTTATTTGACAGCTGATCTCAACGCAGACCAGACGGCTGTCATGCTGCCACTGTGAAGCGCTGGCTTATTTACAATAACGTCTCATAATTGGACTTGTAATGGTTTGTACAGCATTACATCTTATACTGAAATTTCCGATGTAAAATAAGTATTATTAAGATCCAGTTTATTTATGGAAACAGTCAAGCGATTGGTGCTACCGATTGTCTGTGGTGGTTACCACCAATTATAAACAGTAAAGTAGTGAGCACATTTTTTGCCCTTCGTATCTCAGTAGTCTTATTAAATTTAAACTAGCTGCGCCCCACGGCTTCGCCCGCTTTTAAAATGTTTTTTGTCTCCCTCGGGAGCCAGACGGATTTTCGGGATAAAAAGTAGGTATTTCCTATGTTCATCTCCGGCACCAAATCTATCTACACACCAATTTCCGACTATATTCAAATCACACCGCCTGACCATCTCAGCATCTTCAGCTCGTTGACGTATAGTTTTTGCTCATGAACCTTTTTGGCTGTCCAGCATTCAGAGCTATACAGTAGCGCAGGTCGGATTGCCACCTTATATACTTTTTCCTTTGTTTCTATGTGTAAATTAGTTAATTCTAACTTAACATTATTATATTAGAATGTTAATGAATCAAGTTAAACGTCAAAATAAAATAAATACCTTACGTGTTCAACGATAAAATTACATAATAATATTCGATAATCTTAAATCCTGTACTTATAGCACGACGGCGAGTGAGACAGCTAACTACACAATAGGGAATATTATGACGCTATCGAGCTGCTGCAACAATGTAGTCTCGGCAGGCGAGCTGCATCGGAAGTTACGAGATCCAAGATATGATGGCGGAGACGCGAGAGACTGCCGGAACGATACCCAAGACGCTGTTTGAAAGCACGCATCTTATTAAAGCTGAATAGTGATGGGTCAAACAATGCTTAGAACAAAAGCCAATTATTATAGTCATGTGCATTGATATAGTACATTCATATTAAAATTATATAAGGATTCTGCCCACTGTGCATTTTGCGAAATATAAATTGTAGCAAATTTTAAAACGTCCAAAAATTACTCGATAAATGCTAACCAAAAACATTTTTTACATTTTTGAAAACCTCTGTGGTTCGGTGGTACCGTGTATGGAGTGCCAAGCAGAGGTCGCGGGTTCGATGCCCGCTCAGTGCAAATATTTGTGTGCATGAACATGGCTATGTGCATTGGGCTTGATGTTTCTATGTATAATATACATGTATTTATAAAAAAAGTAGAACCCATATCAGAAGCTATTAATATATGCTTACTTTGGGACTAGATGGCGTTGTGTGGTTGTTGTGGTATTATTTATTTATTTATGTTTATTTATCTTAGTTTTAACAGGCTATTACGCTTACTAAATATTTTCTAAAATATCTACTTAAGAACCCGATAAATCCTTTGTAAGACAAAACAGTATCTAACATTGTTCCTCCGTTCTCTCCTCGCCTACTTACAGATACATCCGCAAGAAAATATCGTCGACGATTATCTTTTAAAGGATCAGTTGTTACGATGTCTCGTGAATTACTCTGATTAAGTCGGTTTACTTTTGAATCGAGTGTTGGTATCGGTTACGGTTAACGAGCATCCTTATCTACTTCGTAAACGTATTTAAGTTTGTTCCTAGTGTTCCGAGATCAGCCTGAAGTCCACACAAATAAATACATTTAGATAATACAAAAGTACGATTCACACAAATGTTAAGTTGGGCTCTGGCACCCAAGGTAAGATTTAACTTGTGTTTTGGTTACCAGGGCTCCCCCACACATTTTAGAACATAGTTGTATACCTACTTAAATGTTACAATAATTATTACCTTAGATAATAGTGAAAGTGCAACTTACATTAAAAGAAATAAAAATAAAAGTTTGTGTGTGTGTGTGTGTGAGTGTGTGTGTGTGTGTGTGAGTGTGTGTGTGTGTGTGTGTGTGTGTGTGTGTGTGAGTGTGTGTGTGTTGTGACTATAGGATGGATAAGGTAAGAAGATCTTCAGTCTCTGAGTATGATTTCATTTTTAACCAGTCAGTGATAGTACTTTTTACAGCGTATTTACAAAGTGGGCAAATATTACAGGTTTTGTTGTCAAGATTGTAAAGGTGGACACCACCTGGAATAAAGCCTTTATTAGACATAATCACTTGTTAAACGTGTACAGAACAATGTTCGATTGTGTCCCTAGATATTATGACCACTTGCTTCTAAACTTTTATCAACAAGCAAAATATAATTAAATAAACTAAAAACTCGCCTGCCTTACACAAATTGAAAAGATCTTACCCATTTTTTTGTGTTGACGCCACATTTCTATGGAGAAACATTACCCTGCTTGACTTCGACAGTCAGGCAAAAAGCCTAACACCTATTACGGCCTTTAAATTATGTAATACTTTTAAGCCCTTTGTCGAAAAAAAAACAATAATTGTAATCAAAAACTCCTTTTGACAGGTATTTTTCCACAACCTGACAAGAACAATAAAGTATATACTACTCGTAGAGACGAAATTTGTCAGAAACTACACATTAGGGGAAAGTCCCATACCACAGTCTCAGAGGAATTTCAATTAGGAACACAGAGGATTACGTTTCTGTGAGAGAGCGAATTCCATGCTGGTGGCGATGCTAAAATGTAAATGTATAAAGCCCACATTCACTCATCATACTATTTCTTGGAACATGAAGGCTATAAATCAATGTTATAAGCTTGCTATCATCAACGTTCATAGCAAACTTTGGAATGAAGAAAATGTGCCATTTGATTGCTATCTTAAAGCTACCAAAAGATAGCGCAGTAGTACTCTAAGTAGGGTGTAAGACCGATTTCTGTCTGCTGATTATTGTCTGTTCAGTTGAGCTCATTACCATCTTTGAATGCTTAATCTTGACTGCGGTGAGAATCCCAGTACTTTTAGATATTTTTCAAAGATCAGATGACCAATTTCAGCATTGCGAGTATAACATACATTAACACGAAATGGCCAAGTGGATAAGGCACCGCTTCATAAACACGAGGTAGTGGGTTCGAATACCGCCAACTACCAATGTGATTTTTCAAATCATATGTACTTTCTGAGTTTATCTTGGACATTTCTGACTGACGGTGAAGGAAAACATCGTGAGGAAACCTGGACTTAAAGGTCTGAAATTGCCAATCCGCCTTGAGCAAGCGTGGTGATTAATGCTTATGGCTTCTCTTTAAGAGAAGAGGCCTTTGCTCTGCAGTGGGACAGTAAACATGCTGGTAATATTTATTCATTAATAACATACATTAACATACAGTAATGGTAGATAATCATAGATGCCTAAATTAATTTAGTATTTAAGTCCTGGACGTTAGCAATAATGGTTGCAACACAATTTATCTAAACCATGGCCATTACCGTACATTATCAATATTACTAATAAACTTTTATTATTATATTTATTACTCTAATGATTTTCTTTCATAACACTACTTTATTTATTCATAACTTTACATTATGACGTTTCTGACGTTTAAAACAACGATCCAATATTATACAAATTATAATTACGCAAGTAAATATTACAAATCATTTTATATCACATGCAGTCTTTTAGATTAATAGTTCGATACGAGTCTAATGGCAATTATATTCAACCTATTTATAAAAGAAAATTGAATTGTTGCCTCTAGTTTATCATAATGATTTTAATGAACACTCGTAATAAGAATATTATCAAAAAATCCACGTGGCATCAGTTCGACACGGCCTAGATAAAGCAACGTTATCAAAATTTCAAATCACAAATAGTGCACCGAGCCAACATTGAACAGATTAAATTCAAATGAGATGTCAAATACCAACGTTCGCTTTGAAATGTTAACAATAGAATTGAAATTCTGTTCGGATCACTTTAAATTTTATGATTAACAAATTTTAATGTTTGGTTTGACTAGTATAATGAAACACGTAAAACAACAGTACACTTTTCTTTATTTTACTTTTATTTATATATATTTTTAGCACTTTAAGAATAAGTAAACGATTAGAACACCAGCACACCAGTAGCACTTACAGCTATACATTTTCGCATCGTAACCTTACCTCAGAATAATGGCCGTACACGTCACATCCGTTATTCAAGTGTTGCCAAACTAATAAATATCAAAATAGATCTTAATAATATAACAATCACTATTCTTTTAATATCTAATTGCATGAAATATAATATTTTAAAACAAGAATTGAAGAATCACAACACTAGTTAAACATAACTAGCATTCTGCAGCAAGATTTTACCCTAGCGGAATGTGTCAGGAATGAGCCAGAGCGAAGGGCATTAATGGATACTTTATTTATAAGTAAGTTAGATGTAGGCATTTTCAATTCTATACTGTCCAAACCATTAACGCCCGAGGCGATAAAGGTTCAAAGTCAAAGCATTTATTTCATTTAGATCATAAAGTATGATGCTTATGAAAAGTCAACATTACATTTTGTCAGCCAATTGACCTACAGCCAGTTCGCTGACGAGGTACAGCTGTGAGAAGAACTGGCAAGAAACTCACGCCACTCTTTTCAATCGCCAGATAATTACAGTTATTTGAATGAGTTACAATTTGGTTGGTTTGAGTTACAATGGTTTACTCCCTAGTTAGTGTTTGATGTATTAAGTTAAGTTTAAGTTAAGTTTAGGTTACGATGGAACTGACATAACTTCTTGTTAAAGTTCCTTTTAATAAAATAAAAGAGAAAAAAAAAAAAAAAAGGTTTCACCCGCGTCTTTGGTTACTGCTGTACTCCCGTCGACAGTAGCGTGATGTTTCATAGTCTATAACCTTCCTCAAGAATTGGGGACGCATACACCAAAAGAATTATTCAAATCCAAACCGGTAGTTCCAGAGATTAGCGCGTTTAAGCAAACGAACTCTTACACTTTGTCTAATAGTATAGATATGTAGGTCAATACAACATATATTATATTACTCATAGCTTGTTGCGCTTATCGGTAAACGATCAGCGGGTTAAGCAACTAAAAGTGCGGCTGGCCCATGGATTGGTAACCGCGTAGTGGTATTTGATCTGAGCGTCTTCGTCTTCTAGGTTGACCACTAACCCACCACTAACCACTCCATAAGAAGACGAGTCTGCAGCTAAGTTAATGTCATAGTTCTTTAAACTGTGTGACTAAACTGACCTAAGTCTTCGTGACTTAAGTCGTTTCATTATAAACAAAAGATCCTTATTTTCAGACATGATACTTGGATATGGTCGAATTATGTAGGACTTATTACTCTCCCTTTTAACATGTTGTTTCTCTGTAGAAATAAAGTGAAATGTTTAATTAGCGACAAAGCTTACCTCTGCGTGTAAAACATAAGTTTATACCGTTTAGTTTTGGTACCAGGTTATTTTGTGAATTTATTTTAAGAAAATTGTTGTTTAAACAGAGTTCTACATAATTACTTATTTTATTTGTTTTTTAAATAGGTATTTTTTTTTAATTACTTGCAAGTTTGTAGGTATAGCATAGTGTGTTTTTTTTAAGCTAGGGTTGATATATAACTAAAGAGTTGATATATTGAGTATATAACTTAAATTGTTATATCGGTCCGTTTTTATTCGCCAGCTGGCGTTCAGAGTAAATAAGTGAACTTATTTGTCAGAGTCGTTACGTACGTGAATGTAACACGCTGCCGTGTTGGCGTGACACAGCACGAGTTATAACGTGACACTGTACGAACATCACGCTGCACGTGTTGCTATTACTGTGCATATAAATTTCGGTATGATTGTGCTTCTTGTAACAATGCAGTTAAGAAAAAGACATTTAACGCTAGACTTGATGACGAAGTTTAGCAGAGTCATAGAGTTGGATAGACAGAAATGTGTCTATGTATTATACAAAATTATGCTTTGCTATTTTTTAAATAAATCAAATCAAATCATTTATTATTTGTAAAACTTATGTAAACAAAAAATGCATTTTATTTTAAATCCTTGGAGTAACGCAAAAAGAAACTTTTGTACATAAGAGATGTTTATTTTTTATTTTATTTATTTTTATTTATTGCACATAAAAAGATACATAACGAGGGAAATATATAAATTAAAATTATGTACAAAGGCGAGCTTAACTCAGAACTGAGTTCTCTAACAGCATACCTTAAGAGTGGAAGAGGAAGTAATATTAGTGAAAGTATATGAAGTGTACAATTAAGAAAGAAAAATAGCAGAGAAAAGTAAAGAAGAAACCAATTTAACCTAGATTACACAGAAGTACTTATAGTATATACATACTAAGAATACTTAAATAATATAATGAATGATATATAAAGCTAAATATACCTACATACAGAAAAATATACAATTTTATATATACATAAATACATACAATAAATATATATAAGTTACTTATAAACGATAGACAAGAAATGCTCTTTAGTTCTTTTCTTGAAAACTTCAACAGAAGGACTGTCACGAATGCCATGAGGAAGAGAATTCCATAGCCTTACTGCCTGTACTGTGAAGGAGCCGTCATAGCGGCTAGAAGTGTGAGGAGGAATTTTTAGTAAGAGTGAAGGAGTAGAGCGACTGTGTTTACCCCTAGGAACAAGATACTCAAAGCGTTCACGTAAATAAGACGGAGAATTAGGATTATGAAGAATAGAAAAAAGAAGAGTAAAAATATGAGTGTCTCGACGCTGCCGAATCGGTAACCACTTCAATGTCTCACGAAATTGTGAGACGTGATCATATTTACGTAAACCGAAAATGAAGCGGATTCCCAGGTTCTGCAGTCGCTCGAGCTTATTAAGATGGTCCTCCTTAGCATCAAGAAAACAGACATCAGCATAGCCTAAAAGTGGAAGAAGAAGGGACTGTGCAAGAGTAACTTTAGTTTGGTAAGGTAGGAACTTTTGAAGACGTTTGAGTGTTCTGCTTACCTTTGCAATGTGATTGTCCCAGGAGAGATGAGTATCCATAAGCACGCCCAAGTTCTTTGCAACTTTTGAAAGCGGTATAGGAACAGAAGCGTACACAATTTGAGGAAGTGACTGCACGTCTGCAGAGTGGAGCATATAGCTACCATCAATAATGAGACCCTGAGACTATGCCGGGTTGAACAATAATCCAAAAGATTGAGCCCACTTACTAATGTTTTCCATTTTGTATGACATAATTGATTTACATATTTAGCACGAGTTTTTAACATCTGACAATTTAACAAATACCTGTAAATTAGTTTTCACAAAACATGATGTTTCTAAAATATACAGTGATGGCGAGTGTAAGTAATTTTAAAGATTTGAAGAAAGGTATACAACTATTAGTTACTTTTAGAACGTCCAAACGACGCCTAGTGTTGCGAGCAACTTCACAGATAGTACCAACTCGGACAAATATTTTCATGAAACACACTAGGTTTTGTTCCGGGACTGCCGTGTTCGCTGATTCGCTGTCAGTGAGACATTCAAATTTGAGGCAATCAACTTTCTACATATCTACGTTAGAGTTGAACGAAAACCTATACACAATTTTATACATAGTACCTACTTACAAACGCATATTACAAAGTTACACATTAATCTGGAATCAAACAATGCAAATACAAAGCCACATTCCAAATCAAGTTGCTAACACGCCAAGTTAACCGCACAACAACGTCTTACAACAAAAGTTGGTAGGCGTTCATTAGTGAGTGTTAGCGAGTGTTAGCAGCCTCCAATATTAGTTACGTAACAAGACCGCGGCTCAACACTGCCTCTTGCCGTACTCGAGCACATTTGAATTGCACTGGCACAGGACGACATAGCAGCACTTCACTGTGTCGTTAAACATCACACAATTAAGATTCGTATTGACTTATTTGTTAGAGAGGTTTTGGTGTAATAATGTTATGTTCTTAATTTATTTAGGGATTACAGCAGATTACTTTTTTGCCGTTTTGGCAATGAGAAAATCATGACGGCAACCGTTATATTAAAATAATATTTTGATTGTTTCAGGTATGTCTGCACACGCACAGTATTGTTGCGATTCAGTGATGTAGCCATTAGACACGCTTTGGTGAATTTGTCTACAAAAAAAATGAAGTAAGTGTATATGATTTTTAACAAATCAAATTACCGTCAAATTACCATACTAGTTGAAACTAAATAATTGAATTCCTTGTTTTCTTTCTTTAATCTTAGTATTATATTAATTAGTTAATTTGTAATAATTACTTTGTATGGTTCTTTGGTTGCGTTGAGTGTTTAAATTGTAACTCATTCAAATAACTGTAATTATCTGGCGATTGAAAAGAGTGGCGTGAGTTTCTTGCCAGTTCTTCTCACAGCTCTACCTCGTCAGCGAACTGGCTGTAGGTCAATTGGCTGATAAAATGTAATGTTGACTTTTCATAAGCATCATACTTTATGATCTAAATGAAATAAATGCTTTGACTTTGACTTTGAACAACACAAAAATTTCTTTAGTTCGAATGAATCGAATCCGTCTGATATGCTTGCTGTATGCAAGCACGGTACGCGACAAAAAGTTTTTCATTTATTTATATACAGCTTATTTCAAAGTATGCTTCTGCGATTTTAAGATATCAAGCAAGTACTGGAGTTAGTTTAATAAGACGTCTCGCATCCATTACGGCGTTAGTTGGCGCGGACGTACTAAGCTGCGTTGCAGGCGCGTAGTAGAGAGCGTCTGGCAGTGGCGGTACGATTAGCAATTCCAATGCGCGAGTGTTTACACCACTCGAGCTCGTCTGTGACGTTCTCTCACTCACTGTTACATTACGTCACACAGACAGATATGTAGCTGCAATTTACTCCACGTTTTGGCACCGAGATATTGTGTTGTAGGGTTTTTAAGTGATGAAGTTGCTTTTGTTGTCACTTATTTCATAATTTTAAATTTTATTGTTTACTTAACATGTAATAATTCATTTAAATAATGTTATCTACTCTGTATTTAAGTGCCTATCTATCGACACTATTACATTATTTAACTGTTGAAAATAAGTCTTTCCACAATAGGTTTAGAGCATACAGCAAATGTTTATCATTCCATGCATTAGCTTCCAAACTCACGTTTCAACTACAATAACAAACATTTTTTATAGCTCTGTGTCCAACGAGCAGCTGGTAAGCGTTATACGTATTGTCATACGAGCCAACAGAGCAATGTACGGCGTTGCAAAATTGATGTGGCCCCGACCGCCCAGGCAATGCTTGCAAAATTAATGCCGATGACAAATGTATTATGCAACCGCTAGATGTGATGTTTCTCGGCGAGGTCTAGTGGCCGATTCGTAGCCCTGTGTTTTAGGAAGAGTTGATGACCATTTTGCCATGAATAACTGTCATAAATCAACAGTTAAGGTTATATTTCGTAATTACAAATTTTCAAAGTCCAAAGGACTTGGATTCTCTCTATTTTATATAAATCTTATAATCTTCTACTTTTTTAAAGAGTTTGTAGTTAAGGCAAGTACGATCACTTTTTAAACTTAACCCAATTTTTACAATAAGCAGAGATTTTTCTGACGTTTTGGCTTTGCGTCTATATGCGGATTTTTAGGGTTACCCATTACTTACAACATCGAATGGACTGTGGACTCGCTTATTACGGTAAGCGAAAATACCATTAACTTGCCCATTGAAAACACAGACAAAAACAACTTAAACTGTTTTGCGTCATACGTGTTGGTAGCATTTAACTAAAATGAGGAGATTAAATGATAACATGGCCGCTGTGCTTATAATTAAGAGCTCGTTTGAAATTGTAACTAACGAGAAGTTTATTTGTTTTTCGTGTATATTTTGATCGCAAACGCGGGGCACGTAAACACACACGGGCTGGAAACCAATTAGAACAACTGAGACGTGTAATGAACGGCGCGGTGCGGCGGAGCGGCGTCGATGTTGCGTTGACTCGGCGCGGCGGTGGCGTCACGCTAGCGTGAGTCGTACGATCAGTTTGTGAGCGTAACATCATTATAGTTCAATTAAACTTTTAATAGTGTTGTCTTAATTTGCTAACATATGTGTTATTATCGCTATTTCATCATATACTAACACGTTTGTTTATTTATTATAAAGCTTTTGCTAAAGTAGATTAATGCCAATTAGAGGCATTTTTATTTATTTATTTATTGAACTTCATGCACGAAAGTACAACGGCGGACTTAATGCTAAAAGCATTCTCTACCAGTCAACCCAAGGTGGTGAAGAGACATTTGAAGTAGGTGCAGTAAATGAAGCAGTGTGATATTAATAGTTGTTTGTAAAAGAACACAGTTTATGAAGGATAAAACATGGCAATTTAATTTATATAATATGTAACTAACATATACACTAGTACATAAAACTAACATATAATATGCATTTTTGATTTATTACATTTTGAATTATGTATCTAGTTGTTGATCGATAAGAATTTATATAAGTTTTTGTCTTTTAACGACATTGTCCTACCACACAATTTAATAAGAACTTTATTTTTATTACTAACACTTTCCGGGACAGTAAACGTATACAACCGTGATGACAATAAAACATCTATTGTGTCTACAGTAGTGTTCATGAAAAGGTGAGTTTGTCTTCATATTTTCGAATATCCCGTCCTGTTAACTTTAAGAATATCAAACATGAGTTCGAATAATGAATCCGAAACACAAACAAGAGCTATGTTATTGAAACTAGAAATAAAAACATGCACGTGAACGATCACAGTTTGGTATCAATACTGGCGGTTATTTGTGAACTAGTGAACTCAATTGTGTCCAGTGTGTTGTTTGATGCCGATAGCAGTTTTTTTTTGTTTTTTTTTTTTATTTAGGAAACAAACAGTCAATATAAAATAATTATTAAAAAAAAATTGTATTAAATATAAACTTAGAGTTCCATATAAGTTACAAATTCTTATTAATAGAACTGAAAGAAAAAACTACTATTAACAGTCACAAGAGATATTACATTTTGTACAAAGTTAAATGATAATTTTAGAAAATTACGAATACACTACAATATAAATATTATAACAGATGTTGCTATTAAAAGTTCAGCATTTCATACTTTTGTCGTTCAATAAAAGAGTGGTTATTCCCATCTAATTTTGATCCTGGGTCTTTTAAGCAGGACGTGAAAAAATCCTCATAAAGCCACAGTAGTACCACCAGACCAGCATTTTCTGGGCTCCACCAACTGCTTATCATAGGTTATCATAGGTAGAGTGAAATCACTTTGGTTTGAATAATATATACCTATATAAAAAAGGTGTATAACATTACTGGACCATTAGATTATGTTGAATATTTTTTATAAAAAAATAAATAATATAAAAGTCGTCCTAAAACCTATATAAATATAACTTGTATAATTTGAATATTATATATAAATATTGTTATGTGCCAAATCCAAAAAAATAAATTAAATAACTTCGCTAGCAATTTCTTCAACAATTTTGTTTTACATTTCAAATCCCGCACAATGGTTGTGAAAAATATACCTACTTCTTTACAACTACAGGTAAACACAGGATGTATTCTTCCGTTGTCGTGAGTTACGGTGCAATTTTCTATTGCACCGGCATAATTACTGTTTTGAGTGCATTTAATTACTTCCGAGATACGAGAATGAAGCTATTACTGCAAGAATACTGTCGTAGCTTGTCACTACTTTTATTTAAAGTCATGTTGCAAGAAATGTACACTCTAATACACATGCTTTTTATATTATACCAGCTGACCTGGCGAACTTCGTACCGCCTAACAGTTAATGTTTTTTGAAGTTATACTTCTTTTGGCGCGATTGGGAAAAATGATGAGAGTGAATTTTTACGATGCGCGCGCACACCGACAGAAAAAAGCAACACCCTGAAGTTGCGAGCCTTTTACACCCTGAAGTTAGTTGCGAACCTTTGTGTGTCGTATCAGTACAAATAATTAGTGTGAATAAATAAAAAATATATTTGCGTTTATATCAATTCAATTATATTTATGACGGTGATAGATATTTTTTATCAGTAAAAATATTTATTTTGAATATTAGTGGTAAAAGTGGTTTTAATATACTGTTCTAAGTGCATTTATAGATTTGCGGTTAACTGTCGATACGTATAATTTATTTACATTGCAAATTATGAATTATTACATTATTATCTACTAATTTTTTTTTTTTGTTTTCTTTTATTTTAATTATATTTTATGATTATTCATTATTGTTGCATGCTATTTATGTATATTTAGGTATGTATGCGTTATGTTATTATTTGGTATTTTTGGATTGTTACGCCAAAGAAGTATAACTTCTTACGTGCGTACATGAGTACACACACTATTTTTTTTTTCTTTTAAGCTATTTTTAAAATTTTCTCTTCCTAAGAACCTCGTACTTCAAAAAATATTATAAAAAAAGAATTAGCGAAATCGGTTCAGCTGTTCTCGAGATTTGCGCTTAGCAACACATTCAGCGATTCATTTTTATATTATAGACTGGCCTTCCGTGGCGCGGGATTCACCAGCGACTTTGCTTACTACTCTGCTGCCGTCGCCAGTAGCTAAATGTTACATAGCCTATAACTTTCCTTGAGAACTGGGCTATCATACGCAATAAAAAATTTCCAGATCCGACTGGTAGTTCTAGAGATTAGCGCGTACAAACGAAGTTCCGCTATAGATTTGTATTAAAAGAAAACATAACGAAATAGCTTAACAAATAGGATGCTTACGTTGGGTCTAGATGGCGTTCTATGTAGTTGTGATATTATTATTATTATATTAATAAAATGTTTTTATATTATTATAAAGTCGTAATGGGTCCAGTAGTTGAAATATTCACTTTGTATATACGAAACCGAGCAAGTACCAATGTGACTCTTTCAAATTCATATGTACCTTCTAATTCTTTCCTAAATATCTTGGACATTATTGACTTTTCAGTGAAGGGAAACAGCGTGAGAACAACTGAAATAATAAAAAAAGTGTCAATGTGATCAATGATCAACGGAATCCTTCTTCTCATACAGAGAAGCTTGAGCCTTCTCTGTATGAGAAGAGGGATTCCGTACCATTACATAATAAATATATATTATATTGTGTTTTTTATATTTGTTGTTATAGCGGCAACAGAAATACATCATCTGTAAAAATTTCAACTGTCTTACTATCACGGTTCATGAAATACAGCCTGGTGACAGAGGGACGAACAGCGGTGTCTCAGTATTAGTGTCTCGTTTTACCCTTTATGTACGGAATCCTAGAAATTAACAAACAGAGAGATAACAAAAAAAAAAACACTTGTCTAGGGCCTCAGTTAGGTAAAGTTTGCTGTGTGGTGTCGTTGTATTGAAGCAGTTTCCCCATCGCAAGTCGCGGCCATTACACGTTTGAGCGGTTCTAATTGCTTTGCAAGAGGCTCTGAAGTTGCCAGTTAGTTCCACGGCCTGATACTGGAGTGAGTACAGAACTACTCATTTAGAAATATTGCCTGCACGGTTGGGAAAGTTTCGATACAGGAGATGAGTTGTGCATCATACACTGTGCTGTGAAAGTTCAACATAATGTGTTTGTATTACGAGTACGTGCTTTTATTTACTTTACAACAAACGGTTTGACCCGTACCGTATGATAAACAAAGTACTTACCGCATTAAGATCATAAAGTCGCCTTTTAAACACAGCAAAAAAAAAACATTATTTGATTTAAATAATTAAGTTTAATATCAGATTATTTGATGTAACAAAATTGTGTATGAAAAGTATTTCATCATTTTCATCTTCCAATTTTGATTCCGAGTTTTTAAGCAATGCGTAGATAGCATCTTGAAAAACGGCTATAGTTTACGATGGCGTTTGGGATTGTGTCCACTTTCAGAATCCACTGGTAGCTTAGTATCAAGCGGAGTAGTCATTTTGGTAGGCCAAAATGTACCCTCTTTGATTTGGACAGTCGGGTAAAAAGAAACACAAATTGTTTAGTAATTGATCAATTATTAAGTTTTTTTAAGAACTGACATGCTTGAAAATAATAAAGTAAAGTAAGTTGTTTTATTTGACAAAAAGTAACTTACCTAAATATAAAACAACTGATTGTTTTCAAACTTTTCCCACGGTAGCGGATCTAAGCTGGTTTCAGCATGAAAGGGCCGGATCGACCAGGAAAGTACTCTCTCATAGAAGATCGACGTAAGAGTAGTAGTATCCGTACTACTGCGTTTCGTTCGGTGAGTAAGAGTGCCGCAGGCCCAATTTCCCCCTTTTCCATTTTCCTCACTTCCCTCAGAGTCAAACCCTTCACCTATTCCACTCTTCACGGTAGGCAGGGTTTTTTTTTAGGGGCATGCTAGGGACTCTGATTCGTCCATGATAAAGAAAAACTTTAAACTAGTTTGTTCCAAAATTCTCCACGCTTATTTTATGTATGAACCGTTGATATTCAAAGAAAGCGTCGCTATAAGCTGTAGTGTAAGGGTGCAATAACACTAAACACGCTGTTACACTCCGCGCAGCCAATAACAGAACGTCTACGATAATAGAGGTGTAACGGCCGATGGAACAAGTGGTGCCTTAAGATAAAAGCGCTATAGATAAGAAAGATACAATTTAGACTTTCAATTGTTCATTGCCTATTTTATTAAATGCTTTGTAATTTGTGAAATATATAACAGTTAAAATTGCAAGACTTGACCATCCATACTTCACTACATAGTATAAAACAAAGTCAGTTCCCGCTGTCTGTCCATATGTATGCTTAGATCTTTAAAACTACGCAACGGATTTTGTTTTGGGATTTTTTAATAGATAAGGTTATTCAAGAGGAAGGTTTATATGTATATAACATGCATAATATAGTAGAGTAACACTGATGAATTTAGATGTTTTTAATGTGATGTCGTATATAAACAATTTTTTTGCGCTGTTGCAACGCTGGCTAAACCCTACAAGATAGATCAAAATAATGTAGTACAGTATTATACACCTTAAAAAGGTCTACAAAAGAGTCCGTGATAGTGTATGTCTATCTAAGGGATAACCCACAATAAAGATTTTTTTATCCTTTACTTTTTATGAGAAATAATAGCTTATTTTTGAAGCGATTTTAAGCAATACAGCATTAATCCTTATCAAATTAAGTACCTTAAATACATTGTGCATTTAATATAAATCAATAATGCCCTTCACAGCATGTATTTTAAATAAATATTTTCAAAGATATTACAGATTAAAAATGCAGGAAGGGATATAGCGGCAGGGGGCCGGAATTCTGTTGTAAAATTAAATATACTACAGAATGTGTAAATACAACGTTTACAGAATTTGTTTTTCTTCACACGGGCAATGCTGATACTAAATATAGTATCAGCATTGCACCCGTGCGAAGCCGAGGCAGGTCGCTAGTATATTATAAATGCGAAAGTAACTGTCTGCCTGTCTGTCTGTTACGCTTTCACGCCTAAACCACTGAACCGATTTCGACGAAATTTGGTATACAGATATACTAGACCTTGAGGACCAACATAGGCTACATTTTCAAAAAATGGCTTGACCGTGTTGAAATAGGGGGTAAAAGTTTGTATAAAAATCGTCAATATATAAATAATTTATTATGCGATATATCCGAAGGTATGAGCATTAATCACCACGCTTGCTCAAGGCGGATTGGCAATTTCAGACTTTTAAGTCCAGGTTTCCTCACGATGTTTTCCTTCACCGTCAGTCAGAAATGTCCAAGATAAACTTAGAAAGTACATATGATTTGAAAAATCACATTTGTACTTGCCCGGATTCGAACCCACTACCTCGTGTTTACGAAGCGGGTGCCTTATCCACTGGACCATTTCGACATTTTATTTATGTCATAAATTGTTCCAAATAAAACCGCTATCACTTATACCCTTATAATAAAATTGTGCCACTATTTCTAAGTAGGTGGTGATAGAAATTGAATATTGTAGCGTAATTGGCGCGTCCTGTAATTACAGCGGACGTTACCGTTAAATATTACTCGATTTTACTGCCGTTACCGCTGTTACCGGCTGTTACCACACGTATTGTTCTCGCTGCTAATATTAATGGCCGCTTTCGGACAGCTCAACGCGACCAGGTGTTATTATTTTTGGATTTAAAACGTTATTACTGTCTTTAATATGTAAGCATTAGGATTTATGTAAATTCGTGTAATGTTAGATGAATTTACAAATGTACCGAACGAAGACGGCAGAGGCATTTAGTCGGTACAATATGTGCTCTTAACTGGGGGTCTACTACCAACCTTTAAAGCAGTATTATTATTTATTTATTTATTTACTTAAGGATCTCCAACAAAGGCAGTACACATATAATAATATAACACAATTTTATACACATACACATTTATAAATTTTTGTCTGTATACTCCTCCAATTACAGGAGACCACATCATGCATACTTATATTAGTTAAACAAAACAATGTACATACAATTAAATTTTAAAATAAAAATAATAGTTACAAGAGAAAAAAAAGATAACTAAACTAGAATACTTCTTTTTTACATATAAATGCAGATAAAACACTTAAAATCTGGATTATAACCTTTCTCTTTTGTACCATTAAAAACAAGGATAGAGACAAGTAAAGTTAAAATAAGATTACTATAAAAAGCTGTGGTACCCTGAGCGTCACACTTTCGCAAATGGCTCGATATTTAAATTTTATATTCGATGTTATTGTTGTTGAAATCACTTACACCGAATATAAAATTGATATATGTAGACATGAATTTTATAACTTGAATCCTGATCTGACTAGTTGATTCGATTGTAGATGTTTTCATCGATATTGGCTGCATTGAATATAACCAACTAGCGATATCTTACTTTTAACTTTTATAGTTTTTACGTTAAGATTACAATTAATAATGAAATTATATAGGTAGGTACTGGCTTTTCTTCACCATGTTATAGGTACAGTGATGTTAACCGGAATTCACTGATATAATGAGAGTGAAAACTGTGTTTAAATTCGCGAAAAATAGAATAGTAAGAATTGAAGTCGCTAAACATTAACTTACAGCTTACATCACAAATTATTATTATTAATTAATAATCGCTTTATTAACCGCAACATGAAACATAAGCAAATCACTTCGTTGAGCGTCGATATCTGTTGCCGACCATCGGCCTCCATCTTCCCTGTACCTTCGATACTCCATCAAAAATCTAATTAAGTCTTAATAATTTCATAGAGATTTTACATTTTTCTTATAAACGTTCCCATTTCTAATAATTGTTGTCAACTTCGGTAAGAGAGGAATCGAAAGTAAATTAAATTCCAGTAATGGCTGTGACGGTTTTTTTAGAACAAACGATTACAAGAAACGTTAATTAAATATTTTTTATTAGTTAAATTAAATGTTATAATTTTGCTTAACTTAAATAATTTGAAATAAAAAAAAATTAAATTGTTCGCCTGTCTTATGTGCTTACCTAAATCAGTAAGTATGCCTGATAGTAAGCAATCAGTGCATGACAAATTTGTTGGCTTTGTGCTATACTTTTCATGTTTTAACCAAGTTATAATCCATAATAATCTATCTACACTATTATAATATAAACACTTTATATTATAAAGTGGAAGAATTCATTTGTTTGTTTGAACGCACTAATCTCTGAAACTACGAGTTGGATCTGAATAATTCTTTTTGCGTATGATAGCCTAGTTTTTGAGGAAGATTATAGACTAAAGAACATCACGCTACTGGCGACGGGAGCAAAGCAAGCAGTAACTAAAGACTCAGGTAAAACCGCGCAGCGGAAAGCTACTTAACATTATGTTATGAGTTATAAAACGGTCTAAAACTATACTAACTCATCAACTAACAGATTATAACTGAGATGCTACAAAAAAGGTTATTTTAACGTAAAATGATACGGGGACGTAGCGATACGACACTCGTCGTTAATTGTAAATATCATCACGGTTTGGAAACCCCTAATTTATTTCGTCGACAATTCATTGAGTCGCGTCCTTTGTGAGACCAACATTTACTTATTACTAATTAAACCTCCGCAAAGTTATTTTAACAATGTTTTTTACGCAGCTTGTGTTACATCAAAACCTATTAGAAAGTAATTCCAGAACAGTACAGTCTCCAAATCATAACAACACCTACCTATCTTTAAGCATCACAATAATAGTATATTTAAATCGACTATACTGTTAGTATAGTCTACTAGCTCTTGCCCGCAGCTCCGCCCGTAATGTCGGTTATATCCCATTTTATAATTATATTTACTAACCATGAACATATCTCTGTTTATATATTGACGATTTTTCATACAAACATTTCAATTTCTTCAAGCCTTTTTCGGAATAAAATCCTATGTTGTTGTCCAATCTCTATACCAAGTTTCATCAAAATCGGTTCAGTGGTTTAGGCGTAAAAGTGTAACAGACAGATAGATATAGTTACTTTCGCATTTATAGCCATAATATTGTAACTATCACTAACGAATAACATCATAGTAGCAATTTACCTAAGACCACTACTAACCTGTTAAACGGTAATCGCCCAATTTAGCCCGTACCCTACATAATTTTGAGTTAAATTACGTAATCAGTCGGTTTGCTGGCTTCACAGACATTATTTGTGCTAATTATAACATTACGTGAATAACAGAATAATGTTAATTACCTATACTATTATATATAGCGAAAGAGTTTGATTGTTTGAACGCGCTTATCTCCGTAACTTACCAGTTGGATTTTCAAATTTCTTTTTGCATATGATAGCCCAGTTCTCGAGGAAGGTTATAGGCTATGTAACATCACGCTACTGGCGACGGGGGCAGAGCAGTCAACAATGACGCGGATGAAACCGCGCCGCGTGAAGCTTGTATTTTGTTATTGTGTAACTAAAATCTGTTGGTGAATGAACATTCGTCTATATTTGTACGTCATGTTGAAACCTTATTTTACTTTAGCAACAACACATACTTGTTATAGTAAAATGTATCTTTATCTTGCCGACACGTACCATCAACGACATTATCACATATTTAACAGTACACTCGCCGACAAGCATTGAATCAAGATAGGCCTGTGAAGGCCTCGCCTATAACAACTTGTAAGGGATATTCCCCAGTGCGTAGACGAGGCTACGTTTTATTGTTGTCTAAACTTATACTATATAGATAAAAGTTTTGATTTCTTGTATGTTTGTTTGATTTAACTAAAAATCAAAGTTACCGATTTGAAAAACTATGTCACCTTTAGAAATAAAAAAAATAAACGGGTAACGTAGTCTATATTTTATTATGTTTAACAATTTTTTCAATCTTTTTCAGAATTTCTATATTTTAAGCGCTTTCGTAAATCTGAATGATGCAATACGACACTATTGCTATGATATTTTCCATAGGAGTTGGCTGTGAAATCGAATACAACTTTTGATACCAAAGCGGAGCGAGGGCGGACCTCTAGACATCATTTAAATGACATCAACGTATAGTTGTGATTTTAACGATTTCGAGCCAAATTTGCACAACCATAGTCATATTTACTTTAAAGCTTTCGCGTTGCATGATATAATACAAACTAAAATTAACGCGATCATGCGTGAGGTAATTACATACCTTATTTTACTTGACGTTTCGATCAGGCTACATCGGTCGTGGTCACAAGTTGACTGGTGAGGCGATGTCACGGCTTCGTATGCGAAGTAGGTTCTAGATCTAACTTTTTTCAATACAATTTTGGTGGCTAACAAGCATACAGTCTACCTTATGGTAAGTGGTAACCGTAACCTATAGAGATGGCTGTGTTTTCCAAGCATCGCAGAAGTAATAATGCTTAAAAAACACACCAAGCCGTTGCCGACTATGGCTAAAGCTATGAGGAAGAAAAAGGGAAACGAAAGAAGACCGAGGGGGTACTTGGCCTGACGGCGCTCTCACTCATCGAGCAAACCACATTAGCATGAAAACTAGTATTCTTACGTCAGTCTTCTATAAGGGATAGTACTTCTCCGGACGATCCGGCCCATTCATGCTAAAACCAGCGTAGATCTACTACCGTAAAATCTTCAGATCTTCGTCTTATTACGTGCCTACCACCGGTCGATGACTGTCAAATCATTACATAAAAACAAGATAGGCAAAAACACAGGATAGGTAGTCTTAGACATTCTGTGACAAGACTGCAGCAACTGTAATCACCAATCCACTTACCAAGCGTGGTGATTAAGAAAAAAAACGGTCCAAATTTAAAAATCCCCAAATATGAGGTATTTTTGCTGGTATGATCGCGTTATTTTGTGTAACATAAGTTTAACAAAGTTTTCACAAACAGTATCATTTTGGTACACGCTAAATTATGTTAGGCCAATGAACAGAGGAAGACATACTTAATCGAGAGTGTTCCAAACTTCCCAAACTAATTAAAATTATAAACACGGTCGTGTAATCTCGCCGCCAGTGATTTGATTACGTCATAATTCTCGGCACTCGCTAAGAAAGGGTTGAATCGAGCGCGGCACAAGTTTGGAACGAGCCGGCCATGGCTGAGTTCAATCTCTCTGTTGATGAGTTAACAGTAGATACAGTCTTGTTATTGACTAAATTTACTATAGTTATTGACTTGAAATTTATCTATAGAGTTAAGGGATTGTCTGCGTCATTTTACACGCTACTTGTAATTACTTGAGTATTATGTAAAGAAAAATTTTAACACTCAGGCTGTGACCTGAGTTTCTTCCTAGTTCTTCTCACGGCTCTACTTCATCAGCGCCAGCGAACTAGCTTTAGGTTAATTAGCTGAAATTTTGTTCCTCTTATTTTGACGTTCATAAATGTCACTCAATTGATTTATTTGAATAAACTTTTTCATTTTATTTCATTTGTCAAACGGCTTAATAAAAGTATTCTGTAATAATAAGTAAGTGAATTAGAAACTAGTTTTAAAACATTATAACCATTACGGATACAGTTCAGAATTAAACCGTGTAAAAAGGAAAACAAATATTCTACAAAATAACATTTTTTAACACTAATTGGCACATCTGATATTTAATCGGCCTCTCAGCGTTGATTAATACTTGTTATATTCGGGAAACATTGTCTAAATAATTTCCACAATTATTCTAAAGCTTGAATCCCAACAATAGAGTTAAATTTCCAACCATGTCAGTGTCCATTATTCTTGCTGGTGCGGAGAACGTTCCTGAAAACGTCGGGCCGGTTTGAATGCGCAGACACGTCAGTACAGCTTAAATATTTGCTATATTAACAAATCTGTATTTTTTCAGGCAACGCGCGTTCCAATTTTATGTTCAAATATGAAAATGTTTGAGAACGAAGGTCAAAACATTTATGGATCTCTATAATAACTCTAATACACCAAATCAATTTAAACTTTTAACAATTGTTACGATATTGTTTGGTAAACTAATTATATTAGTTTTGTATGAAATATTGTTAGTATCAAAATAATAAACAGCTTACTAAATAGTTTGGTATAATCAGAGTTTTTTTTTTTTATTTAGTGCCCTCGAGGTGGCAGCACTGAGGCGTCAGGTTCAAAGCGTCAAAGCGCTTTCAATCAACCAGTCAGCCGTGAATGATTCTATTGATTTCAAACCATAAATGAATTTTGATGTGGTTTTTGTGAATGAAAGACCTTTCACCTAAGTGGCGCCAACTACTGTCGAAAATTATCCTAAACACCCTCATAGGTGACATTAACGCCCGTTAGGTAATGGTAGGTTATTAATGTGACAGTGTTAGTTAATATATTAGTAAAACATATAATATGTCTCTTGATTATACTATTTAACGTATCTTACTTATTCTTGTACATAAACAGGTCGTGTAAAATCGTAGTCTGAATTTCGGTCATCGATACATATTCGTCACTAGTGGTCGGTGTCACAGAGACGAAAGCCATTAGTCTTCGTCGCGTCGAGTGCTCGGCCGGAGTGACGTCGACACCGGAACCTTTGTAAATCCTTATTATAATTCAGATTTAGCGTCGCACTTGTAAATGGAAGTTTATAAGTCGTTCCGGAATCTCCTCATAATATAAATGGAGGTTTACATTTTTGGGATAATGCGAGTAGAGGGAACAAAAATTATGGTTTGCTTGTTTTGTGCATATTGAAAAACTTTTGCTACCAGATCCCAGTGGAATGGAGTTTTAATTTTGGGTTGATGCTGAAATTTATCTTCGGTATATTTGTTGTTTAAAAATGTCGTAATCATGATGTCTGATACTTTTCTACATGTTACAAATATTTTTATTTCTTTCATTAAAATATCAATATTATAATAAATAAGTACATGTAGGTAGGTATAAATATAATAATACTAGCCTGTTTATTGTCCCACTCACATGTTCCGGTGCAGGGCAAAGCCCTCTTCTCATATAGAGAAGGCATGAGCATTAATCACCACGCTTGCTCAAGACGGATTAGCAATTTCATACTTTTAAAAGTCCAGGTTTCCTCACGATGTTTTCCTTCACCGTCAGTCAGAAATTTCCAACATAAACTTAGAAAGTACATATGATTTGAAAATCACATTGGTATTTACCCGTATTCGAACCCACTACCTCGTGTTTACATATCAGGTGCCTTAAAAGTAGTAAGGTAAGTATTACTATAATGTAGACGATGTCACATTAATTAATTGAAACTAACTGGCAGAGTTTAATTAAATTGTAAAAGATTCGATGTTGACAGAGGCTTTCTGCTGATGTAAGTCGCGGCGAACAAAACAGCTGAAATATTTGGTACAATTAATTGAAAGGAGGATTTTCTCATTAAGTATACTCGTTGAGAGAAGTGAGCGTTTCTTAAAAGATTTCTCTCAAATCTAATAAGCTCTCTTCAGAACACTGCAGTTATGACAATACTACTTAGTTAATGTACTGTTCTGAGACTAAATCATAATGATAAACGTTAACACAGCGTGTCGCCAAGCCGCTACACTTTTTAATACTGAATGCAGAAGGCACTGCGTTGGAAATAATCATGTACTTGCGTTGCCTCCGTGGTGCAGTGGAAGCGCAAGCGACTGCTGTGCACAAGGTTGTGGGTTCGATCCCCACACGGGGAAAAACTTTTTGTAATACATAAATATTTGTGCCGAGTCTGGAAGTACTTTGTGTTCGTTCATTGTATGTCTGTTAAGTCCCCTGCGACACAGGGTTTCCCTAGTACGGAAGTAACCTTTAAAAATTAAAACATAAGATATATGCACTTGTAACGGTTAACACTTAATGTCGTAAATCATTACTAACTCGTCAGATCGACTATAGATTCCTATATTATCCTTTACTAACATTAATTTAAGAAGGAAATTGCCAAACCGCCTTGAGCAAGCGTGGTGATTAATGCTCATACCTTCTCTATAAGAGAAGAGGCCTTTGCCCTGCAATGGGACAGTAAAGAAGCTGGTATTATTATTATTATTATTATATTATAGGGAGAAAAGTAATATAAATGTAATTTAATATACAATTTTGAAACTAAAAGCAATGTTTCAATATTTGCAACTAACTTTTGATTACATCTGCTCCATATGCAATATACAAAATCTTCTCAGTGCATGTATTTCCCTAAAAGCGTGTCTTTCATTCGGCAATATTAAAACGTACACATACTAGAAATACTCTGTTGAAAAGGTAAATAAAAATGTTCCATCCAAGAAATATATTATTAAGAATTCACTATTAAATTGTAAGCATACTTGGGTTGGCCAGTGGCGGCCTCTACCGGTTAGACCTATCATTCCATTCCGTCCGAAATTCCACTTAAAAGCCTAATATATAGCACAATGCCCGCCTAGGATTCCACGGAAACAATTTAAAGTTAAACAGACTCAGCTATTGAGGCCGGGGCCGTGTGACAGCGGCGACATTTAAAAACATATATTTTTTAACATAATTTATACAGTGTGAAGTGCAATTTATATTATAATGTTTTTATTTTCCATTAAGAATACAATATATGTTTTGTATCTCTGCAGTATCAGTCTAAATAAAAGCCGGAGACAAGACGAAGTGCATTTCATGTAGTCTTATATTCTTCTATTCTTCCTGATAATATTATAAAATGCGAAAGTTTGAGTGTTTGTTCACTCAGCGCCTAAATAGCTAAACCGATTTCCGGAGCCGGAGACGGAGTTACATTAATTTAACATATTATACCATTTTCCACACATTTAGCTGCAACGCGCGGGCGAAGCCGCAGGTTGCAGCTAGTTCTAAATAAGTTAGTCGGTAAGTGATTTAACTTAAGAAAAATATGCTTGTATTTATTTTACCTTCACAAGAAAATGTAATTTAAGTATTCCAATAAAAAACGTTTGGCCGGTTAATCGGCGAGACGGATTGTTCTAGAAACGATCGCCAAGATATTTAGTTTTTATTGAAGTTGGAATGTGGTTCGTTACGGCGACGTGGAAGTAATCTGCGGTTCATTGTGATTAATAACTTGAACAATTTGTATAGATTGTCTTACATTCTTGACAGTTGCAAGTTTGTTTTTCTTGAAACTCAAAATATTGTAAAATATTTGAGTTGTATGAGCAATAATAATTCAAAATGAGGACTGTGTCAAATGAGGAATGAATATTAGTAATATTATAAACGCGAAAGTTTGTGTGTATGTTTGTTAATACTCAGCGCCTAAACGAATGAACCTATTTCGATGTAAATTGGTATGTAAGGTGTATAATATAAATATATAATACCCGAAGTTACAAAAGAATTCTCGCTGTCTTACGTCTCGTAGAGAACGGATTTAACATTATATACTACAGTCGTTCATGTCCAAACACATAAATATACATTAATTCACAGATAGTGGCAGTTTTGGCGTGAATGTGTAAAATTTGAACGCTAGCCAAGCGGCGGCATATGCACCTAATCGGTCGAATTGCAAATAAGTAGTATAATGATGGTACATTCAACAACAGAACAAACTGGCGACGATGCCGTAACCTAACGCTATAGGGACAAAGTACACCAACTTCTGCCAAACAACGTGTATTAAGCTGATCTATGTCAATGGCTACTAGTAACTTAACTGTCTAATACTGTTGTGTGTACATTAAAGAAGTAGACGTCAGCCCTGGCTTCGCTTCGGTATCTAAAGTTCCATACGTTCTAATAACAAACACCTACCGAAAATGTCATTGAAATTGTGTCGTAATGCATCATTCAGATTTACAAAAATAAAATAAAACATAATAAAATAAATAGCTCATGTTACGCGTCCTATTTGTAGTTTTCTAAAGGTGAAATAATTTTTAAATCAGTTACTTAGATCTTGACTTAAATTGGAACAAACAAACAAACAAAAACACAAAAAATCTAATCTTTATTCCTTATATTTTATTAGATTTAGATAACATTATAATAGTAGGGTACTATGACGTCTTAATGAAGTTCGTGAGCAATCGACGAACGAAAACAGTTTACCACCAGTCAAATTGAAGATGCTCGAGGGACGAATAGAAGTGTACATTATTTTGCTGAAATCGTAATGATAAAGCTCCTATTTTTTTTTATATATTATAGCCTACCAAAGTGACTCCACCCCGCCTGATGGTAAGCAGTCAGTGGAATCCAGAAGTGGCGGCCACTATACCAAAAGCCATCGTCTTAAACTGCTGGTATGGTGGCCTCCACTATGGCGGCTGGGAATGGGGTTAGCGGAAGGGAATGAGGGAGGTGAGGAAAGAGGAAAGGGGGGAAATTGGGCCTCCGGCGCTCTCACTCACCGAACGAAACGCAGTAGTACGGATACTACTACTCTTAAGTCGATCTTCTATGAGAGTGTAGTACTTCCCCGGACGATCCGGCCCATTTATGCTGAAATCAGCGTGGATCTACTACCGTGGACTACAGCGTGGTTTATAGTTTTCCTGTAGCAGTTTTATGCACGACTAGAAGGGTTACATCATCATCATCATATCAGAAAAAAACGTCCACTGCTCGACATAAGAGTCAGCCAATTTTCGCCAACTTGGCGGGTCGTAAGCCGCTCTCATCCATCAGTTATATGCACCCTTATCAGATAGTTGGTCTTCAAGATGGGATTTGATTCCTTTTATTATGATAACATTCCTTATTCGTATACGTATCGCTTTGAGCGCATAACTCAGACCACTTCGCAGCAGTGTTCGTTCATAGTACGAGTAGGTACAATGCCTCTCACGTGTGACGCAGAGTGATGCGCGCTAAGCGTGACGGACTCGCATATTGTGCGCTACTGTACCCGATTTATACAATACACGTTCCAAATGGTTTCTCTCACACTGCTGCTTTATTTATTTAAATGAGCATTTTTCCTTCATTCCATTTTATATTTTATTCATTCCAAGTTAATGCAATTACGTTTGATTTTTTTTTTTTTTCAAAAAAAGTTTTAAATTTTGAAACTTTTTTTAGTAGGTGGTAATATGTGTGTCCCTGGTATTCCAAAAAATCATGTTTTGTGCTACCACAGACAGTGTCATATAACACCTAACCTACGTGCGGACTAAAGTAACTACCTACTACAGATTTAAATATTGGGCATACAAAGTTTAGGCGCATAAGTTCATCTATACTATTATACAAAAAGGAAGAGTTTGTTTGTTTGTTTGAACGCGCTAATCTCTAAAAATACCAGTCGGATTTGAATAATTCTTTTTGCGTATGATAGCCCAATTCTTGAGAAAGAATTTAGGCTAACATCACGCTACTGGCCACGGGAGCAGAGCTGTAACCAAAGACGCGGGTGACACCGCGTCGCGGAAAAATAGTATTTGGATAAACAAATAAGTCGGTAACCCGAACTTAATGATTCCTAATCCTCAGACGTAATATTTAATATATTTCCAACGCGTTACGTGGTACTTTACCTGCAGTACAATGTCGTGTAATCCGTTCCGTTGTACTCTGTCGTATTGTGTTTGCACATCGGAACGGTTCCTTCATTTAATAAGGGAGTAAATCCGTCGTTAATGTTGGAATGGGAGACTTGGAAGAGGATTAGAGGTCCATTCAATGCTCTAATTTGACTCGCCTTGTTACTGCCGATTGAAGTGGAGCCTGAATTGGCGTCGTCGGCTTTCTTAATCTTGTAAAAGGGTTTTTCTTCCTTAGTTAACTTGATTACATCTTGTAATGTTTATATAAACTTTATTTAAAGAAATTTTAAACACTTTTCTTTTCGTCAATACTTCAACTATGCAAAATAATACTATTATATAAAGCCGTAGAGTTTTTTTTTGTTTGAACGCGCTAATTTCTGGAACTACCAGTAGGATTTGAAAAATTCTTTTTGCGTATGACAGCCCAGTTTTTGAGGAAGGTATGTAACATAGGCTCTGTAACATCACGTTACTGGCGACGGGAACAGAGCAGTATGCAAAGACGCGGGTGAAACCGCACCCTAGTGTAAAATAATAGATGAAGTATTGACGAAAGGAAAAGTGTTTAAAATTAGAGATATCATTTCAAACGCGATGTCAATGATCCTGTTTACTAAAGGGATAATATAACTCCTATTTATCGTAAAAACATATATCTCGATTGTGTAAACTCGCTGTAGGATAACAGAACATCAATCTTTAGCTGTCGTATAAACGTTTTTACAATTGTCACAAATTCCCTTTGCACTTCACAAGAACACTTTGTTACCAAAATAAATTCTGTATAATATTTTTTTGTATTTTTTCCCATTTGATATAACTCCTCTTGACCTATTTCTGAACAGAAAGTCAACGAAATCAATTTTACTTGAAGGTGTACACTCGTAAAGCTCTGAATTTTCTTATTATTACATTTCCGAATGACGTACAAGGGGTTGTGACGTCACAATCAGCTCGAGCTTAATCAAAACTCAGGACAATCAGTAGATCTTGTTAAAAGCTGATTTCATTTGTAATTTAAGCACGTTAGCACCTGTCGCATTTGTAAATTAAAGAACTCCTGTTTGAGAGGAGGTGGAGTTAGACGAATTTGGAGTTATTAGCGTCTTTGCTTACTGCTCTGTTCCCATCACCAGTAGCGTAATGTTACATAGCCTATAACTTTCCTCAAAAACTGGGGCTATCATACGCAAAAAGAATTATTCAATTCCGACTGGTAGTTCTAGAGATTATCGCGTTCAAACAAACAAACAAACTCTTACGCTTTATATAATAGTACAGATAGATATAAGTCACGGCAGATGTATGACTTCTGTACGCATGGCTCTACTATTTGTCAGTTTTGTAGAGAAAAAAATGAAATTTATGGGTATGTGCAAAGTCTCAAGTCTCAGAATTAGCGAAGGAAAAAAACTCTTATTCTCTGACAACAGAAAGCCTATAACAGCTTAGCAACTTTGAAGTGTACTTAGGATGTATCTGTATGCTGGTGTTCGAAAAGAGGATATTCACAGAAGAACCGAGATAATCTTTATAGCTGATTGAAGTTGAAGTGACAATGAGCAGGCCACACCACTTGTAGAACCGATTCACACAAAAGATTATCAAGTGATGGTCATAAGTGGCGTTCTCTCACAATGACATGTTCATCAAGGAGGAACGTTACGAACAGATCACTCAACAAACAGATAGCTCATTTAGAAGGCGTGGTCCTCTCCTATTTTAAGCCCTTTGAGTAATTTTTTCGCAATAAAAGATAGTCTATGTTATTCCCCGAGGTCTGATCCTTTTCTATACCAAATTTCATTAAAATCGCTTCAGTGGTTTAGACGTGAAAGCGTAACAGATAGAGTTACTTTCGCATTTATAATATTAGAATGGATTCGTTTGTCTCGAAAAATATAACAATTACTTTAAAAGATTGAAGTCAACTTTATATTCAAAGTAAGATATTATTTTACATATTATCTGCATGAACATTTTCCGTGTGCCATTCGTGAGCGAGTCTGCCGATCTGATATTAATGAAGCCTTACTGAGCTATCTTCGGGTAATAAACTAAGATTACACTCATTGTAAAGCCGCTTTGGTCGGATCTATAGGCGGTTAATATCGTTCGCTGCGTACCGCGGGCTCGTGTACATTGGAAATCGATATGAAAGTACATACTATTAAAATTTTATGTGCGGCCTTTATTTTTAATAGGTATGTAATGAAGTTTGAAAATGAAAGTTATTAAAGTCTTCTGTTAAAGAGTTAAAAGCATGTTAAGCCACTGTTAGACCGCCAAGGACGGCTTCCGTGATTACCTTACAACTTAATGTCAGTTCTAAGGATTTGTAAATAAAGTATTATTTTGTTTTTCTATTGTACTCACAACAGGAAAATAAAAAAATCTTGTCGTATTCAATCTCCAGAGTTTTATCGTTTGCGACTTTTGGGACATAATAAAGAAGGTTTTATTTGCTGTTCAATTCTCGATTCTCTGAGAAAATGGAATACTCCCAAAGTAAATAAATTTATACTTTAGATTCCGTTTGAGACAATTCACGTTGTGAGCCGTGATTTGTTAGACAATTGTCATTAAATTTGTATTAACATGAACTTAACAAAACTAGAATAAGTAGCATTATTGACTAAACTTGTAAACAATATTGCATAGCTAAAAGTTTTGTTGTGGTTTCACTACAAACAGTTTACGTAAAGTATTTTTATACGGGCAAGATCTGCCTTTTATGGTTTTTCTAATGTGCCCGTTGCAGCGAAGCACCAACCTGAGGGTGATTGCTAACGGATCTGATTGTCCATTCCTGGACTCGATTTGTGTGAACATACAAATTCAGGGTCTGGTGCGCTACTTAGGTATTTACTTGTGTTAAGTTGTTAAATTATTTGAAATGCTTCTTACTGTCTGTGATGTTACTAACATATTTCATAAAATCCTTGTAATACTAACCTTTATGGATTTAGAGAATCTCTGAGTTGTACTGTTAACACACATAGCCAAGCATACGGACCACACACAAGAAGAGGGGTGCGCGGGAGGCGCGACGGTGGCGGGCCGGCCGGCCTGGCGCTCGGCGCGACATAGCAAGACACTTGACCAACCGACGGCGCGCAATTCACACGTTTTATCCTAATGTTTCTACTTTTATGTAACCACGCCTATTTCAAAATTATAGTTATTATAGTACAGTCCAAAGTTTTATTGAAATAAAGTACTGGCCTAACTACTTACCATTACGTGGCTGTTTGCAAATCTGCCACCGTCAGCAATAAAAATAAATAAACATTAATAATATTATGCAGTATGTTTTTGAGTAACCAACTTTAATAATAATATAATAATATTCTACCACATGCACACAGCGCCATTTAGCCTCAAATTAAGCAATTAATTATATTTGCTTGTGTTATGGGTACTAAACAACTGATATACTACTTAAATATTTTTTTTTTTGTAAATACATACATATTATAGATAAATTACACCCAGACACAGAACAAACAATCATGCTCATCACACAAAGATTTGTTCTGGGTGGGAATCGAACTCACGACCTCCGGCTTAGCAGTCAGGGTCACTAATCACTAGACCAACAGGCCAGTCAAACTATTACAATAGGCAGGAACTTCACTGTTCCTCTGACACTCCTACATGAGCTCAGTCATCACATTCGCCCTTTTGCCATCGAATTATATGTTATTATTCTCTTGGATGGTACAAACAGTACAATAAATAAAATAAGTACAAATATACATACTATATACTTTGTATATTCTGAACATAAAGGTAAGTCATATCGTCAGGATAGTAATATGAATTGCAAAAATGGTGACAGTTATGAATAATACTTTTGAAGAAAAATGTATGACAGTGAATGATAAGAGGAAAGTGATGCTATTGAGAGAGTAGGAGTATAGTCGACAATAAAATTGCTTTACCACCTTTAAAGTAAAATATCGTTTGCATATCACAAAACAATAATGTCTATTTTTGTTTGCAAGTGACTTAAGTAAAGTGAATGCTAACAGTTGTAATGAGTGTTAATGAATTTAATTTTTTATGCAAGTTTTTGTTAAATATGTGGTTGACTAAATTTGCGTTCAATGTTTACAAGACATGGAAAATGTTGAGGCGAAGTTTCAAGATGAATAAAGGAGGGCAAAAAAATAAAATATGGAGAATTAAACTAGATTATTGGTGAATTTAAAATAGTAATAGTAAATCTAAAATAAGTGTTATTTGTAATTATTAATGCAGGCAGAGGGATATGACGTAAGTCGTGCTGTGATGTTGCAAGGCGCGATTATTACCTACTTGCTTAAATACACATAATCGCATTGATTTATAATCTTCAAAGATATTTAATAAATTTGAACCCGTCATGTTGTATCAGACCGGAATGAATACTGGTAAAGAATTCTTGATAAAGTAAGCGTTTGTATGACGTGCCAATGTATCGTGGCTCTCTAGACGGAGGCTGGCTTTGAGCCAAATTGCACACTGGCCCATATAGCCCATTACCTTCCGACCATTGTCACTAATTGCTTTTATAGCTCTCTGTGACGGCCACTCTACACATAGCTCACACATTTTATACAAACATTTTTACTGACTTTTGTTTTATTGTTAAGTTTAATATTTAATATCGATCTAATGTGTATTATAATCTAAATTCATTTATTCCTCTAAAGCTTCTCAAAGTTGTTTTGTAAATCAGTAGAATCATACACTGCTTTATTTTTTATTTAAACCTTTGAAAAAGCTTAATGTTTTCGTTTTTTAGATATAAAATTGTAAAATAACAAAATGTTATAAACTTATAGTTTAATTAAACAGTCCTAAAATATCGTAGAGTTGACGTCGTAAATGATAACCTCTCTAACGTTACTCAATGCTAGTTTCTAGATTCATACATTGGATGAGCGTCGTTGGAGCTAGCCTTGGGACCGACGTGTGAACCCGGCCTTACGCGCGCAGTTCGCATCTGCCATCCACACCAGTACGGGAGGAGGGAGATGTTCACTTTGGAGAGGGAGAGGCCAAAATGTTGATTTTACTTATTTGAAACACCCGACATTGATTGTGTAAATAAAGGAAATTAATTTGTTTTTGTGCACGAACGATTCCAATTGACAATGTGTTTTAATTGTAAGGCTATTATGTAGTTCGTTTTAAATATAAAGTAACAAGTTTAAACTTGATTATGATTACACATAAACATGTAAAGAATATAAAAATATTTACTATCATTACTTGAATTTTATAATGATAATATTACCACAACAACCACACAACGCCATCTAGACCCAAAGTAAGCATATATTAATAGCTTGTGATATGGTTTCTAGAATGCGGATAAACATACTTAAATACCTTTTTTTGTAATTTGTTCACTGCAAGTAAAATTAGATGTGATTTGGGAACAATAGTAGTTACAATATTCAATATGGAGTATATAATAATTAACTTAATTAACTTCATTGCCCGTCCCGCCCGTATAAAAATGCGTCACGTATGCAGCGGCCATTTTATTATAATGTTAGTGTAAAATATAGGTACAGACCTGATATACAAATTAAAGACTATGTTTGTACCGTTGTTACCTGCCGTCTAGCCGAGCGGGAGCGCCGCGCGTGTTTACAAATTGTGGCGATACAAGCGGTACGAAGAAAGTACCAAAGGCTGTACAATTTGTGAAAAGAAAAACGGCAATGCTAAGATGCTGGGTTCAATTTGGTTAAGGTTGTTTTAAATAATTGATAATTTAAATGATTTTATATCTGCCTTCATAAGTTATATTGTGTTGTTTCTTTATAAATCGTAAGTGAAAATATTGATAAGTGCTTGATATTCAATATGTAAATCGACGAAATTCGATCGAGTGTATTGCCTGTGTCACTTTGCATGCTAATTGAATTTGTAACTTACAAAAATTGTAATAGTCTGGCAATTAAAAAGAGTGGACTGAGTTTCTTGCCAGTTCTTCTTATGCCCTATCCTACGTCAGCAAACTGGTTGTAGGATTATTCGCTGACATATTGTAATTTTAAGTGTTAATTTAATTGACCTAAATGAATAAATATATTTTGATTTGATTTGATTTGACGGTAATATTGACATGAGGCTTACTCTTTCACATAAATTTACTATTACTTATTTCTCTAAGATTGTCTTCTCCATGTCTGCTTTTTTATTTAATGCTGTTTACATTTGTAGTATATAAAACGGAGTATTAGAACTTTTTTTCTCGTGATTTTTATCTGTCGTAAATTTTGCACTAATTAGATAATCACTTTTGATAGTGCATGACTATTTATAACCTCGGCCTAAACGGCAGTAGACAGCAGACTCGTTTGTCCATTCTCTGGCGAGAAATTAATTATTTATTGAACATCATTAATATTATTCAGTGGGTTACAGCCTGGCTGTTCTGCCCGACAGACTTTGTATAGAATTAACAAAGTACTACATGTATAAAAATACGATTTACTCTACTAAAATAAAATACATTTACCTTAGTTTTATTGTGATGGAATTCTACAAAATGACGCCAGATTTCTTATCCATAAAAACAAAAACTAAAGGAACGGAACAATATATCACAAAGTACATGGAACGTTGAATAGATTCGAAAACCTTTGTAAAGCTATATCTCATTGATGTGATCGGAACTATCGGATAGATTCCCGTACGTACGCGTCACCTCGTCACAAACAATCGCTAAAATCCAATCAAATGACAAAGGGATACTTTTCCTCGGAGCAATCGTGGCAGTAACCCGGCAGACGCAGGGTTGACTCGCGTTTGAACTTAAAAAGATTGTTATACGCCAGAAAGGTGTTTACATTGTGTACATTTATGTACATTTCTGAGTTTTAAACTTGGTTTGAAACTTCAGCTGACAGCAATTTTTTGTGTCATAATAAAAGGTAAGATGTAGAAGGTTTATCTACGCTGTATTTTTATTCGTGACACCACCTTTGATAGTGATACAAAATTTCACTTAATGTAGTACATAGTTGGTATAATATATCTATTACTAGTTGGGCCCCGCGGATTCGCCCGCGCCTAAAATGTGTTTTGACTCCCTCGGGAACCAGATCGATTTTCGGAATAAATAGTCCGTCTTCGGCACCAAACCTACCTACATACCAATTTTCTGAAATCGGTTCAACTTTTTAGGCGTTATGTGGTAACAAACACACATACACACACACAAACTTTCGCATTTATAATTATAAGTAGGACTAATAAAGAAAAATGTATTTAAGTAGTATATCAGTTGTTTAGTACCCATAACACCAGCAATGGGTCGGATCGTCCGGGAAAGTACTACCCTCTCATAGAAGATCGACGTGAGAGTAGTAGTATCCGTACTACTGCGTTTCGTTCGGTGAGTAAAAGCGCCGGAGGCCCAATTTCCTCCCTTTCCTCTTTCCTCACCTCCCTCATTCCCTTCCCCTAACCCCATTCCCAGCCGCCATAGTGGAGGCATACCAACAGTTTAAGACGATGACTTTTGGTATAGTGGCCGCCACTTCTGGATTCCACTGACTGCTTACCATCAGGCGGGGTGGAATCACTTTGGTAGACTATAATATTAAAAAAAAAAAAGTTAAAAAAAAAGGCAGAAATGACCAAACCGCCGTGAGCAAACGTGGTGATTATCATGCCTTTTCTTAATGAAAACAGTTTTTTTCCTTACTATGGGAGAGACTTTTTTTTTGTATATTATCCTACCAAAGTGACTCCACTCTGCCTGATGGTAAACAGTCAGTAGAATCCAGAAGTGGTGGACACAATTCCAAAGCCATCGTCTAAAACTGCTAGTATGGTGGCCTCCACTATGATGACCGGTATTATTATTAATACAAGATAGTTTAAGGGTATTATTTCATCATCATTTCACTTTTGAACATAGAATAATGTGACTATGAGATACGAGAATGTCACTCCATTACTAGACGTACTCTTTTGTCTATGCACTTATCTATGCTCTCACTGGCCAATCCGCGCTCGCCACGGACAAGCTGTCATCGCTTCACCAATCAGCAACTCTCCCTCTCAGCCGACTACAATAAGGAAAGGAATTATCAAGAGAATCTTCGAGAACATCCATTCCATTCAATTCCAACATTAGAAGCAATCGCTAATAATTGTAAAATTATTTAATCGCATCAGACTTTTGTAAAACTCAAAAAAAACAATAAATTGTTAGTTTGATAACGCAATTTTCTTTTCTTTTGTTCCTGGCGCGAACAGTAACTTTACTAATTTAAATAAAGATACAAATAATATCTTGCGTATATCGCCAGCCCTACTGGGTAAACCTTCAATGTTTGGCGAGTGGCCGTCAAAGAAACCAGCGCAGTCAGCGTTCTTCACTATTTTATTTGCAACCTGTGACCTACGACGCTGCGAGCTGGCAACTGATATGCATTTTACTCTTAATTCAAATAGGAAATCTCTCTTGAAGATAGGTTTTGTTCTTATTCTACGACATTTGTAGTGATAATGCGACTTTGTTACTATTATTGTCGTATTTTTAGTAACCTATATATAATACCAGCTTTCCGCAGCGTAGTTTCACCAGCAACTGCTCTGCTTCGTTAGCAGTAGCGTGATGTTACATACCCTATAACCTTCCTCGAGACCTGAGCTATGATACGCAGTAAGAATTTTTCAAATCCGACTGGTAGGTAGGTAGTGCCAGAGATTAGCGCATTCGAACAAACAAATGAATAAATTCTTCCAATTTATATAAAGTGAAAGAGTGTGTTTGTTTGTTAGTATAGATTCATTAAAAGAAGGTCATCTATATACGAATTTGGCTGTCTTAAAATCTCAATATGAAAGTCACGTTTCGTTAAAAAACGGAACCGTCTAAAACATAGCCGCACAGAAATTGTTTCTGACAGTTCGTGACGATCTGTTAGCTTTTAGTTTATATTCACTTAAATATAGAAATAAACTTAAATGAAAACAAATATTTAAGAAACATATAACAGACATGATTTTTTGCCGTTGTTGTAGATAAACTATTCTATAAACCTAATAATTTGACTACTATGAAGTAAATGACTTGCTAGTTTCCAGTTCGATAAGAATTCTCGACACGTAGTAACAGTGGCTCTACGTCGTAGCGGTCGTAGACTCACTACGAGTGCTACGGTGCTACGGCGTAGTCGATAGGGTGAGTTCGCCTTTGCCATTTGCATGCGACGCGCTCTCTATGCACAATGAAAGCATACTGGCACATTCATTGTGTTGTAAGTCCAAATTGCTGACTGAGGGTGCGTTTCCACTGACGCGGAGCTGGGCGAAGTGGAGATAAGCGAACCGTGAATTGGCCAATCACAGTGTTCAATATCTCTACTACGCATCTGTGAAACTGCTGTGATTGCCCATTTTACTGTCCGTCCAGCTCCGCGTCAGTAGAAACGCACCCTGATGGTTAAGAAATTTCTTATTACACTGTTTGGTTCTTGTTGTACGGTAACGAATACATTTTAGTTAATAATTGAGCAAATTTAGTTATAATTTGTTTTTAACGGTTTTTATTTTACGCTTACCAATGAACGTAAAATAATAACTCAGTGTTTTGTCTCTTTATTTTCTGACGTTTTGGAATTAAGCGCTGATTAAATTCCATAGCAATTCTGTGTTTATGTACCTGTAAAGTTTTATTAATGAACTCGATCTATGTCAACGTTGGATAACATAAACAAAGCTACCGATAACTTACATTAGATACTGTTTATTTTAAAGTAAAAAAATAAATTTAAAATTGGAACTGAATTGAAAAAAAATTAATTAATTGGTTGGTTTGTAATAATTGCTTTGTATGGTTCTTTGGTAGCGTTGATGTGCTAAAACTGTAACTCATACAAAAAAGTGTTATGTAATTATCTGGCAATTGAAAAGAGTGGCGTGAGTTTCTTGCCAGTTCTTCTCACAGCTCTACCTCGTCAGCGAACTGGCTGTAGGTCAATTGGCTGACTTCATGTAATTTTGACTTTTCATAAGCATTATACTTTATGATCAAAATGTAATAAATGCTTTGAGTTTGAGCTTGAGTTTGAACCCAACTCCGGCAAATAATGTTCTCTGAAAAGTACAAAACAAGTAAATATTCTTGTCAAACATAGATAATATTCGTGGTGGTTATAGGAAAGCCGTTCCACGAATATATATCTATGTTTGAGAAACCTTATTTGTCAAATTATGATGGCTAACTTAGAAGAGACGAGGGAACTGATGAACATACATACCAGTAGCGAAGAGTCACTTTTCCAAGGAGGGAAGCCGGTGGGACTAAAATACTTTAGAGTTTCAGAAGACCAGTTAGACTTTGAGTAGACACTCAAGCAGTGATAGGTATAAGGAGGTCAGGGCATATTTTAAAAGGGAAGCCGGCAGCAATCGTGTTATATGGACGCCTCGCCACTGATACATACATACATACATACATGTATAATAACCCTCCGTTTGGATTCACCGTAGTCGAGTAAATATGTAATTTTTATAATTCATGATTAAGTGTTGTTATTGTTTTAATTAAACGAAACTTATAAATATATAAACTGTAGTTCTCAATTTCACCTTGCTAGTTCCAACAATATTTAATATTGAATATCAAGTTTTTTATAATGTAATAATAATAAGATCACAACATCTACACAACGCCACCTAGACCCAAGTAATTGCTTGTTATGGGTTCTAGAATGCGGATCAATACATACATATTAAACATAGAAACACCCAGACCAATGCAAGTATTCGTGTTCATGCACACAAACATTTACGCTGATTATAGTTAATTCTAATGAAGTAATTGTGACTTTCAGACAATATTAAGTAAGCAGCTAATAGATACAAATGAGAGAGATGACTGACTGGTTTTTACTTTAGATCTTATAATTAAGATTAAAATAAAAGCAAATCTTTTGAGTAGCATAAGTGACCACTGTACCGTTCTATTCAAATCTATTATATAAAGTAGAATAGTTTGAACACGCTAATCTCTGGAACTACCAGTTAGACTTGAATAATTCTTTTTGCGTATGATAGCCCAGTTCCTGAGGAAAGTTATAGGCTATGCAACATTGCGCTACTGGCGACGAGATCAGAGCAGTAACCAACGACGCGGATGAAACCGCGCTGCGCTAAGCTAGTAAATACATATAATAATATTACATAGGTGAACCGTTTGATATCATTAATGTTGGCCACTGGACCGCACCAAACTACAACTATTAACATATACATTTAAGTGTCAAGTACCTGTAGCTATTTAAATAAATATATTTAAGAACTGGTTAGCTTATCGAGTACTTTATAACGCGAGATTTGTACAGTATTTGACTATTTTTATGAATTTTACTTTTAAAATTGTAATAAAGTAATAGCATAGGTATTATTTTTCCAGAATATTGGTATAATAGTGTTAAGTAATATCATGTCCAGAATATTTTTCCGTTTCCAGTCTACAAATAATTCAATTTTAGCTTGAACAAAATGTTATTTAAAAAAATTACAGTATATAATAAAAGTTTAACACTATATGGTTTACAACTATTAACAATTTTATGTCAAATTTATCATTTAAGTATTTCATTAACGGCCTAATAACATTTATGTAACAAGAGTTTAAATATAATGGTAATTATTATGTTGGTATAACAAGAGTTATAATTAAACTAGCCGTGTATTTCGGGTTTTACCTATCCGCCAACCAAATATGAAGTACCAGTTTGTCCGTAGCGCGGTCTCACTCGCATTAAGTAACATTTTTGTTACTAATCTGCTCCTGTAGCTCGTAGTGTGATGTTATATAGCTTATAACCGTTCTCAAGACCGGCTGGTATTTCTAGAAATTAGCGCGTTCAAACAAACAAACTCTTCAATTTTATAAATAAGTACAGACAGTGACTAACGTTTTACTTTCTTTTAAAGCAGTTCAAAACTAACAGTGTCGTCACGCTATTAAAGTACATCTGCAATCAGTAAATATGTTCCAAATTGATATACATTATCATTAAAATAGTACGAGATAAATTGAAATATAATTGGCAAATGAGAATCTTGAATTACAACACATGACTGAAGTTCCACACATCAGTGACCGTACCGCTAGCTGAAGCACTCCGCAATTAACATACCGATGTGTACGATTGGTCCAGAGTTATGCCATATCAGAGAGGATCGCATTAAACAACACTCATAGCGAGAGGGTTTATTGATTTTAGATTAATTAGCTCGCAGATCAGAGAGTCCTGCTGCAGTTACATTTTGTGTATTAGAGACGACGCCTATCAATTAGTAAAATCAAACCATACTTCAATTGTACTATTATAATCCAATTTTTATAATATTTAAAATAATAATAATAAAAATGTTTTAATAATATCGTGCACTATTTTGCATATTTCCATTACACAGAAATAAGTATTTCTTATTATTATGAATTTTCATTTTTGCAATTGGAAAATGATAGGTACTCATCAATCTGACGTTTTTTGACGTGTATTCGAAAAGTCGACAAACATTACTGAGGCTCGATTCCCATGACGGACAAACTATCATGGTGGATATAAAGAAAAGCTCGGTGCGCAAGTCAGTCACTCCAATTTGTCAAATATTTTTTTATTTTTGGTGAATTCTGGTTGATATTGCAAACGCATAACGATGAAAGAGTGTGATACCTTGTATCTAACGATTTAAATCTGCCTTTGTTCGCACAAAATAATGAATGAAACTACTATAAATAATTAGTAAAATAATCAATAATTATATTAGTCATGATTGCGTCGGACCTGTATCAAACCACAACGGTTTGGTGCGGCGGTATTTTAATTAGTACTAATGCAATCAATACGTGCTGATTGAACCTAACCTGCTGTGTAACGGTATCAGCGCTTTGTTCTTAAGCGTTACAAGCTGGCCCGGCGAACTTCGTTCCGCCTAACAGTCGATCAACATTACTTTTTTTTTCTAAAATAAAATAATTTTTCTCAAATAAACGTAGCCCAAGTTACTCCTTACTACATCAGCTACCTGCCGATAAGTGTCCTATCAAAATCGGTCCAGCCATTTCAGAGATTAGCTAGAACAAACAGACAGACGGACAAAAATTGTAAAAATGTTATTTTCGTATAAGTACCGTATATATATTCATATACATGTAGTAAAAAACGGTTATTTCAATATTACAAACAGACACTCCAATTTTATTATATGTATAGATATTATTATGTAATATGTATATTAAATAATTATATAACATGACTGGGACAGGATTTTTTTAAATATAAATATATTATATGTGAAACTGAACCTAAAATACTGAACTACATTTAAAAATAAAAATGGGACCAATTTCAGAGTTCATTTTCAGATCGGTTTATAAATGACACAGTTCTGTTGTAACAAACATACCAACAAAACATACTACCTCAATTAAGAACCTTCTTCTTTTTGAAGTCGGTTGATAATAAAAAAGATATTTTGTTGGACTTTTGAATTCAACGATTTATTTCTTCGAATTGATTATAATAAGGTTTATTTGAATGACAACATCTAGTAAAAAAAACTCAAATTTCAGTTCCAAATTTGTTAATATTATAGATTGATTTTGAAGATGAATCTTATGAATTAAACTTTACTTTAAAAGTAATGAAGCAAACGCTTATCTCTACTATCTGCCTACTCCGATCCTAAATTATAGGAATCAGCGCAATTCTTTTTCTTCCTTTATCGTTTTCTTTTATGTCATCTTTTATGCAATCAATCCTTTATTTCTTTGGTCTTCCTCATTTCTTACAGTATCCACTTTTTACCGTAGAACCAAACACGAGTCTTGTTGTAAAATAATTGGTTATAATCTGTGTATGTTTTGGAGATTGAAGCCGAAAGCTAGACTAGGCAGAGCACACAAAGGGTTGTGAGAGCCCGCATCGATCTCGCTTACATACGAGTATTACACCGAGCCTGCCTTCACTCAGCTAATATTTGATATCGTATGAGATTGTACTCCTAACGGATTGCTTCATGTGGTTAATGTGCTCTCATTTCGCAGTTCTTTCAGAAAGTTTACAGTTCACTGGAACAATTAAAAACAATCTGTCTTTGAAACAATATTGAATCGATGATATTTATCATTTCGTACAATAAAACAACTGTTTCTCTATTTGGAAATTAAATCCGAATACAGATTATTAAAACGTATTATTTCTTGAGATACTATTTTAAGTAACTCTTGAGATAATAAAGGTTTTTCAGTTCAATACCAAGTGTGTTTGATTTATTAGAAAGCTAGCTTGCCGCAGCGTGGTTTTACCTACGTTAAGTTACGTCTTTGGTTACCGCCAGTAACGTGGTGTAGCCTATAACCTGCCTCAAGAACTGAGCTATCAAATACAAAAGAATTATTTAAATCCGACTAGTAGTTCTTGAGATTAGCGCCTTCAAACAAACAAACACTTCTGCTTTATATATTAGTATAAACATATACTGTTATCTTACTACAAATCAAATTATCCAGAATATTACAGAAAAGGTATGACAGGCATGAAAACTAACATTTGCTATAAATTCAAATTCCCTAAGAAAGTTATCCTTTAACTAACAAACCACTTCATTTGTAAGGCAACTTCGGCCAAAAATGTGGTATACCAGTTTGATAAATGTTTCTGTAACATCTAATTAGCTCTAAGGGTTACTTTTCTAATGGAGTGTAAGAGAAATCGACCTTGTTGTTTCATGACGTTCAAATGAAACTCAACCGTAGAATGATAGACCACATTTTTTTCTGTCTGAACCTACATGACATTAAAATCAAAAATGCATTATAAAATATATTATAGTTTATTTTTTTAAAGACAACATCCGCACTACAACAAATATTTATTTCGACTGGCACTGTTGGTCTAGTGGTTAGTGTAATTGACTGCGACGCCAGGTGTCATGGGTTCGATTCCCACGGAAGGCAAATATTTATGTGATGAAAATTTGTATTTGTCTTTAGTCTGAGAGGTCCCTATGTATTCTCAGAATGTATTTACAAAAAAAAAAGTATGTATATGTATTATATTTCAGTTATCTAATACCCATAACACAAGTTCTGCTTAGCTTGGGACTACATGACAGTGTGTGATAGTGTTATATAGTGGATCACTCATAGTTTTGTCCCTTGTGGGGATCGAATCCACAACCTCGTGCAAAGCAGTCGCTTGCGCTCACATTGCACCTAAGAAGCAGTCAATAATTGATTTTGAGTTTTTAGGTCTTAATATCAACAAGCAATATAAATTATTAATAAAACAAAAAGCCCGCCTGCCTAAAATAAAGTAAAAAGAAAGAAACCCATTTTTCTTCTCGTGCTGACGCTACATTGAAATATACACTATGTCACTCCCACGATCAATACGAATCTAATGACACCTCATACATTAAAATCCATCAAGCCATTTAGGCTGTAGACCATGCCAAAGAAATAGACATACATAGTCACATACATACATACAAACATACGCTCGAAAAACATTACTCTGCTTGACTGCGTCAGTTGGGTAAAAAGCACAACAACATTGTTGTAGGAACATCGTCCGCATTTCGGTGATGCATTGTACACTCTGTACGTCTATGTATCCGTATTGTTGCGTGTTCTATTGTCCTTATATGAATAGTTATTTGGGTAAGCTCTAAAGAAGATTTCATGGGTTTTGATACTACACAGTTTTGTTCATATCAACAAAATATTTTACAAAATATGAGTGACATTTATTATAATTTGTTTAATCGTTCGTGGTAGATTCACGCAGATCAAATATTTTTTTAAGTTTGAGGGTTTTGTGCAGTGTTTTATTTATGCTCGAGGTTCCTAAGTATCAGGTTAGAATGTGCTAATAGGAATAAATCTCAAGTCTTCTGGTTTTGGATCAGCAAATACAAAAAGAGTCATTCAGTGTTTTACATCCATCAATATTACAATTTCCCCCTTTCCTCTTTCCTCACCTCCCTCATTCCCTTCCCCTAACCCCATTCCCAGCCGCCATAGTGGAGGCCACCATACCAGCAGTTTAAGACGATGGCTTTTGGTATAGTGGCCACCACTTCTGGATTCCACTGACTGCTTACCATCAGGCGGGGTGGAGTCACTTTGGTAGGCTATAATATAAAAAAAAAAAAAACAATGAACTATTTGTTATAATTTGCGTTGCCTAAGCCAATACCTACCTATGTTGTAAACACGTTAATTGATCATAGATTAATCTGAAATTCACATTAACTCGTCATTGTGGTAATCTGGTTCAAATTAATTCGACTTAACCAAATTAATTTTAATGTAATCTGAGGTTGTGTTCCATTTATTATATAATTACGAGTACTAAACTAGTAAAATACCCGTAAAATGAATGAACGTTGCCTGTTAAAATAAAAGACAAGCAAGTTACAACTGGAGAGTCATAAAACTAAGACCCAAGAAATCAATTGAACGATCGTAGTACCCGTAGCACTCGTAGCAGTCTCGTAGCACCCGTAGCAGTCTCGTAGCACAATGCACAAATACATGGCTAGAGTGAGGACTTTTGTCAGCTCGGTCTAATCCTAGTTTGATTGCGCTCCGATCTTCTCGCATCGCCTCATTAATATCGTGCTACGTAGTCTAGTAGAGCCTTCGTTTTTTATTGAAGCCGGGTGAAATGAATATGAACACCCTTGCCTGTAACGAACTGTTATGTGTGTTTTTTAACCGACTTCAAAAAAAGGAAGAAGTTTTCAATTCGACCGTATATATTTTTTTATTTTTTTTTATGTGTTTGCGTATAACTTAGTCGTTTATAAATCAATATTAATGATTATTTTTTTATTGGAAAGGAGATACCCCAAGGGTGATACCATAATAAGGAAACCAGGATCTGATGGTGGCATCCCAGAGAAATCGAGAAGAACTTTCAAAAATCGAAGTGGCGACTAGTTACATTTGTTATGTTTTTCATTAAGTACTTTAAGGCACTACTATTTAATGAAGGTTTGGAGTCGATCTGAAGATGGAGTCGAAAGACAGTCACGAGAACTCCTCAACGACTTACAGCAATTACTTGGTGTTTGGATTTAATTCATTCTAATGATGAGAACTTTGCATCTGTATGCGTTATAAAGGCCATTACAGGACATTACTACAATAGCAAATTACATACACAGTCGAGGGAATTCCTCAACAGCAGTCATGTCGTGCTTACTTCATACGGTTCAACATGCTAGAATGTTTTTTTTTGGATGAAAATAATACCTAAGTAAGATTTAGGTCTACTCATTACTAAAAATAGTAAAATAAAATAATTTTTAACAAAAAAAAAATTTTACATATTAGAAAAGCGTACAGAACAAAACTAAAAAGTAAAAAATAAATTTACATAGCACAAAGTAATTCGTATTTTGAGAAATGATTAAATAAGTATTTTATAATTTTGAAGTTGGTGCCAAGTAAATACATACTATAAGAACCTTACTACATAATACCTATAGGTACCTAGTTATTGTACAGTACATTACTATTGCTATATTTTCAGTAGGCGTTTGCTATGAGACCGTATGAGCTTTTGATACCGAAGCAAAGTGAGGTTGGACGACTAGTTATATATATCAGACGTCATAAAGTACAAAATGAAACTATATCTCTTTCAAATAAACCAAGATTGTGTAAGTGTAATTAAAATAACATTAAGTTCATCTTACTTTATACTTATACCAAAAATTAACAGTTTATATAATATCTACATAGAAACATTTATCACAGTTCACATGTTGCCTTTACCTTTTGTAGCAATATGCAAATTGAGGCAACCTGTAAAGCACACATTTTACTTTTTAATTTTCTTTACAACATAGAAAGCTGTAAGTAATTAAGTATCTATAGAGTTAAGTGTATTGCCTGCGTCACTTTGCATGCTACTTGAAACTGTAACTTACAAAAATTGTAATAACCTGGCGATTAAAAAGAGTGGCCTGAGTTTCTTGCCAGTTCTTCTCATGGCTCTACTTCGTCAGCAAACTGGCTGTAGGTTAATTTGCTGACATTTTGTAAACTTTGACGTTCATAAGTGTTAATTTAATTAACTTAAATGAATAAACATATATTTTATTTCATTTCATTTTATTCAGTTTTATTATCTTTAATTAAGTTTCAACTAAAATAAAAGAGAAGTTTGTAAGGTTTCTCGCTTAATTGTAGAAGCTCGACGCGACTAGGGAAATAAATAGCCTCACAGTGTAGGGAGGGGTTTCTGCTAAAGACTAATAGCCATAGAAATAAACTCAAACTAGTTTAGCTTTCTTGTTCATATTTCCACGATGAGTTTAATTTGTATTTGTAAATAATATTATAAATGCGAAAGTTTGTGTGTATGTGTGTGTGTGTGTGAGCGTGCGTGCGTACGTTCGTGTGTGTGTGTGTTTCTTACCACTCAGCGACTAAACGGCTGAACCGATTTCGATGAAAATTAGTATGTAGATAGATTCGGTGCCGGAGATATAGGCTACTTTTATTCCGGAAATCGGTCTGGTTCCCGAGGGATACAACAAAACATATTTCACGGGCGGGCAATGCCGTTGGGCAGGGCTAGTTTGTAAATAAAATTCAACACTTAATACGTACACTGTACTCAATTTTATAAAGGGGGTAATTGTGATATTTTAATGGACAATTATCATTGATAGAACTTCAGCAGTGAAAAGTTGTGCTACTGTCTCTGCTTACCAAATTAATATGAGACTGACATGCGGTTAATTACGTGTGTATTTCCATTATTTCGATTATATTAACATAAAATAGTTAATGTGAGACAGGCTACACTATTATGTAAATACGTCGTGTTGTTCTGTAGTCTGGTTAAGTAAATAAATTATTTACATATTAATCAACACATCGCTCTACTATCAACTAAGTATATAATCTTATTAATATTATGAATGCGAAAGTTTGTGTGTGTAGGTGTGTGTATGTGTTTGTGTGTGTGTGTGTGTGTGTGTGTGTGTGTGTGTGTGTGTGTGTGTGTATGTGTGTATGTGTGTGTGTTTGGTTACCAATTTAGCGCCTAAAGGGCTAAACCGATTTCTATGAAAATGTAGATAGATTCGGTGCCGGAGACGGATATAGGCTTTTCATCCCGAAAATAGGTCTGTTTTCCGAGGTATACAACAAAACATATTTTACGCGCGAACGAAGCCGTGGGGCGCAGTTAGTACATTAAATAATACTTTGATATATTGTGAACTTAATTAGATCACGTGAATGGTTAGTGATAATTCAACCGCTAGTTAAACGTGTAGACCGTTCAATATCTCCATTGATTATTTTTAACCGACTTCAAAAAAAGGAGGATGCCTCAATTTGCATATTGCTACAAAAGGTAAAGGCAACATGTGAACTGTGATAAATGTTTCTATATAGATATTATATAAATCCTCACGAGTTATTGCAACTACTTGGTGTTTGGACTTAATTCGTTTCTAATGATGAGAACTTTGCTCCCATATTGGTTATAAGTGCCATTGCAGGTGACCATAGATAGTCGAGGGAATTCCTCAACAGCAGTCATGTCGGACTTACTTCATACGGTTCAATATGCCAAAATGTTTAGTGTATATAGAAATAATACCTATGTAAGATTTAGGTCTTCCCATCTCTAAAAATGGTAAAATAAAATATTTTTTTAAGAAATAGAAAACCGACTTCAAACAGGAAGGAAACTAAAAAGTAAAAAATGAATTTACATAGTACAAAGTATTTTGTATTTTGATATAGTTAATCAGAAATAATTAAATAAGTATTTTATAATTTTGAAGTTGGTGCCAAGGAAATACTCAATAACTAAATATTATAAGAACCTTACTACAATAGCAAATTAAGATTGATAATACCTATAAATAAGTACCTAGTTATTGTTTTACTTGGCATCAACTTCAAAATTATAAAATACTTTTTTAAACTAGATCAAAATACGAATTACCTTGTGCTATGTAAATTAATTTTTTACTTTTTAGTTTCCTTCCTGCTTGAAGTCGGTTTTCTTTTTGTTAAAAAATATTTTATATTCTTTTTATACAATAACAGCTTCCACAGCGTTTTACATCGTTGGTTACTGCTCTGCTCCCGTCGCACGCTGCGTGATATTACATAGCCTTTAGCTTTCCTTGAGAACTGAGCTATCGAACGCAAAAATAATTATTTTAATGCGACCGGTTGGTATAGAGATTAGCACGTTCAAACAAACGAGCAAACTCTTCCACTTTATACAATAGGGTAGATAGTTTAAAATTTATTTAATTCATGTTGGATATAGTTTTGAACATCTATAACTGACTTGCACCATTGTTATCGTGTTATATCAGCAATAGTTGCCTACTAGTTTTCTCATAGGTGAACCATTTCCAATAAGATATGGCCAAGTTAAATCGAAGTGAGCTACTAATGCCCAAGTATAAGCGTTACTGCACTCTTGAGGCCAGACATTGTAAAGTTAGCATCAAACTGTTACAGCCAAAGCCGTATCAGCAAGTCAAATATTAACTAGAGGCTATGGTGCAAGCGAGAGCGGATAGAAGAGCGGATGTATTATGTTGAAAATGTAGCTTAAAGTAAGACGTTTTCTTGAGATGATGCCGAAGAAAGATTTTAAAGCGTTTCCATTTTTTGTTTAGTTAGTCGATCATGAGTTATCGTGCGTATTTCTTACAGATTGATGAAAGCGCAAAAGACTGTTTTTGTTTTAAAAATTAAAATATATCCATATTTGATGCTGATTTTGTGCAAACCTTGACCACCTCTGAGGTTCGGTGGTACTGTGTACGGACTGCTACGCAGAGGTCGCGGGTTCGATTCCCGCTCAGTGCAAATATTTGTGTGCGTGAACATGTCTATTTGCATTGGTTTGGTTGTTTCTATGTGTAATAAGTATGTATGTATTTACTAAAAAAATATTTAAGTATATCCACATTCTAGAACTCATAACATATATAAATACATGCTTACTTAGGGTTTAGATGGCGTTGTGTGTAGTTGTTCAGATCTTACATTATGAGATATTATATTATAAACCAGTGATGGAGCGAGCGATCACATTCATGTTTATTCTAATGGTTAGACCTTTTGTAGTGGCTAATAACGTTGACCCTATATTATTTTGTACCATATTATTATTATATCAATTATTTATTTATTTATTTATAAACTTTATATACATACATGTAAAGGCGGACCTAATGCCTGAGCTAAGTAATGTTTTCTTACTATATTTTTCCTGGAACGTAAATCTGATATGTACTTTTTTTTTTTTTTTTTTGTAGTATAGCCTACCAAAGTGACTCCACCCCGCCTGATGGTAAGCAGTCAGTGGAATCCAGAAGTGGCGGCCACCATACCAAAAGCCACGTTTTAAACTGCTGGTATGGTGGCCTCCACTATGGCGGCTGGGAATGGGGTTAGGGGAAGGAAATGAGGGACGTGACGAAAGAGGAAAGGTGGGAAATTGGGCCTCCGGCGCTCTCAATCGTACATAATAAGATTAAAAAAGTAACCTAGTAGGTTGTCTGTACATACATGCCCACTCGCTTCCACCTATAAATGTAACCGTAGTTCTTAGACGGGCTGGTCCTCAGAGACGCATCATCGTTATACTTGCCAGAATAATTTCCATTGTAAAAGCAAACAGCGGCGGTGCGTCGGGAATATCGCCTGTCCCGACCCAAGCTTACCAAAGAATATATGACTATGAGTATGTATGGATTGGACCTGTAAGAACACGAAGGTAAGGTTCATTTACTTTTGTAATCAGCAGTATGTAAATAGAAATAAGCCATAATTGATATTATCTATGACAGGTATGGTTTATAAATGCTAGAATTTAAACATGCGTTGTCATAAGGAACTTAAAATATTTTTAAAACTAGCTGTACAATATTATAATTTTACATTCGTGTTGAAAAATGGAAGTCAGCTACAAAAACGCTATCAATATGTTTGACAGTTAAAACAGAGTGATAAGCTATATTGTGAAAATCATTCACTGGGAACATTATTCATTCAATATACCAATACAAAATGTAAAGACATTTATTACTTTTTACTGCGTAATCCCAGCTAATGAGGGTGTTTAGGAAATTTTGCCACCAGTTGTCACAGTGGGCCAATCAAGGGTTCCCTTTCAAAATGCGCTAGACAGCTAGAACTGACGCATAGGTGCTGCCCCCTCGTGGGTGCATTTTAGAACATCCTCTTATCAATTTTCTCTTGTCCTTATGTACGTGAATTATCCATTTTGTAAGATAAACATTAAAATTTTCGAAATGAATAATGAAAAATATTTGTTATGATAGCGCTGTCAAAATGGAAGACCTTTTATCAAAGTGTTGTTGTGTTTTTATTTTCCTTAACACCCTCATTCGTTTGTCTCATTTGACAGCGTAAATTATTTGTCTACGGCAACTTTGTACGTCTTTCAACAAAAATATTTGTATGATTATTATCTTACTTTCTTTCTTTGATGAATAAAATCGTCTATCAAATATCGTAAATTATTCTAGACATTTATTATTCCTATCTTTGTTACCATTTATTATATATATACTTACATAGCGGTGCGGCATCAAAAAGCTCCTCGTTGATTACAGTCCGGACACGTGATAAACTGAATTCTTAATTAGCTTGTCACTGTGTCACAGTTTAGTTTAGTGGCACTAAACTAAACTTACGTTCTTGACTATGACATTGTTCAGTTTGTTTAATATAGCATTACGTTAATTAATATAATATAATATTCTACCACATTCACACAGCGCCATCTAGTCTTAAATTAAGCAATTATATTTGCTTGTGATATGGGTACTAAACAACTGATAAACTAAATACATACATATTATATATAAATTACACCCAGACACAGAACAAACAATCATGCTCATCACACAAAGATGTGTCCTGGGTGGGGATCAAACCCACGACCTCCGGCTTAGCAGTCAGGGTCACTAACCACTAGGCCAACAGACCAGTCCAGTGATGTTGTAACACTTTTGAATTGTTCTTTATATAAATAATGAATAAAAGCAGAACTACATATAAATGTATTAAGTAAATACATGTAGTAATAATACATAAACATAAAAGCAAGACATAACTCAACTATTAGTGTAAGTAAAAACACTTTATATCTCCACGGGAGTCGTAATTTGTGTGGCTACAAATGACCTCGTTCCGAAATATTGGTGGACACATCGATCACTGTGCGACGCCATTGCGTTACGTCACTTATACGTCATCTCCCGTTAATTTATCATGGACAGATAACTGGACGTGTAGACCAATGTTCAGTAGAGATTCTACCGACGATTATCCCGAATCGCCCTGTTGGAAATGCCGATTAAATCCTCCTTTTTGTTAAGTAATAATTAGTAACTCTTTGTGAAATTTGAACTTGTTGAATTTGACTGTAATTTGTTAGAAACAGCTGTGAAAAGATTTTATTATTAACTATACATTGACCTTTTCTGTTCTTTAATAGCCTACCAAAATGATTTCACTCTGCCTGATGGTAAGCCATTGGAACATCATTAAGTTAAGTGTAATATCTGCAGTTTAAGAAATATTATCTTTATTAAGTAACTTTAACCTTAGTTCTGTCTTTACGATTGTGCCCAGTATCTGTCTTTACGATTGTGCCCAGTATTTAATAAACTCTTACTATTTTTAACATAATTAGGTCTAGGAAAGTAGGTATCTACTTTTATCTATTATTTGACAACCTCTGTGGTACAGTGGTACTGTGTACGGACTGCCACGCAGAGGTCGCGTCTTCGATTCCCGTTCAGTGCGAATATTTGTGTGCATGAACATGGCCATTTGCATTGGGCTGGGTGTTTTTATGTATGTATTTACAAAAGAAAGTATATAAGTATGTTTATCCGCTATTAATTTAAGTTTACTTTGAGCGTAGATAGCATTGTGTGGTTGTTGTGGTATCATTTATTATTATTTATTATCTTCATAAAGTATACTTACCTTTCTATTTCATTACGATTTGATTACGTCATTGTTTGTTTACCTTATAATACGTAAGAGTCTTGTCCAAACTTGACCACACCACTTGTTATTACGTATCAAGCTTGTTTTCCACCTACGTTGTATATTGTGTGTATTGATTATGCCGTAGTTAGTTTTAAGACACAATTTCTCCTTCTACCACTACACGCATGTGTATTTGTCGACACTTAATTGTGTGTGTGTGTGTGTGTGTGTGTGTGTGTGTGTGTGTGGGGAGTTTTAGAGCTTCTTGCTTGCTCCCATTTAAGAAGTTTTTCTCATAAAAATTTCGCCGAATTCTTATTTTCTTAAATTGTTCTCTGTTCGTAAATTCTTGCAGGTATTTGTTGTATTTTAAAACTTGTTTTTGATCATTTGAGCACTCTTTTTTTTTCTACAAATATGGTAAATTATACTACATAGTAACAGTAGTAGTTCCAGAGATTAATGCATTCAAACAAACAAACTCTTCCGATTTATATAATAAGATAGATGGTTTGAATTTTACAAACATTAAATTTAATTTTACTTTAAAGTGGACTTAACTATAATACGTATAATCATATTTGTCCACAGCAGTGATTCTAAAATTACAGTAACTTTTACTAAAATGATATAAATCCAACTGTGCAGTACTTAAAACGATATTAAAACGCGAGCTACCATTAATTTCCCTTTGAACAAATACCTACATCTCTTTTTTAAATATAAATTTTAATTCCAACAATTTTTTGTACATCAACATATCTATCAGAAGCAGCGCACTGATATCAAAACCTCGCGGTTTCATCGACGGAAACTCCACCACCCTGTATATCCCTACTACGACAAAAACCAGTATAATACGACCCGCCACCCAACGCGACATGTCTGCACTTACACTGTTTGAGAGCTCAAGTTACACTGGCCGATATACGTAACATTGCCCCACTTTTTAATTACATGCATCATACTCGCCGAGTGCAATTTAAAAAAGGATTTCGTGTTTTTATGTTTTAAACATAATGTTCGTTTCTTTGTTATATTTGAGCATAGTTTATATTTTAATCCATTTATATGTATCTGTGGATTACTACGAGCCGTTTAGTTTGAACTGTTGTTATTTTTTCATAGCTATTGTACGTAATAGTTATTTGTTTAACCAAACCGATGTAATATTATGCTGTTATTTATAATCCAACATCAACTGTATTTTTAATAGCTTCTGTATACTCAAACTCAATCTCAAAGCGTTTATTTTTCTGACTGCACTGTTGGTCTAGTGGTTAGTTTAACTGACTGCGATGCCGGGTGTCGTGGGTTCGATTCCCACGGAAGGCAAATATTTGTGTGATGAACATTGTCTTCAGTTTGGGTGTATTTATATTTCAATTATCTAGTACCCATAACACAAGCTCTGCTTAGCTTGGGACTAGATGACGATGTGTGATAGCGTAAAAAAAAATTATAATGCTTATGAAAAGTTAAAATTACATGAAGTCAGCCAATTAACCATTCGCTGACGAGGTAGAGCCGTAAGAAGAACTGGCAAGAAATTCAGGACACTTTTTTCAGATAATTACAGTTTTTTAAATGAGTTACAATGTTAACAATCAACGCATGATTGATAATGATATTTTTTATCATTTATTATATCATAGCTGTTATTTCAATTAACATAAGTTGAAATAAAACTGTTGTTCTTTTTCGAGTGTGAGCGGTACGAAATAGAAAAGATATTGGCGCTATTTCAGTTGCGTCTTTCATGTTAGCGACGCTAACTTTTCGACGGGTCATTGCTATCACTTACAGACAAACTGGCTTTAAACCTACTATTAACTTTCAAGTTAAAGTTTTAACTTAGAAAATGAATTAAACCGCTTACTTTAAGCTAATAGCTCTGTAACATATTGTTTTGATGTTCTGCGGCTAACCGACGGTATATGAACAAAGTTTATTTAATTATAATTGTACGAATTAGCTTGGTGTAGCGCTAAGAATCAAATTCGCGTAACAATTACAATATTGTAGTAAAGGTTTGCGGGTGAGCAAAACACGTTAATATTTCAAACAATACAATGTGTCTGTTTTGTACATTGTATGCGGTAAATGTTTAACTGCGATTGCTAACTGCTATTTCAATGCGAAAGTTTGTGTGTATCTATGTGTGTGTGTTTGTTACTACTCAGCGGCTATAGGCTAAACCGATTTTGATGAAAATTTGTATGTAGATAGATTGTGGTGCCAGAGACGGACATAGTCTACTTTTTATCCCGAAAATCGATCTGGTTGCCGAGATACACGCGCGGGCAATTATAATTAAAACCAAATAAATCCTTTCTTTATAATAATAATAAATTTAAAAAGAATGTATGTGCCTTTATTGCTAAAATCAATTATGTTGCGTAGTGTTCTGTTAGTCTGAAACATACATGTGTAATTAAAGCTTTTCACTTTTAACATTACATTATTTACTAAAGAACTGAAATATTAAACACCCAAATAGGATAAATTTCAACAAATACAATTATAGCTACAAGATTACAACTCGATACTTAGAACAATCTCGTCGCGAGGAGGTAATGGCAGTGATAACAAGAACCGCGTTGCTACTAGGAACAATTCCAATTCCGAAAAGGATATAAGCCTTTAATATTAAAACCTATCTCTCTGGCGACAGCCTCAAACTACTTACTTGAAATGGGACTTACAAATTGTGCAATATTTTAAGATGAAGATTGTGAAAGCATACTAGAGTAATTTATTAAAGATCAAACAAAGTATATTGAATTGGCATAGAAAAATACGTATAATATAATTACAATAATGTCACATGTTATTCAACAATGAAGTAGTTAAACATTCGATAAATTCAACAAGCAATTATATTATTAAAAAACAAATAGCCCGCTTGCATAAAACAAACTGTAAAGAAACCCATTTTTTTTTCTAGTGCTGACGCTGGTTTTCCTCCACAATCAATACGAATCTAATGACACCTCATACGTTAACATCCATCAAGCCATTTAGGCTATAGAGTGTGCTAATGAAATAGACATACATATACTCGTATAAATAGATACTCCGTAGATACATACGCTCGAAATACATGGCCCTCCTTGACTTCGACAGTCGGACAAAAAAAAATTATGACACTATGTTTTAGGAAAAATGTCCACACAGACTCTTCAGGCCATAAATGTTATAGCAATATATTATTGTTTGTTGATTTATGTGATTTAGCATCAAACAAAATATGTATAATAAAATATGTCTTATACATGCCGCTATCAATGCCATCTCAGACTGGACACAACGCATCATACACGTTTGCAAGCTCCCTCAAAAGACCCATACACTAACACTTAAGAACAATATTCAGACTGTGTTCACTAAAGGCTAGCACATACTACTGTAGTGTGCGATACTTCAGAGGCTGAACGAAGGCTGTATCGATCAAAGTGATATCATTATCTATGCGTCTGCTCGTGTGGTCGCTGTAATGTGGCATGTACTCCACATATCTTACAAGACAACGTGACTATAGTCTCTTTAGATATTTATGTAAGCTTATTCATTTATGTGTATTAGTTATAGATATGTAGAACTAGCTTAAAAATGTAGTGTACTTTTAAAGATGGACCTTTTATTAAAGTAATCTGAGAAACAGCAAAATTAATTACCATAAAATGAAATGAAATTTAATGTTACAGCTTAATAATATACTCAAACTCAAATTAAAGCATTTACTTAATTTTGATTATAAAGTATGATGCTTATGAAAAGTCAAAATTATATTAAGTCAGCCATTTAACCTACAGCCAGTTCGCTGACGAGGTAGAGCTGTGAGAAGAACTGGCAAAAAACTCACGCCACTCTTTTCAATCGCCAGATAATTACAGTTTTTTGTATGAGTTACAATTTATAAGAAATGTTTTACTAGAAGAAGTGAAATAAAATTAAAGTTTACAGATGATTTAGTGAATGAGAAAATCTATGAATAAAATTAGACCACACTTATCGATCCGTTGTTCCATTTTAACGTGACAACACAACCCGTTTGTTTGTTTAATTGTTTATTGCCAGCCATTTATCAGCGTCAAATTTTATTTATTTCACTTGACATAAAATATTTTTACGTTCAAAACAATTGCAATTCAGTTTTGTTTTACGAATATTACAATGTAAATGATCGTTGTGATAACAATATCGAAATGATGAAAATGTTTAAAACGCGATATTTCCCAGCGTTTATCTGCATCGCCTCTGCTCACCGCGCCATTACTAACCAAATTATCAAAAACAATTCAAATTTATTACAATACGAACACAATGGTTTAATAGCCACAATATTACCATCAAACCAAAATAAACCTTATCTTTGATGCTTAAAACTTATTTTATTTCGTTGTTCTGCGATTGACTCTTTTTGTTTTATACTGTGATATTAGCCTTTACTGCGTGGTATTAAAGTTGATTATAGATGTATGGTACTGGTGTAGTGATAAATCAGTATTGATGAATGAAAACGTCGAATGAGGCGGAAATGTGACAAGTATAGACGTAATTGTTCGGTGAAGGAACGCGCAAGAGCGTCAGATAAGAATATTGTTTGAAATGTTTAAAACTGCTTCATACTCAACATCATTCGAATCTGTTTAATTTCATTTTGTTAGTAAATATCATCCACTCCGTTCACAGGTACGATAATTACGATAAAAATTACCTGCTGCTTAAGTTTATTGTATCCGGACATTAAATTTATCTTCTAATTGCAAAAGATTACAAGCATAATGAGTTTGCCATTTTAACCATAAATAAGCGGCAATAATAGTGAACCGAGAAACTGTCACAGCTGTGTAACTGTTTCTGGCAGTGTTAAAGCAGGCCGAGAGATGACTTTAAGGGTTACAACAATTTAAACTTCACTGACCAAGTTAGTCAGTCAAATCCGAGGACTTCACTTTTTATTTAGGGGAGGCACACTTCTTCACTTTTTCAGCAAAGGCTATGTGCTTTCGCTCTAGTACCTCTAGAATGGACTCCAGACTACAATGAGTACATTTATCTATACTATTATATAAAGCGGAAGTTTGTTTGTTTGTTTGTACGCGCTAATCTCTGGAACTATCGTTCGGATTTAAAAATTCTTTTTGCATGTGAGCCCCAGTTCTTAAAGAAGGTTATAGGCTAAGTAACATTACGCTACTGGTGACGAAAGCAGAGAAGTACCTAAGCAAAGGCGCAGAAGCGAAAGCTAGTATTTAAAGCGAAAAAGTTTATTTGTTCGTTTGATAAATCTAATCTCTGGAACTACCAGTCGCTATAAAATATTATTTTTTGGCGTATGATAGCCCAGTTCTTGAGGAAGATAAGTTATGTAACATCACGCTACTAGCAGCGGGAGCAGAGCAATAACTAAGACGCGGGTGAAACTGCGCCGCGAGAAGTCAGTCATCTATGTATCTTATAACACAGGTGTTCACAAAATCCCAAGAGCATGACTAAGAGCTCACTGGAAAACTGAGGACCCATTTCAAAGAACAAATGCCATTGTTAAAAATTCAAATTGCCCATCAGACGTTACAAAAGCTGCTCGTTCAATGGATTTAGACTCAATGTAGATTCGATGAAAACCTGAATCTAAGTCTAGCACTAAAAAAGGATCCAGTGCAATCTAGTTATTTAATATGACAATAGTAATAATCGGACTTAAGCTTTCTTTACTTAGTCGCAACTTAATTTTAGGGTCTCGTACCCAAAGGGTAAAATGGAACGTATTACTAGAACTCCACTGTCCGTCTGTCTGTCTGTCTGTCTGTCAGTCTGTCACCAGGCTGTATCACATGAACCGTAATAGTTAGACGATTGAAATTTTTACAGATGATACTACTGTTGCTGCTATAACAACAAATACTTACTAAAAAACTGAATAAAATAAATATTTAAGTTGGCTCCCATACAACAAACATGTATTTTTTACTGTTATTATAGATAATGGTACGCAACAATAAATACGTCAAAATTACATAAAACAGTTAATTAACCTACAGCCAGTTAGCTGACGAGGTAGAGCTGTGAGAAGAACTGGCAAGAAACTCACGCCACTCTTTTCAATTTCCAGATAATAACAGTTTTGTATGAGTTACTATGTTAATACTCAACGTAACCAAAGAACCATACAAAGTAATTATTAAAAATCAACCAATTAATTATCAAGATTTAAACAAAAGAGAAGAAGACTCCTCACTAACATAATTACAAACTGCCTGTATCGAACACGAAGTTGTTGTATATAGGTAATTAACTTTAGAAACCTACTGGATTTTTATAGATAATGGTACTTTGGTAACCCTTCATGCGCGAGTTTTTTTTTACTCCACATCAACATAATTGCAAACTTTCTATATACCTTAGGTACTGGCTTATAAACAGTAAAGCTATTAAACTCTCGTCACGAAGTATTAATTAAGCACACATTAAACTGCCACTTGATGCAGCTGTGACATCAAGTGTGTCGTTACACTACGTAATTTCTATAGGGGAGCTAATCAATATAAGTTAAAAGTCCACTCGAGTTATGTATACAATCGGAGGTCTTCATTTTGTGATTAGGTGAATAGTTGTACTGGTTTGTGCCATGACCACAACCTCTTATTATAACCTTACTTTGTCTCCATCCTTGTTTTAATGGTACAAAAGAAAAAGACAAAACACAAAATGACATTAAAATAATACTGCTTTAAGAGGTGAAGGTAGACCCTTAGAGTAGTTTTATATGATTATGCCATAGAGCGATTGACTGCGTAATCAATCATCGCGGGTTTGATTCAAAATGTAAATATTTGGTGCATAAACATGAACTATTTGCGTTTGTTTAGTGTTTAATTTTTTGTATGTATTTTCAAAAAAATATCTAAATATGTTTAGCCGCATTCTGAAACCCGAATCACAACTATTAACATTATGATTAGATAATTTAAGTTTAGATGGCACTATAATAATATTTAATATCACAACAACTACACACAACGCCATCTAGATCCAAAGTAAGCATTTATTATATGCTTACTTTGGGTCTATATGGCGTTGTGTAGAGAGTCTAGAGTTATAGTACCTAATCACAATGTTAATAGTTGTAGATTGTGTTATGTGTTCTAGAATCAAGATACACATACTTAAATACTTTTTTTTTGTGAATAAATACATATTTCACTTAAAAACACCCAGAGCAAATAGTCATGTTCATGCACACAAATATTGCACTGAGCGGAAATCGCACCCGCGACCTTGCGTGGCAGTCCGTACACAGCACCACCGAACCACAGAGATCGTTGTATGTTAACTGTTGTGTTATTATTATAATAGGCCTGGAAGAAATCGCTCGCGATAAGGCGGATATTGTACTGTGACATCTATAACATAATATTTGTAAGTTTGGTTTCTGTACAATAAAATGTAAATAAATAAATAAATGGGTTCGAATCCGGGCAAGTACCAATGTGATATTTCAAATCATATGTACTTTCTAAGTTTATTTTGGACATTTCTGACCGGCGGTGAAGGAAAACATCGTGAGGAAACCTGGACTTGAAAGTCTGAAATTGCCAATCCGCCTTGAGCAAGCGTGGCGATTAATGCTCATGCCTTCTCTATATGAGAAGAGGCCTTTGCCCTGCAGTGGGACAGTAAACAGGCTGGTATTATTATTATTATTAAATAAATAAATATAGTCTAGGAACAGCATAGACATGATCATTGTTAACTGGCCCACTTGCAGTGAAGCCAGGCAGCAATGTCAGTAATTTGCACAATCTCGACTCCGTTAGATTTATGCAGTTAAGCTTTTAGTTGAAATATTGTGACATTGTGTTCATTTGTTTCAAACTTGAACCTTAGCTATAAAGCCATTGAAATAAATACATTATACGTACTATTTTTAATTATAGAATGACCAATGTTATTAATTAACGTTTCAACTTAGTTTTTAACATTGATTGTACAGTAAAAATAATAAAATAACTGACATAAATTAGTATATCTCATGTAAACGGCACGCAAGTTATATTTTTTTAATTGTTAAATAAGTTATTAGATTATAAATATATTTAATAGAGACTTTATATCGATCATACACACACATACAGTATAAATAATACAGAGTATACACGTATAAAGTTAAACTTAGAAAAACTACGACTCACCAGCCACGATGATCAGTAGAACAACGGGCAGCATGCTGGTAATCATGTCAGTGAGCCGCTTACAACCTGCATGTTAAGAAAATATTATTTTTAATACTTTGCGTAAAAAATTGCTATATAATAATATTTTTTTAAACTTTATTTTGTTACTAGAGGCCTTTACTTCGTTATCAAAAGTTTGATTTGATCTCACAACAAACTTCTAGTTCTTGAGGAAGGTTCTAAGCTATGTAACATCACGCTACTGGCGACGGGAGTAGAGCAGTAATCAAAAATGTAAGTTAACGCGGATGAAGGAAGCTAGTACTAGAATACTGTCAACAAAAACACATTTTTAATAAGATTCCTTTTTTGTGTTCTTTGGAAGTTGGTCGAAACTCGAGTATTCAAATGTTCAGAGCAAATTTACAATGTACCAGGCAGTCGTTTATCACAGTTTTATTGTTGTTTAAGTTCACGTTTTTAATTTATAGCTATTTGTTCAAGTTGTTAGAGTACTTTACTTCTAACGCGACTTTTATAATAATTATTAAAGTGAGGAAGATTTATTAACAACATTAATTATTTCATAGTATACCCTGATTTATCTAAACTAATCTTATAAAGAGAAAACATTTGATTTTTTGTATGTTTGTTTTCAACGATTTAACTGAAAATCCTCGTTACCGATTTGAAAATTCTTTCACCTTTAAAAATAAAATTAAGTGGGTAATTTTATAAAATTCAAAAATTTTTCTGTCATTTTCAGATGACACCTTCGTAAATCTGCTTGATGCAATACGACACTAGTGATATGATATTTTCCGTAGGAGTTTGTTGTAAGATGAAATGATGCGACGATGCGAGGGCGGATCTCTAGTATTATATACTTTAGTGGACATTAGTAGATTATCATATACTTACTCTTTAGTAGAATTAATAATTAGTTTGTCAAGATACAATCTGCCATTTAAAAAAGAAAGACAGTTTTTTTATTATTTAATAATTATATTCTAAGTCTATTTCAAAATAAACTTTATTATCCTAATAGACAGTAAAAGTTAAAAAAGGAGCACTTACAAAAAGAAGTCGATTAGCACTTCCGTGAAGTCAATGTTTAAGTTCTCCGTACAAACATATAATAGCACTCAGTCATAATAAACAATTCAGTATTCAAGTTCACTCGCGATATACTTTCCGATGTCGTAGCCTCGTAGACGCTCTACGCCGTAGCGGAGCACCGTGCGCTCTCACACCGAACACGCGAATGGCGGGAGACGTCGTAGCGGGCTCGACTTCAAGCCACAGCCTATATCCATCGCTTCAACAGTCTGCGGAAAGACCAGTGGATCAATCGACCCTCTGCCACTAACTGCACAGTATATAGCTACACTGTGTAGGCATGTACTCATTTCGTATTCGCTTGTTTCGGACATAATTGAATATGAGACCGTGTTTTGCACAGATTAACGTGGCTTTGTTTCATTCCTATTGTGCGAATTTCGATTAATAATTAAATTAGGCAGCCGGGTTGTAGGTACTTATAAATGTTTGAAATTAGTTTTCGGTTGTTTCAGGAATATCCTTGTTATATGCTAACGGCCGACAGTTTGCGGGATAATAAACCGTGATGAGTGACAATAAAGGTGATTTTAAAATGAAGTGACGCCAACTAAGGTGATAACGGTTGTGGCCGTGTTTTAATCGTACAAGTTTTATCCACAGGTAGCGTTTGTTACCTATTCACTATTAGTCAGATAAAATTAGAGAAGTTTGACTAAAAGTAAATAGGGAATAATGTCAGGCAAGTTTTAGTTTAGTCGAATTATTATAAACAAACATTGATTCATAGATAACAAGATCTTTTATATAAGAAAATATAACGATAATTACCAAACATTATCAAACAAATATAAGTTGACGGTAGTAGATCCACGCTGGTTTCAGCATGAATGGGCCGGATCGTCCGGGGAAGTACTACCCTCTCATAGAAGATCGACATAAGAGTAGTAGTATCCTTACTACTGCGTTTCGTTCGGTAAATGAGAGCGCCGGCGGCCCAATTTCCCCCCTTTCCTCTTTCCTCGCCTCCCTCATTCCCTTCCTCTAACCCCATTCCCAGCCGCCATAGTGGAGGCCACCATACCAGCAGTTTAAGACGATAGCTTTTGGTATGGTGGCCACCACTTCTGGATTCCACTGACTGCTTACCATCAGGCGGGGTGGAGACACTTTGGTAGGCTAATATATATTAAAAAAAAAAGTAAAACCATTGGTAGTTGGTGCCCGTCGACAGCCCCTCGATGGTTCCCGTCGCGCTCATCGTGAAATGCACATGTTCAGCGTTACGCAATTAGACGCCGATTGGATTTGATTCGTTTGCGGTTTGTCTTTGATAACCATTATTACTGTAGATTGTTAGGTTGAGTTTCACTCAGAAATATTTTGAAGAGAATACACTTTTTTAGTAATTTAGTATCTAATAATGTAGCCCTAATAACGTAACCAAAGAAAGTTACACGGTATACTTAAAATTTAAGTTATTTTATGCTGTGTTCAATTTGAGGCCTAATTTTTCTTATACATTTATTTGACTATCTTCATTAAATAAAAATACGGATATATTTGATAACACAGTCGATTACAACAAGCTTAGACGTATGCGTTCTAGAACATATATATCACAAGCCATAATCTACTATGCGTACCTAATATGCCTACTTTTGGTCAAGACAGCGTCGTGTAGTTGTGTTATTATTATTATTACGTAGTACGAAGAAGACAGTTTCTCTGAAATATCACTATACGGGACCTAAGAGATTCTAAGGTGTGAGGATGAACTCAAACTCAAACTCAAACTTAAAGCATTTACTTCATTTTGATCATAAAGTAGGATGCTCGTTAAAAGTCAAAATTACATGAAGTCAGCTAACTAACTCCCAGCCGATGGCGGAAGGTGCGATTATAAAAAGTGGCCGTTGCACCATCCTAAACAATTCTCAGAACACAGCCCATTGTACAGACGATAGAATACAGATAAGGAAGCCACGTCTCTACTTACGCCTGGTGATTCAATACTGCCTGTAAGCCAGAGTATTGAAAATGAAAATGAAAATATATTTATTCATAGAGTTTAATTAAATTAACACTTATGAACGTAAAAGTTTACAAAATGTCATCAAATTAACCTACAGCCTACCTATTATCACATTTTTACCAAAAATCGGCAATGCAATGCAAAATTCATACAAATATTATAAATGCGAAAGTAACTCTGTCTATCTGTTACGCTTTTACGCCTATCCGATTTTGATGCAATTTGGTATATAGATAGATTAGACCTCGACCAATTTATTATTATATAAAAAATGGCTAAAAGGGGCTAAAATAGGGGATGAAAGTTTTTTAATGAAAAATCATCAATTTATAAACAGAGATATAACCGACATTCACGAGGGCGGTTCAGCGGACAATAGCTAGTGAATAATAAAATTTATATAAATATTAGATTTAATCTCAGTGTGTCTGTCGCTGAATTATAATCCGCTCTGGCCACGATCATTCGTTACTGGATCAGACAGCGTGCTTGGAAGCTTGGCGCTCTCCCCGGTCCTTTCAGCTACGTCGCGACGGTGGGAAAACGCGTGCCTCTGACTCTCAACGAATAAATTGTGAAATTTGTAAATTGTCTTTATTTAAATAATCTTTATCCAAACCCTGGGATCAGATACAGGGGATCAGACGGGAATAACTCAAAATTTAATAGTTATTATTGTTTTGTCTGTAATTTACTTTCAAGCTCGAGCAATTTTTTTTAAATTTTTCTTTTATTATCTAGTACTATTTCGTCAAACCGCTCAATTTATTAGCGAAAAAGACGCTCAGTTTTATTTTATACCAGCTGCACTCCACGGCTTCTTCCGCGAGTAAATTATGTTTTGTTATATCCCACGGGAACCAGACCTTGACCAGACCATGGTCTGTGCGTCATGCTCGTGATCGGGTGCTACCTGTGATGACTGGTCAATCTTGGCATGGCATACATTTAATACTTAATTCAGTATTACCTTGTAGTTCAATATGACTGGGAAATGTATTTACTTTTTTTAATTTTAATTAAAATACGTAGTCAAATAACTATACTAGATGAAACTAAATAATTGAAATCCTCTATTTTCGTTTCTTTTCTTTTTTTAAAAATGTTATTAAATAATTAGTTGTTTTGTAATAATTACTTTGTATGGTTCTTTGGTTGCGTTGATGTGTTAAAATTGTTAACTCATACAAAAAATTTTTAGTTATCTGGCGATTGAAAAGAGTGGCGTGAGTTTCTTGCCAGTTCTTCTCACAGCTCTACCTCGTCAGCGAACTGGCTGTAGGTTAATTAGCTGACTTCATGTAATTTGACTTTTTATAAGTATCATTATTTATGATCAAAATGAAATAAATACTTTGACTTTGACTTTGACCAATTTTTGAGATAAAAAGTAGCCTATGTTCGTCTCCGGCACCGAATCTATCTACATACCAATTATCATTACAATCACACACACATAAACACACACACTTTCTAATATTAATAGGATGTAAGTACTAAGTGCAATCTTATCTTATCTATTTATTATATTTGCAGTTTTCTTGGTTAAAACAATGTTTAGATTCGACGAAAACCTAGTACGTATATTAATAATAGCTAATGAGGCTATAAATATTTATTTTATAGCACGTCAACTTAAACTACGTAAAAAAACAAGTTAGTGGCCAAACTTAATACAATCAGAATCATTTATCGATTTAGTGTTAGACGAGGTGAACGAGGAGTTACAACAAAGTTTCCGCGGGAACCGACAACTTCTACCACGTGTTGGGCATAGAGCAAGAATATCAACTGTTGTACAGATGCGATACACTACACGTCACCTAATTATCATTATACTGACTGACCTGTTGGTCTAGTGGTTAGTGACCCTGACTAAGGCGGAGGTCATGGGTTCGATTCCCACCCAGGACAAATCTTTGTGTGTTGAGCATGATTGTTTGTTCTGTGTCTGGGTGTAATTTATCTATAATATGTTTGTATTTACAAAAAAAAATGTATTTAAGTAATATATCAGTTGTTTAGTACCCATAACACAAGCAAATATAATTGCTTAATTTGGGGCTAGATGGCGCTGTGTGCATGTGGTAGAATATTATATATTATATTATTATAGGTTATTTATGTCATGTATGTACGTGAATGCAAAAAAATGCTTGAATGCAATGAAAAGTAATAATAATAATAATAATAAAACTTTATTTCCAAAAGTAAGTACATATCATAGTTTATAAGTACTGTATACAATCACAAATATATTTACATTATGAAATTATTATTATTATAATGTTACACCCTACATCATTTTATGCTCAAGAATCAGATAAATATGTTTTGTGAGCATAAACTCATCAATGTTTTTTGAAACTTGTTATCATGATAATTAAACTTTCAACTAAAATACTGCAGTCGCTGCGCACATTATTAGAAAAATCAAATCTTTCGACTACCAAATGGATCCTATTTATAAATGGGCAAGTTTGTGTGTGTATGTGTGTGTGTGTTTGTTTGTTTGTTACTACTTAACGCCTAAACGGCTCAACTGATTTCGATAAAAATTGTTATGTAGATAGATTCGGTGCCGGAGACAGATATAGGCTACTTTTTAGATACAACAAAACATATTATACGCGCGGGCGACGCCATGGGACGCAGCCAGTCTACCATAATTCTTTTCTTTTCATGATGGCCCTATAAATGTCACTCGTAATACCCTGGCTAAATGTAGTATGTGAACTAAAGCTACAAAATTTCTGTTCTGTAGGTACAAAAGTTGAGACTGGTCTACATACGTCGTTGTTCTGTAAGTTTTTATCAGCCGCTGACAGCGCCTGACTGCCGCAGATACGAACCGAGCGGATTCAAAGATATTTTAACTTTCAACACTTATTTTATACACTGAAGGATTTGCGCGCTCATTCTGACGAGATGCCATGATCTTAAGCTGTTTATTTTTTAAATGAGCATAAAATATTGTTGTTACTATTTAAATTACTATTATTTTTAAGTGTACCAACGTATCTTCGGACAATCCGAATCTTAAACAAGTTAAATTTATTATTAAAAAATCAAAAAGTCCTGCTAAAAAAAACTAAAAAGAAAGAAATCTATTTTTTTCGTGATGACGCTACATTGCAATATTATATACCCTCTGTCACTCCCACATTTACGAATCCAATGACAACTCTGTGATACTAGTATTTATATAAATAAATAAATAAATAAATAAAATAAATAAATAAATAAACTCAACGTTAAAATCCATTGAGCCACTTAGGCTGTAGAGCCTACTAACGAAATAGACATACATACACACATACGGTAGAAGATCCACGCTGATTTCAGCATGAATGGGCCGGATCGTCCGGGGAAGTACTACCCTCTCATAGAAGATCGACTTAAGAGTAGTAGTATCCGTACTACTGCGTTTCGTTCGGTGAGTGAGAGCGCCGGAGGCCCAATTTCCCCCATTCCTCTTTCCTCACCTCCCTCATTCCCTTCCCCTAACCCCATTCCCAGCCGCAATAGTGGAGGCCACCATACTTACAGTTTAAGACGATGGCTGCTTACCATCAAGCGGGGTGGAGTCACTTTGGTAGGCTATAATGTAAAAAAAAAAATATATATATACATACATTCATGCGCTCGAAAAACATTACCCTCCTTGATTTCGGCAGTCGGGCAAAAATAACTGTTATTTTTATCTGCAATACAAAATATCTATTCGTCGTGACTATTATTATGTTCCCTGCAAAATGAAGGTCTCTTCTCATACTCAATATGAGGATATGAGCATTCACTTTAGACTTATATTTTTTCATAAGTCAAGTTTACTCACTTTATAAGATACATAGTTCGGTCTAATATTATGTCACAAAAGTTTTATAAAAGTTTCGTTGGTTTATGTATTAGTAAAAACTTTGTTTCTTTGAGAATGAAGTATAAACTTCGTATTATATATATCCAAGGGATTGTCTACCAATTTATGTATTTAAAAACTTCATTTTGGTAACATTCGTCTTTAAAAATATCAAAACAATATCGTATGTTCATCGTTATCATATCGTGTGCCTAGATAGACGCGAGATGCGGCGACTTAGCGCGAATTATGTTCAATTTAAAGTTCGCTGCGATTCAACTCGCGCCGCCGCGCCGTCGAGGAACGCCTGGGAACTCCGGAGAACCGACACTAACTGCTACTAATCGTATTATTGTTCCAATCTCAGTATTTTGCGGCTACACATAATGTTATAATGTACTGTAACTTTTGCGGCTAACTGGATGTAGAAGCAACATTGTGTGATTTGTTGCAAGGTGTAGGAAATATCAGGTCATATAAGTGGAAAATTTTATGTCTTCTAATAATAAGTCCTTTAACAAAAGTAACATTGGAAAGAGATTTTGATAACTAATTCTGAAAGTAAAATAAAGCAAAATGTATTATTAAAAAACAAAAATCCCACCTACCTAAACAAACTGAAAATAAACCATTTTTTGCTCGTGCTGACGCTACATTGAAATTTTACACAATCAATACAAATCTAATGACACCTCATACGTTAAAAAAGACATAGTCATACATACCCACATACATACGCCCGAAAAACATTACACTCCTTGTCCAGTCCAGTAAATAGAACAAACGATTATATAATTATTTTACTATACGAGTAGATGTTAAATTGAAAATGTTAGTTTAATTCAAAATTACAATTCAATTAGTAAAGAAAAAGTCCCTATTATATTTTTAGCCTGTAGTTGAAAATTCTGTATGACTTATTTAACTATTCAAAATAAGTTTGAGTGAGTGATGGCAGTGCTTATATTTGTCTAATGTTATTGTGAGTGGCGCGTATTGTGGCCGCGAACAAACAACGCTGTCGTCGCGAGTGGAGATGTGACTTTGAGTGAATGCTGAATATTCATGTTTTGTGGTCACAGCGCGAACACCCGTAATGTTAGCGAATATACACAAGTCATGATTATATCACCTAAGTAATTGTAATGAAACCAGAGCTAACACTCGCCTCTAAATATATGACGTTAGTATTTTTGATAATATTTTTTATATATTTAAATTTTTAATAGGTAAATGTAATACACCAGATACATGTATGCGTATCTGGCTGTTTTTATGATAAATGTTTAAAAACACGCACCTGAAGCCATGGGGGCTTACCACCATCTTATACAAAACAATCTTACTTTAGGAACGTTTTATATCAAGATTACAATATGATTACTCAAATCCGTACCATGACCTTCATTGTACAATATTGTTTTATTCCTGCTTAGTGCTGGGAAAGACCGAATGATTTGTCTATTGCTTGCGATAGTGGAAAAGAAATATCGCTACATGAATTGTATAGCGCTCTCTCTTTCATTTATTTGGTCCGGAGTGCGTTATGCGATTTATAATTCTGAAGGAAATATTTACATTATTTAACTCAAAATTTAATTATTTGCAAATAAATAAATCATAATGAGTAGTTTTTATAAAATGAGTGTAATTATTGTTTATTTTCCTTTAATAAGTTATAAATATTTCAGTGTTATGTCAATGCATCACGCTAATGGCAATGGGAGCAGAGCAGTAAGCAAAAAGGCGGGTGAAACCGCGCCGCGGAAAGCTAGTACTATTATATAAAGCGGAAGAGTTTGTTTATTTGAACGCGCTAATCTCTAGAACTACCAGTTGGATTTGAAAAACCTTTTTGCGTATGATAGCCCGCAAAATATTAGTGTGCATGAACTTAGTCATGTTACATAGGAAAACCCAGCCCGATGCAAGTAATCATTTACATAGGTCTGGGTGCTCCTGTGTAAGTATAATAATATGTCTGTGTTTATAAGAAAAAGTATCTAAGTATGTTTATCTGCATTAGAGAATCCTTATCACAAGATATTTAATAACATAAATGCTTACTTTAGGTCTCTATAGCTCTGTCTGTGTAGTTGTTATGTTATTATTGTGTATTAAAAACAAGGTTACTTAATTCAAGGATACTAAATAATAATACAGTAAGAAATATAAGAATATGTATATTAAATCATAACAGTAACTTAGGTCAAAATTATAAATTAGTAATAAAATAGGTGTATTAATAAACTTCAATTGTTGCACAGGTATATTAGCTCTATTGCAAATGTTGTGCAATGTGACACATGCATTTACAATAGAACCAGCTACTTCTGGTGAGTAATGCAACACTCTATGAACAAGCAAACAACGAAATCGTGCTTTGAGTAGCCCGACTGTGCGCTCGATGATGTTCCTGGTGCGGACATGCAAGTTCGTGTAGTGTGCTTCTGGTAAGACAGGTGGTGCGTTCAGTATTGGTGTCCTCATGCTCTTTCTTAATGGATATCCAGAGTCTCCTGATGATAAAATATACTTTAAATTATTATTAAGCAAAGAAAAATATAAAATTAAAGACAAGTTTTAATAAAGATCAATGGGAAACCTACCTAGAAACCAAATACATTCTGTGTTACTAAGATGTTCCAAATGGGCTAAAAACCACGAACCCTAGGAATACCAAATTTATTGTAGAACCTGTAATGTATATTTGTATAAATATTAATCATTTAAAATAAAATATGTATAATGCTATCATTTGTAAATAATGCATTCTGGAATATTAATCATGTAGGCATTGTAATAAAATACTGTAGGTACATACTCTGTTTTAATCTCGTTACGTTCTTGATCATTAACTGGAAACTTGATGTACTTTTGCCTCAATTGAGGAGTATTGAGACAAGCAGTAACTTGCGCAATAACAGATGATACTGTCTGTTGAGCCACAAAATGACCTTCTTGGCCACCTATAGGCTGTCGGTATGAACTGGTAGCATAAAAGGATAATGCTACCTATACCTAAAAAAAATAACGGAAGCTTAGAATGAGTAGGTACTAAGAATAATTATTTAGGTAAGTATGGATAATTGGTTAAAATTTTCGACATATGTAGGCATATGGCATATGTGCCTGTGGAGACGAAGAGAAGAAGGTAAAGCCAGTGGGCTTTACCTTCTTCTCCACAGGCAAGTCTGTAGATTTTCTTGAATTCGTCATCAGTGGCCTTAGTTCATCGCACAAGTTATGTGCCAGCTTCTTAGCGAGTCTGTACCTTTTCACAAATTCTACATTATCTACATTAAAAGGGTCACATTCCTCACGTAATTCCGCTCGACGACGCTTGCGCTCCGTGTTATATGCTGCATTATCTGCTTCGAGAAACTCAAATATTTCGTATGCATTCGCCATCTAGGTTACAATCATAAAATTAATTAAAATCAGCAGATGCACAATCCATTTGAAAATAATATAAAAATAAATACGTTTTACTTACTTCATAACACACAAAATTGATTCTATTGTAAATAAAATGAGAAAACAATAATAAATCCGTCGCGTCAGAGTAACTTTTATATGATTGCTAATTTTGACGTAAAAACAATATTGCTAATTGTCAAAAGAGACATCATGGTACGAATTGAATGAACTATTTTATGATAACGTCACAAAACTGCTAAGAAAGTAATATTGTTTTATGATTAAAATAGGCTTATTTTAAGGGCGTCATGGTACGAAAAGACGAAGTAATATTAAAGAAATACTGCTTTAAGAGATGGTGGTAGGCCCCCTGCTCTTTCTTCTGTACCTTAAATCTCGTTTTTCTCATATTTACAAGCAAATTAGTTGTGTTATTTTTAATGTACATGCCATGCTTAAAGACCACAGCCATGTCCATATGCTATAACAACTATTTGCTATAAGATAGGCTGCGTATTTAATGCAATTCTACATTAACTGGTTTAGAAGCCCTTTCCTTTATTTCCACAAGCTTATCAGTCATAGAAGATGCGCTTTGTCGAAGAATGCTCATTTGGCGCATTCCAAAATACCATTCTCTGGTTTACTCGACGCTTCAAAAATAAACTGTCTGTAGGTGTAGTTCATTAATTATTATTGAATATTCAAGTGACTGTTAATCCAGTTCATCCTTAATGAATCCCGCCGTAAGTGTGACCGCGACCAGTGAGCCTGGAGTTTGAATAATAGAGCGAGCGGTTGTAATCTGCGGCGATTCGTGTCGCGGGATTCAATCTAACCGACATCGACCGACACCAGGACGATCTCTGATCCCTCTGTGATTAGTACTGGCACACACACATGTATACACTACTTCGTGTATCAGCAAATGTCGTTTCTCGATAGCCATTTTATTTGAAAACTGGTTAAAAAGGTACTTTTAAATTTGAAGTATTTATCAGATTTAATAGCAAAAAACCAAGGTTTGAATAGTAAAGTTGGCACTCAAGTTTTTAAATTATTGTGTAACTAAATTAAAACTTTATTTCTACCTTTTTTCGATCCCTAACGCCTTGAGAGTTGCGATAAGGTGTTGATATTTAAGCTACTTATTCTTAATTGTAACAAACACTCTAAACTCTTAAACTTATTTAAGTTTAACTGGTAAATAATAAATAATAATTCGTTAAAATAGAGATATCGATGCAATACACAGACCAAACAATGCGAAAATAACGAGATAATTCAAAATGACAGTGACAGCAGGCGACCATAACTCATAGAACAGCATAATAGTGGCGCGTTACACACTTGGCACTACGCACTACGCACAACGCCACAGCACGGTACGCACAACGCACCGCCTCTATACGGTGCGCGCGTATTGTTTAAAACGAAACCATTTATCCATCGCTGCAATTGTAACGCGGAGCTAGGGTCATCACGTTTCTTGTATGCTTTCGATATTTTCTTTTTACAAGTAAATTATGGTGTCATTGATAGTTTTATTTTTATACGACTGACATAAAAAACAAGCATACGGCCTGCCTGATTGATGATTCCCCTCCCATGGGATCCACGGACAATTTTTTTCTATCGTAGCAACGTTGCCGATCCTTGAAAAACCTTTTAACTCCTTTCTTGAAGTTGATATAAATTATGCTATTTTCGAGTACTAATGAAACATATAATTAGATGGGACACATGCACTGGTAAAGAGTCCCAGGCTTTAATTGAGTGACAAAGGTATGAAGTTCTGAACCGTTCTGTTGGGAGAGGGTGGGTTTACTTCAAAGAGCTCTTCATTCTACGTGGTACACTTCACTTCAGACAGAGCTGCTCGGGCGTGAAGTACCGCCTCACCCTGTTCAGGACACCGAGTTTACAGGAGGCGGTTTAAATAAGGCACTCGATGTAATTCTTGGGGTTGAGATCTCGACTGATGTCCATACCCAGGATACTAAGGCTATCATGTAGGAGTAATGCTGTGTTCTGAATAGAGGGAGGGGGAAGAAACGGAGATTTTTTAGCAGAGAACACGCTTTCTTAAAGCTTAAAAGATTTTTGAATGGCATGGGTATGTATACCTTATTGAACAAAACCATGAAAACGTAGCCGTGGACAAATCTAGCTAAATTTAAAATAAATTTTCATCATATGTTTTACAATAATAATAATACCATAACGTCATCCAGACCCACAATCCTACAATTGGAGGTAGTAGATCCACGCTGATTTCAGCATGAATGGGCCGGATCGTCCGAGGAAGTACTACCCTCTCATAGAAGATCGACTTAAGAGTAGTAGTATCCGTACTACTGCGTTTCGTTCGGTGAGTGAGAGCGCCGGAGGCCCAATTTCCTCCCTTTCCTCTTTCCCTTCTCTCACCTCCCTCATTCCCTTCCCCTAACCCCATTCCCAGCCGCCATAGTGGAGACGACCATACCAGCAGTTTAAGACGATGGCTTTTGGTATAGTGGCCGCCACTTCTGGATTCCACTGACTGCTTACCATCAGGCGGGGTGGAGTCATTAATAGCTTGTGATATGGTTGGACTTGGTTCTAGTGTGCGGATAAACATACTTATATACTTATTTTTTTGAAAATACTCTAATATACATAGAATAATCAGACCAATGCAAATAGCCATGTTCATGTACACAAATATTTGCACTAAGCGGAAATCAAACCCGCGAACTGCGTGGCAGTCCATACACAGTACCACCGAACCACAGAGGTAGTCGTGTATACTATACTTTAATAGTGGTACTATACTATTATTGTATATTTGTATATTGACTGCACCGTTGGTCTAGTGGTTAGTGTAACCGACTGCGACGCCGGATGTCGTGGGTTCGATTCCCATTATTATGGCAAATATTTGTGTGATGAACATTTGTATGTGTCTTCAGTCTGGGTGTTTCCTATGTATTCTAAGTATGTATTTACAAAAAAATAGTACCTATATGTATTATATCTCAGTTATCTAGTAACCATAACACAAGCTCTGCTTAGCTTGGGACTAGATGACGGTGTGTGATAGTGTCCACATATTATTATTATTATTATTTTTCTTATACAACGAACGAACTTACAAAGTTTATGTAGAGTGATGAGAAGTGCTTGAGCTGCTTATATCCTCAGCCACAATGTTGAAGCAATTGAGAATGCTAATATTTATTAGGTTTAAGTAAATGCTCTCAAACTTATATAACTGACGGTTACTTAAGGCTCGTTTCTTTGAGTTTTAAGCTGACAAGAGCATTAAATCAAAATTGTTTTCTCGGCGATTTCGCACGTCAGTTCCAACAGTATAATTAACTTGTCAGAATTAGTAATTATCTTATACAAAGGAGAAAATGTGTAGCATAATTTACAAAATTATAAACAATCAAGTTAGATCAAGATGAAATGAATCATAACAAAATATATGTTTTGTTAAGAATGTATGAACATAATTTAACAGTTGTATTACTGTTTTAGACAACAGCGTGGGTATAATTATATGCATATAATTACACAATGTAATTTTGGCTCTGGAGGCCCAATTTTTCCGCTTTCCTTTTTCCTCACCTCCTCAATCCTTTTACCTACCCCTCTCCCTTCATGGTAGTCAGCGGCATCGCAGATCCCCTGCATTGCAGGAGCAATTTTAGGGACTCTGAGTCATCCATAAGCGACAGTTACCACTTACCATTGCGTGGACTGTTTACTCGCCTGCCACTGTCGGCAATAAATAAATGACCAAATGGCAACTATTCAGCCAAGAAGTATCACGTAAATCGGATAATAAATCTTAGCGTAGTCGGCCATACGTAAAAAAATATACCAATCGAAGACCTCCTTCTTTTTGAAGTCGGTTTTCTTTTTTAATTATAATTATCATCAACATTTTAGACGAAATGTCGACGTGGACGTCCATTGCTGGCCATAGACCTGGTGTCGTCCATCGTCCACATGCTTGGCAGCCATGTTAGTTGTAGACGTAATGTCATATTTAGTAAGCAAGCAACGATGCTTCCTATTACCAGGTACTCCCTTAGACACCCACAGAAGGAAATGAAATCGGTTCATTTTTAGACCGAACACGCGGTTATTATAAAATCTATAGGTACTAATAACAAGAACAGTTTGTTTGTTTGAACGCGCTAATCTCTAGAACCATCAGTCAGATTTGAATCATTCTTGCGTTTGATAGCCCAGTTTTTGAGGAAGATTGTAGGCTATGTAACATAACGCTACTGGTGACGGGAGCAGAGCAGTAATCAAAGACGCAGGTGAAACCGCGCTGCGGGAAGCTACTACTAATACATAAAACGGAAGAATGTTTGTAATATGTGGTAAATGTCGTTGGTGTCACAATTATCCACAAACCATTATGTAAAATCGTACAAACTATGTATTGTGTCACTGTTTGTTTACCTAAATAAATAAAAAAAAAAAAAAAAAAAGAGTATGTTTGTTTGAACGCGCTAATGTCTAGAACCATCAGTCAGATTTAAATATTTGTGGAAGGTTGCTATGTAACATCACGCTAGGAGCGACGGGAGTGGAGCAGTTATGAAAGACGAAAATAACGTGGGTGAAACAGCGCTGCGGTCAGCTAGTAATAAATAAACCTATTGTAAATATAAAAATGTTCGACTCAAACTATGTAACACTAGCTGCGCTCCACGGCTTCGCCCGCTAATAAAATATGTTTGTTATATCCCTCGGGAACTAGACCGATTTTCGGGATAAAAGTAGCCTATGTCCGTCTTCGACACTTAATCTATCTACATACAAATTTACATTGAAATCGGTTCAGCCGTTTATGTGCTGAGTGGTAAAAAACACACATACACACACACACGAACTTTTAATAGTATTTCACAAAGTCCTTAGAGCTAAGCTTACTCAGACATACACATGATATTTAAATAAGCACACGTTTTTGTTTATTCAGTATCGACACGTGCTTCCTATTAGAGGGATACTTTGCGATTCTTCTGGGGATTCTTATGCACTTGGTAATAAATCGTTCATTTGCTCGTTTAGTGTAAATTGGTGATATTTGCTACAGGTGAGGCAAAGGACGTATGTTTGAATTGCAGCAAATGGCTCTTTATAGTTTCTGCTTACCCCATTAATGGAAGGTAGGCGTGAAGTAATTGTATGTTTGTTGATAACTGTCTCAAAAATCTGTCAAAGATATCTAGGGGATCAGACCGGAATAAAATATTTAAATAAATTTCTCTTTTGTTCCTGATCCCCTGCATATGGGACCAGAACGGAATAGAAAATAAAATTAAAATAATCCGATCCGATCCCGCGGGGATCAGATCTGGGGGATCAGACCGGAATAACTGGTCGGGACGTAGTACATTCTTTTATGAGCTCAGGCCGTTTCAGAGTATAATGCGGTTGTCGGCAGCCCTACAGCCGTTAATAATTCAAGTTGGCAATAACTCGCTCGAATATTGAACGTTATAATAGGTATAAGTTTTGTGAACCGGGACAGACTAACGCTGGCTTTACTATTGCAGTTTTTTTAGTTTAGTTTGCATGTTAGTATGAGTTTAACAAATAGAAACATAGCTGAAGTTACAAAAATACGTTCGATGCTAGAAGTTCCGTGGACTAGTTCTATGATGGGATTTCATTTTGCAAATCTGTCTTTGTAAACGAAAATTTAATATTTAGAAATCTCTCGTGAAAGATTTTACTTTTAAGATTGTGGCTGAACCGATTGTTTTAATATTATACATAAGAATATTATAAATGCGATGTGCGATGCCTGCTTAGCTTTCACTCCTAAACCACTGAATAGATTTTGTTGGAATTTTGTATAGAGGTAGATAAGACCTTTGGGTTTCTTTTTCTTCTTTTATCGCAAAATAATGGCTTAGAGGAGTTGAAATAGGGGATGAGAGTTTGTATGAAAAATCGTCAATATATAAACAGAGATTTATACGACATTTATGGGAACGGAGCTGCGGGCAACAGCTAGTATACTTATTTATTTATAAAGTTTCATTTGTTTATAATTATTTGTAATAAGACACAACAAATCATCAATCATCAATCAAGGCTGAAGTATCTAAAGAGGACATTGAATTTATAACACGCGTCCAGCCGCGTCTCCGCCAACCTGGAAGACCTAATAATATAGTAGCGAAATTGAAAAATAGAGCCGCGAGAGATAGTATTATCGCCAATTTTCGAAAAATTAATAAATCACACGGCATCACGTCGCATGACTTGGGATTTGAAGGGGACTCCCTGAAAATTTTTATAAACGAACATCTAACAATTGCAAACAAAATACTACTGAACAATTGTCGCAAACGTGCTAAGGAGTTAGACATCAAATTTGTTTGGATAAAAAACTGCACAATTTACATGAGATGCAACGAGAAGTCTCCACCACATGCAATCAGCTCCGAAGAAGACTTGAAGAGTTTCGCATCAAAGCGTATAACTTAATATTTAATCAACTATTTTTATTAATTTATTCTTTGACCAATGTATCTGGTCATACATTATTCAATCTACACTACCTACCAATCACAACTAAGCACTCTAATCACACACATAATATACTTACACACAACAACAATGATACTCATACTCATCCTCATTACACACAAATATACAACATTTTACAAAAACAGTATATTTTAACCAACAGGTTTATAACCCCTGCACTTTTAAATGAGCTTATATCAGATATTCCAAGTCCGCAATACATTTGTTGTTCGCATGTCATAATAATTTTTAAATACCCACTTTGTTCTTCACTTTCGTCATCCGTTTTATTCTACGTATTAAAAGATCACAACTAATTAAACATCATTCTCATGAATAAAATCAAAGTATTTTATCAAAACACACGCGGGTTAAGAACAAAGTTGCCACTATTTTACCGTAATATTGAAGTAAATGATTTTGACATTATAATTATAACGGAAAGCTGGTTGTGCGAAGGAATTTTAGATACAGAAATATGTGACAGTCGTTACGAAGTGTTTAGATACGATCGGCCGAGTGCGAAAAAGGGCGGCGGTGTGTTTATTTGTGTGAAAAAACAGTTTGGTGTAGCCAGGCTAGATGTAACCATAGGATGTTCGGAGTCAGTTTGGGTGTCGATGTCGGTACAAGGACTACGTAATAATTTATCACAGAAGTGTGACCTGCATATTGCTGCGGTTTACATACCCCCTAATAATAACTCTGTTTCAATGTTAAACGATTTCAGAGAATGTTTTTATGACTTATATACAGCAAAACCGAGTGACTATTATTTGATAGTGGGAGACTTTAATCTACCGTTTATCACGTGGTCTGAGAGTGGTAATTGTGTGAATAGAAATTCAAAAAGTGATATATTGGAAGCGGCTGCAGAATTTGTCCGGTCACTGGATTTTATGGGTATGTCACAATACAATTTAAAGGGCAACTGTTGCGGCAATGTACTTGACCTTGTCATATCTAATTTAATCTTAGACTGTAAACAAAGTGAATTATCTTTGGTTGATATAGATAAATTTCATATTCCCATGGAGATAGTTATAGAAGACTGTGATTTAAAGTGTATTAAGCCATCTTCTCGAATTGTTAAGAAATTTTACAGGGCGGACTACGGTAAAATAAATTCAGACTTATGCGAGGTAAACTGGTCAGAGTGTCTTGAAGCTGATAGTATGGATGAAGCGGTGGACAAATTTTATCATAAACTTAATTTAATCATAGATAAATACATTCCCTCGGTTAAAATATCAGGGCGTTATTGCTATCCCAAATGGTACGCACCTTCTTTAATAAACGCGATTAAAGAAAAACACAAAGTTCATGTAAGGTGGAAAAAATATAAAAATCCTATTGATTACGCCGAATTTTCATTATTAAGAAAAAGAGTTAAATTATTACAAAAGGAATATTTCTTAAAATATACAACTACTTGTGAAAAGCAAATTAAAAAAAATCCGAAGGATTTTTGGAACTTTATAAACAGTAAACGGAAAGCATCGGGATATCCGTGCAATATGACCTATAGTGGACAGAATTATAGTAATACACAGGATATATGTAACGCATTTAACAACTTTTTTCATAGCGTCTTCACACCAGCATCATCCAATTCGTTAACGTTTCACCAACGCCTAGCAAACTGTCCTCTATCTGGTTCAATACATTCTATTGATGTAACAGTTGAATCTCTAAAACTAATATTTAAAAAATTAGACTACAAGAAAGGAGCTGGCACGGACGGAATACCTGCCATTTTTATAAAAAAATGTGAACCAGGTCTTACTACACCTCTTAAAATTATATTCCAGAGATCTCTAAATGAAGGCGTCTTTCCAAAACAATGGAAAGATACACAAATAGTACCAATTCATAAAAAGGGTACAAAATCTATTATAACAAATTATAGAGGTGTGTCTATCTTGAATAACTTTAGTAAAATGCTAGAAAAGTTAGTTTACAATTACATTTATGCCGCGGTTCATCAAAGTATCCCTCACACTCAGCACGGTTTTATAAAATCACGATCCGTTAATACAAACTTGCTAATGTTAACCGACTACATAACCACTAATATGGGTGCAGGAGCACAAATAGATGTAATATATACAGATTTTGAAAAGGCCTTTGACCGAGTAAATTTCTGTATCCTCATTGATAAATTACAAGCAGTAGGTATTAAGGGTAGTCTTTTAAGATGGGTTGATTCATACCTTAGAAACCGACGCCAAGCTGTTAAAATAGGAGGCTACCGATCTAATTTTGTTGACGTCACATCCGGGGTGCCCCAGGGATCGTTGTTATCCCCTCTTCTTTACAATGTTTACTTATACGACATCTCACAGTGTTTCCGTTACTCAAATCACCTAATGTACGCGGACGACATGAAGATTTATTATAGAATAGAAAGCTTAGCAGACTGTCGATTGCTGCAATCGGACTTAGACAGATTAAGAATCTATTATAACCAAAATCAAATAAATGTAAATATACAAAAATGCCAAGTAATTACGTTCACACGAAAGCATAAAATAATACACCATAATTATCTTATTTCGGAGGAATTGATACCTAGAACATCAAAGGTTAGGGATCTCGGCGTTATATTAGACGACAAACTTGCTCTAGATGCACATATTGACCACATAACTAGTAAAGCATACAAATCACTGGGCTTTGTGATAAGAAATAGTAAACCATTTAAGGATCCACACTGTATTAAGATTTTATATTTTTCTTATGTAAGGAGTATTCTGGAATTTGCCAGTGTCGTATGGTGTCCATTTTATAAAAAATATACTGAAGCCATCGAAGGCGTTCAACAGAAATTTATTAAACACTTAAACTACAAATATAAAGTGCAAAACCTTGATTATAAGGGTTCTTGCAAATACCACAAAATTGACTGTCTTTATAATAGGCGCTTAGTAGCCGATATGCTGCTATTGTACGATATATTGAATGGTAGGTTCGATTGTATTCAACTACTCGACAAGCTACAATTCAATGTACCGGCTAAACGTACTAGGCATACTTCTTTGTTGACGGCGCCCTCAGCTTCCACTAACTACGTAAAAATGTCACCATTCATGCGTCTCCCTGAACTGTACAACAGCAAATTCGATACCATAGATCCTTTTAACTGCACCCGGAACGCCTTCAAAAAAGAAATACTAAAGATCCTAGCACCTAACGACATGTAATAGTGCAGTAATACGCGCAGTTGAGCGCGCTGTAATGAGCCACATACATACATGTATACACACAAGCACACGCACACACATACACATACGCACACACGCACACAAATACTTAAACACACGCATTCAAACAAAACCTTTTATGCTAATATTTACTAAAAGTTATAGGTAGCTGGACTATAAACTGTTACCACCCTTTGTTTTCTCTATTAACTCTAAACTGTTAGCTATATATGTACTTCTTTATTGGCGTATTAAGAAACTATGAAGATTGTAATTGTTTTGTAAGCTGTGAAGTATAAATAAACGAATAAATAAATAAATAAATAAATAAATACAATGACCGTATTTCAGTTTATTTTCGAATAATAATTTATAGAATTAACATTTTAAATTACTGCCATTTTTGTAAAGTTATCTGATAAAAATGTGTACAGTATGATTAAAATCTTGAAATGTACTTTTTACCCGCCTTAAAAACTTTTCAGGTGATTTAAAACGTTAGTACAACAGTGCAGTCAGCTGAGACTGCTGCAGTACTACATATAACTAATTTGCATGCTAATAAAGTTCGTGGTACAATTAAAACAACGACATTATAATATATAACTAGCTGTACCCGCCAAACGTTGCAATGCCACACAAAATCTTTTTAGAGTTGTTTTTTAACCCTCGCGTGCGTCCTCACTTACTAAAGTTACATCACAACTGAGCAATGGTTTCAGAACGCATAGAAGACAAAACATACAATCGAACACAAATCTAAAGTATTATTAGCTTATATGACGTACCATAAAAAAAATTCTTCTCTTTTTATGGTAAAATTGTAATTAGGATAAATATGCGTTACCACTGGCACGGAACTGGGCGAGTGGTGAGAAGCAGACCATGAATTGGCCAATCACAGTGCTTGAAGTCTCTACTCCACATAAGTGGAAATGTTGTAATTGCCTTTTTTATTTTAAATTTTTTTTTATTAAGTTGGGATTGGATACTTATTTAATTTATTTTCCCAAGATGTCATCAGCCTACCAAAGTGACTCCACCCCGCTTAATGGTAAGCAGTCAGTGGAACCCAGAAGCGGCGGCCACTGTACCAAAAGCCATTGTCTTAAACTGCTGGTATGGTGGCCTCCACTATGGCGGCTGGGAATAGAGTTAGGGAAAGGGAATGAGGGAGGTGAGGAAAGAGGAAAGGAAGGAAATTTGGCCTCCGGCGCTCTCACTCACCGAGCGAAACGCAGTAGTACGGATACTACTACTCTTACGTCGATCTTCTATGAGAGGGTAGTACTTCCGCGGACGATCCGGTCCATTTATGCTAAAACCAGCGAGGATCTACTATCGACAAAAAAATTATATTTTATAAATATTTATTTTTTAATTTTTATTAAGTTGGGATTGGATACTTCTTTAATTTACTTTACCCCTACGTTATTCATCAGGTAACGCAGTATTTGACATCACGTAAGTGAGTAGTATTCTTTTGTGAATATTACACTTTTACGTTCCTTGAAGACGGGCATGTGTATCTAATTATGTTAAAGTCATGACTCATTTATACTTGCAGAACACTTCATGATGTACACAGATTATAATGCTCGGATTAAATACTTACAAAATTCTACGTTACGTAAGTTTATTGCCCAAACTAGTAAGAGCATAATATAAACCGTCCATCAAGCACTTGTCTAACAGATGTACTGTCATCACAGTAGTTAAAGTAAACATAAAAATGATGAATCTATTTGTAAACATGATTAACTTAGTTTGATGGTTTAGGCCTCTTACTGTTTGTGTTCCCTGACCCTTCATTAACATAAAGGATATTGATTCGAAGTTTATTTACTCTGCGAGAATATTGGCCAGTTCGAAGAACTTGTCTGACTGTTGCAATTCAATTTGTGATAATATTAACTTTAAGTAGTTTTAAATTTTACAGGTTTTCTAAGTGTCAGTTAGGGACTAATCTCAAGCAATCAGTGAAATTTTGATTCTTAACCGACTTAATAAAGGAGGAGGCAATTTAGATCGTATGTATTTTTTACATACATAGATGATGTATTGGTTTGTTCGAGGAATTCTACTTTTAGTTTTTGTTTGTTTGTACATATAGTTTTGAAGTCGGTTTTTGTTATTTTATAAAAATAATTATTGTTAAAACGTTAATCAAAATCATCAATATATCAATTATTCGTGGAGATCCAGACAACTTCTAATAATAGTCAATAATATGTGTTCAATATAATTGAATTGGAAAAACATCAAGAAGTATCAAAACATAGTAGGTACGATGCAAATCTTACATAAAATAAATATCGAAGTTAAATATCATCAATCACTTTACAAAAACTCAAACAGTCATTAGCTCGCATCTATCAAACCGACCAGACGCCGCTGTGACCTCACTAACATTTATGCACTGTCAGTATTATGGGAACGAGTGGTGAGCATCCACTATGTGTGTGCAAGATATCTCTGTTACGCAAGGTAAACCTTTAAAAATTTAATGCAATTATTTTTCTTTGTCTCGAAAAGTAGGGCGTTCAAATGATAATTGCTGAGTTAAACATAATTAAAATATGCTTGAATTGAATACATGACACGATATTGACAGTATTTTTCTATTTCATCATGATAATAATTATCATTCGAAATATGTCCACTGATGGACATAGGCCTTCGCCAATTTTCGCCATATTGGCCGGTCTTGAACCGCCCTCATCCATCGATTGCCCTTATCAAGTAGTCGGTTCACTGGTGAGGAGTCTACGCTGCGCCTTTCGGTTCGTGAGTTTGTTTTCGTTCACTTATTGCAGGCATTGCAGATGATATTGTTTCCACGCCGTATAAAGCTCATCAACGTAAAACCTTATATTTAAGAGCAAACTTTTGGCCATTTATAAAAAAAAAATGAACTAAATGTGATAGGGAATTAAAAAAAACAGCGAAGTAAAGGCGAAGTTAGGCTAACAGAAAACTAATATCATAGTACTAATGCGAACAATCTCGTTGTAAAATCTATTTATTTTAAGCACAGCTTTAATCTCAACTTCGGTTATTATCGTGGAAGTTTGCGGCGGCAGCGAAAAATTCAGTCCAAATTTTGGTAGGAGCTATTTTGTGACGTGGTGGAGCCGAGCGGTGGCGGAAAGAGGCGAAGTTTGCCGAGCAAACACGCCTGATATGAGGTGGATGGCTGGCCAAACAGAGCGACTCGTCTCAATATCGAGTTAACGCGATACAAGCGCCCGTGTACATTGTGCAATGACATCTTTGAGTTTTCGAAATATAGATATATTTTTAGATACTTGGGTTTATTTAACTTTCTCTTTTGAGGAAATAAAAGCAGATTGCATCCGATATTTTTTCTGTTTATTCGATCCACCTGATGGTAAGGGGTTATCGAAGCCTACGGGCACTGTGGACATGGCTGTGACGAGAACAAACAAGCATTATAGGGTTTCGCCATGACCACCACACCTCCTGTCACTATACATTTATTACCCCAATTTGGATACAATTATCGCCTCGGGGTTCTTTCTTTTCCTTTTTCATTCCCTTTCACTATATTGTCGGTAATACGAGTAGCTTGGTTGTGTTGTTTTAGTACTTTTAGTAGCTTATTTGTCACTGAAGTTATTAAAAGACTCTACTTAAAGCTGCAAGCGCCTATTTCTTTAAGTTTTTAAAACAAATTATATTTTAATATTGCAGTTAGTATTTTATTGATTAAACAGCGTCGCTTTCAAATTAGAACAACTATAGCAATCAAATGCATGTATCTACATCTAATTTGCTAATAAATTTTGTCATTTACGTAATCTAAATCATAGCACATTTGAAACTTGCATACATTTAGTGTAGCTGTGTTTGTAGAGTTTCCGAGCCGAGCTTCGCGCAATCCTGCTGTAATCCCACTGTCTAGCTGTGGGAGCTGTGTACTATCATATCTATGTTGTGTACCAGCATACCTATGCTGTGCACGCGAGCTGTGTATTCTATACACAAGCCGAAATGCGGGATTACTGCGCTAAATAAACGAGTGCCTAATGAGAATGAGTGCAATCCGTGTATTTAGCGCAATGGACATTTTAGCAGATTATTGAAATGAAATTGCGTAAGTTCGTTTCCATTTAATTATATTTATGTGTTTGCTACAAACATTATAACTCAATTCTATAAAATATAATATATAAAAGGATACGGTCATGACCTATCATCTTTCTTTTGCGATAAAGAATTTTTTACGGAGACAAATGAATATAATATAATTTAAACAACAAGTAGTTCCAGACATATGCACGTTCAAAGCGCTAAGTTGTTACCGTGGCCCAGACACATGACTGTCATTTCTAACTGAAAAACTATGCTAAGAAGTCACAATTGATGCTGATAGAAGATAGAAGGAAATCATCGACGAACGTAAATCACATAATTTTATACGTACACAAATATTGATACGTCGCTGAAGTCTGTTCTTTTGAAAATCTGCTTTTTTTAAAATCTCACTATAGGCTAAGAAAAATTGTCTTCCATTTAATAGAACTAAATATACGGGAATTCACGCGATGGTATGTAAATACCTAATGCATGATCGCGTGAATTCCCGTATATTTAGTTCTATTAAATCATGCAACGCGAAAGTTTAAAAGTGTCTTCCATTTTATTTTTATTATGTTCAAAAACGTCTAATTTTAACAATTACTTTAAAGTATTACAATACGCTTACGCAAAATGTTACCAACATTGTTAAATAAATGAACTGACACTCTGGCGACATCTCTTAAAATAGAAATAATTATTCAACAAATAAACATCTCCATTCGTCAAGTGAAGTATTCCAGCGTTTATTAACAAACTTGTTAATTCCTTGGCGACTGTTTCTCGATGAGTAAACAATATGTAGTTCTGTCCCGCTCGCACGTATGCTAATTTAACCCAGTTTCACAAATTAGACCATTTGGTCCTCCTCTGCGATGGAGCGCTTGAAACGTACTTGCGATAGTGTTTTGTGTGAAAACATACGAAAGCTGCAACTCTTAGTAAAACCAACTGGCAGAAGGCACGCGGGCGGTTTGTTTTAAACAACTCACTGTTATTATGGTAATCAGACTTATATAAATTAAGTTACAAAGTTAGTATTTAAATCCTTACATTTGGTGTGCGTTACCTAATAAGGCTATTGTTTGTTCAGTGTATTGCAAGTGACTTACCGATATTGCACAGAATTAAGGTTAATTAGATAAGAAGAAATTTCATACAAAATACAATACAAACTACTTTATTTGTTCTCTTACACAGTACATAACAGTTATTATTACAAATACAAGTCCTTAAAAGAAAACAGCGAGTTTGTGTCTATAAATAATAAATAAAAATTTATTTCGTCATAAAAATTTTAAAAATGTACAATCCATACTAATATACAAAGCCAAACAGTTTGTTTGTTTCAAATTCAAATTCAAATTCGAAGTATTTATTTCATTTTGATCATAAAGAATGATACTTATGAAAAGTCAAATTACATGAAGTCAGCTAATTAACCTACAGCCAGTTCGCTGACGAGGTAGAGCTGTGAGAAGAACTGGCAAGAAACACACGCCACTCTTTTCAATCGCCAGATAATTACAATTTTTTTGTATGAATTAACAATTTTAACACATCAACGCAACCAAAGAACCATACAAAGTAATTATTACAAAACAACTAATTATTTTTTAACATTTTAAAAAAAAGAAATGAAACGAAAATAGAGGATTTCAATTAATTAGTTTCATCTAGTATGGTAGTTTGACTACGTATTTTAATTAAAATTAAAAAAAGTAAATGCATTTCCGAGTCATATTGAACTACAATTAAGTATAAAATGTATGCCATGCCAAGATTGACCAGTCTGAATGCGCTAATCCCTGATACCACCAGTCTGATTTGAATAATTCTTTTTGTGTTTTATAGCCCAGTTTTTGAGAAAGATTAAAGGCTATGTAACATCATGCTACTGGCTACGAGAACAGAGCAGTTAGCAAAGACGTGGTTAAAACCGCGCCCACGTCCTGCATTTGATGTCATCAGTTTAATGAATGATATTTCCACACACGTATTTAGTTTAACATATCAACCTCAAGTCTAAATACTAGTTAGAGCTAATTATCTTGTAACACATAAATGTTGACCTGGTGTATGTACGTACTGTGTACAGGTGCAAGTACTCGTTGTTGAGTCTCGTGCAAATATTTGTGCACTACTGTAGAACGACGCTCGTTTAATTCGCTCCCATTCTCGATGTAAGAATCGTGTGAATTCCTCGAGATATGTACTCACATTTTGGTGACAGAGTGAATCTGTGAGGTTGGATAAGAACTTTGTTTTTCTCAACACCACACTATATACTAATCAAAATGTATATAACATTATTGTCTGCCATAAATAGATACATAACATAAATATACTCGTATGTATAATATGTTATTTAAATAGAAAAATATGAAATTTAAAAAAAATTGATGATTGATTATATTGACTATGCAGGCGTGGTAATCAATATAATAATAATAATACCAGCTTCTTTACTGTCCCACTGCAGGGCAAAGGCCTCTTCTCATATAGAGAAGGCATGAGCATTAATCACCACGCTTGCTCAATCCGGGTTGGCAATTTCAGACTTTTAAGTCCAGGTTTTCTTCACCGTCAGTCATGATTTGAAAAATCACATTGGTACTTGCCTGGATTTTAGCCCACTACCTCGTGTTTACGAAGCGGGTGCCTTATCCACTGGGCCATTTTGACTTAATGGTAATCAATGACGCAATTTAATGTTGAAACTAAAATATAATGTTAAATTACTGGTGTTATCCTGTCTTAAAATAATCTTAGCAAATAGAATAAACTTCTTTGAATAACAAGTAGATTTCGTTGGACCATTTTCTCTGTCCGACTGGCCAATCTGGAGTGGACTACCGGCTCCCATGTTGCATTGAATAGTTGCTACACAAATTGTTATTACCTGCATATTTTAGGCACGAGATTGCTACAAAGATTGGCAATGTATCGATTCGATACGTGCCTAGAACGTCAAGGATTGCTAGGTATATGTTTAAATTTTAATAATTTACAAAATGTGTAATTCAGGTGATTAACAAAAGAAAATTGCTGAGGATTTTCTAAAATGGCGAACACGAGGTGGCAGCACCGCCTTATTAGGTCTAGCTGTCAAGCGCTTTTTGAAAGTTAACCCATAATTGGCCCAATGTAAAAGTTGAAGTGTCGCCAACTGGTGGCGAATTTTTTTTTTAACACTTGGTACATGTATATTGAATTCTATAATGATTCTACATACAGGTTCGGATTATAATCTTACGACAAAATAACGTTCTACGAGTACATTACAAAACAAGCAAGTAAATTTGTGTGTTAAGTAAGTACATACAAGGTTGGCGCTGAAATTGTTCTAGAATGTTCTTCGTCTAATCATAGGTAAATTGGTTTGTGAGCACAGCTTTCACGCTGAGATATCTTTACCTAAGAGTACGAGTAGTCTCGCAGTTGCACTAATTTACCAGATGCTACATCAATTGGACAAACATTTACAGTTCTTTGTTGCTTTCAATGTAATTTAGCTCGTTGTTCAGTTACTATAAGGTGGATGTTTTTACAAATATTATGAAACTTGGATTACGAACAATATAAAGAGAGAAGTAAAACAAATATTTATAAATTATAACCAACTCGCCTCCCGCGGAGCGTTTTCACCCGTGCGTAATATGGTTATATATAATGTATTATATACGCACACACACACGCACACACCCACACATACACATACACATACACATACACACACACACACACACACACGCGCACACACGCCCACGCACAAGCACGCACGCACGCACTCACACACACACGCACGCACGCACGCACGCACACACACACACACACACACACACGCACACACACACACATACACATACAAACTTTGCATTTTTAATGTTAGTATGACTAGCTGTTGTCCGCGGCTCCTCCCGCGTGGATGTCGGCTATATCGTAATATTATATGTACTAATCATGAACATCGACTGGCCTGTTAGTCTAGTGGTTAGTGACCCTGACTGCTAAGCCGGAGGTCGATTTTCGATTTCGGTTCGATTGTCACCCAGGACAAACCTTTGTGTGATGAGCATGATTGTTTGTTCTATCTGGGTGTAATTTATCTATACTAATAAGTATGTATTTACAAAAAAAAATTTATTAAAGTAGTTTATTTATCAGTTGTTTAGTACCCATAACACAAGCAAGTATAATTGCTTAATTTGGGGCTAGATGGCGCTGTGTGAATGCGGTAGAATATTTTTTTTTTAAATATATATATTATATCCCTGTTTATACATTGACGATTTTTCATACAAACTTTCATCCCCTATTTCAACCTCTATTAAACCATTTTAGGCGTAAAAGCGTGACAGACAGACAGGCAGACACAGAGTTAAGTTTTTTTCTATCAATATTTGTCGATGCGTTATAATAAAAAATAGTGACATAATATTAAGCAATATGGACACTATTTATTTTAAAAGCAATTGAACTATTTCAATTTATTATAACACTAACACACTTTTTATTGTAATCTATTTCTATTGCAAATATTATTATAGTACAAATTATATCCTTTATTTTTATCAATGTGTGAGTCCGGTGTCACTGTGATATAGCCAACGTCCCAGAGGTGATTTGTTAGAGTTTTATCGAGTTAGTGTTACAACACCAGTGCTGCGATATTGTGCAATCAGTAATACACTCTTATCGTGTCTCCCTAACTTTAAAGTTTACTTTAAAATTTCAAATACGACAAATACCCGAATGTGCTTTCTAACATTTTTTGTCATGGTAATTAGATAAGGTTTTCATCTCCCGCAATCCTTAACCTACCTCTCTCACTTCACGGTAGACAGCGGCTTGGCTGAGTCCTGAGTTGTTCATGAGCGATAGTTATCACTTACCATCACATAGCCTGATTACTCGTCTACCACTGTCGCTAAAATAAAAAACATGCAAGTATTTTTTTTATTCTATATGCTGTGAAGGGTCTGTTCGCGCAGCAGCGTGGTGGTGTACCGTCTGCCTTATAAGGCCTTATTACGCTGTAATATAATTTTTAACATCGCCGTCGTTATATACAGATATAATTATTGTCTTATAATCAGTGTTATCAGAGCTGTAAGGTCATCAAAAGTTGGATTAAATTACGTAATAATATCAACAAACAGCTGTTATCAACTCAGCGTTTTGCAGATTTTAATTATATACAAGTATCGGCCTGTAGATTGATGTAAATTTGTAGTTTGTAAGTGTATTTGTCTGTTAATACAAATATTCGCAAAACTAGGTTAAAAGCAAACAACATACTACCAGTATCCGAAAATCCGTACCACACTAACATACTTATGCTTTTACTAGTATTATTCTGAGAAAACTAGTCCTTCATAATCCTGGCTATACTCATAGTTATGTCGTATATTATGATGGCAGGACGTAATTTTAACAAGATTTGTACCTACATCGAGGGGAGGTCACGGCGCGTAAGCCTCGCCGAGCCCCACATAAATCAATTTGGCCATTTTAATACAGTTTGCAGCGACGGCCAGCCGACAGAGGGCGCTGGCGACGACTTTGAGCGAGCTACGTTATTGTGTTAGCTTGTATCTTGGAAAATATCTTATAGATCATTGATTGGTTTCATGTTTACATACATAACTTGGTTAGCGGCCGTTCATGTTATAGCGATCAAATTTGTTATTGTTTTTTTTTATGAAATATCTGAATTATAATGCATATATTATGTTATCTAGTTATCTTTTAAAATTTCAAAACAAACGAAAATATAATACTAAATAGTTGAGGGCCTAGACAAGAATGTATGTATGGGATATAGAAAAGTGTATGGGATTGACATAAAACCCATTTTTTAATCTATTCTATGAATAGAATAGAAACATATGCCACTTGTCAAGGGCCTCTGGTTTTATAAATAAAATTCAAACAAATTGTATACTTTTTCTAATAACACAATGATCTTGCAATCAGTCCATACGACTATGAACAGATGTGGTAAATGAAAATTGACTTGTCAAGACTACACCCCCCTGCTTCGGCCGAGCCTAAAATGTGTTTTGTCTCCCTCGTAAACCATAGGTATCGATTTTTGAATAAAAAGTAGCCTATGTCCGTCTCTGGCACCAAATCTATCTACATAGGTACCAATTTTCATCGAAATTGATTTAGCTGTTTAGGCGCTGAGTAGTAAGAAACACACACCCACACATACACATATTAAGAAAGAAAGAAAGAAAAACTTTTATTGTGATATAAAAGACGACGTACATAGATACCTATAAAAAATAAAAATACATTTTTAAAAAAAAAAAAACAAATACTTCATATCACTAAACAATTTTTTTTAAATAATTACGACCAATATGTCCAACAAATAATTTCTAATACAATTAAAATAGCAGTGGTAACGTGGTAACAATAAAAATGATTTGTGTTTTTGAACTGTGTCAAACTTTCAAAACTTGCATAATCTGTGCTGTCAAGTGTCAAATGAGATGCTATTGATGACTCATGTTCTGACTTTAGTTCAATACAATTGACGTGGCACCACGTGCTACATTATTCCAGAAATAAAAAAAAAAAAAAAATGCGACAAAACAAAAGTAAGTGTGTACGCCGCAGTTATACACAAATTGGTTGGACACTCAGCAAACACTGGGATAAGAATAACCCAACCCAGAACTGATTTTCAGTGCCAATCACAAAGGAGCGTCAGCCTGACGCAGACGCCGATAAGGCATTAACTTTTCACTTTTAAAACAAAAATACGAAAAATACTTTAGTATATTAAACCTACACAGTGTATTACTTATATGGTAAGTGTTTTATACATACATTTGCAATCAGACAACAAATGCATTTACAACTCAAAATGAGTTTTGCCCTAGTCCAGCATTTCACCAACCCATACACTTATCTACCATTTTTAACAAAGTACTTAGGTAAAAAAAAAAAAAAAAAAATTTTTTTTTTTTTTTTTTAACAACTTTTTCAGACATGTAAATATATGTAAATAACATACAAAGTCTGCAAGCTGAAAACTGACTAGATCACAAGCCAATATCATATTACACATAATGACTGTATATAATGAAACGGAAACAAAAAAGCAACTAATGATTTCAAGGACAGAGAGAAGAACAAAAAGACACAAGAAATGGTGCTGCAACACACTGCCTGGCACTTAGCCGGTAACCAGTAGACAAGAACCTCAAAGGTAAGTTCATTTCTGTTTTATCTTTATTAGCTATGATTAAGTACTATTGTTTTTTTTTTTTTTTGTAGCATTAAAAGATATGCTTTAAATTTCAGTTTAAAATTATTTTTTGATTTCAGGTCTCTAAACGGTGTTGGAATGTTATTACTAGGATTACTATTCTCAATTTCCCGCAGTCTCGGTTACAATGCATGTTATCTATTACAAGTACATGTATAATATTCAAACATTTGGCAAACATGGGAATAAATTTATGAAATTTAATGTAATTCAAACACAACTTGTTATTATACCAAATAATATTTTGTCAATATTATCCATCATTTCATAGAAGAACGTACTTGTAAATATTATTGTTACGTTTAATGCTTACAAAAGGTTATTGCTAACAGGCAATATTAAACAAAACACGAATGTTGTTTATTGGTAGCGCTATTTGCAGCACAATGATAATAAGCTTTTACATTAATATTAATGAATCGTGCTTATAGCCCGGCTCAACGAGAGAGTATTCGGCACCCAAAGTTAAACATCACACACAACACAGTAGAATATGGACTGGCCTGTTGGTCTAGTGGTTAGTGACCCTGACTGCTAAGCCGGAGTTCGTGGGTTCGATTCCCACCCAGGACAAATCTTTGTGTGATGAGCATGATTGTTTGTTCTGTGTCTGGGTGTAATTTATCTATAATATGTATGTATGTACAAAAAAAAAAAATGTATATATGTAGTATATCAGTTGTTTAGTACCCATAACACAAGCAAATATAATTGCTTAATTTGGGGCTAGATGGCGCTGTGTGAATGTGGTAGAATATTATTATTATTATTATTATTATATAAAATAACATTCAGTATTTAATTGTCTAGTTTTTCCTTCTCTGAAATATGTCTAAAACATTTCATAGTCTAAAAATAAGTTGCTACTTAACAACATTTGAATCATTCCTCATAGTTCCTAGTACCTACATTCACTGCTGAATATAGACCAACTGTAAAGACCTGCATTCAACGCCTTTAGATCACTTTTAAATGATTGTCTGTATATCTGTTAAAACTGCCTCCGTGGCGCAGTGGGAGCGCAAGCGACTGCTGTGCACGTGGTTGTGAGTTCGATCCCTACACGGGACAAAATCTTTATGTGTTCCATAAATATTTGTTCCGAGTCTGGGTGTACTTTGTGTCCGTTAATTGTATGTTTGAAAAGTCCCCCGCGACACAGTGCATATACCGAAATTATTGTCTTTTAAGCCAAATAACAAAAAAATACTTGTTTGTCAATATCCTACCCAACTATTTTAAAACATTTGTACCTAATCGACCACTTGTCTATTGTTTTATCTTAAAGCCATAATGGTACAGTTTTGAAGTGTTATGTGGTGTCGGTTTATTCACATTTGTACCGAGTTAACAATGTAAATCCAACGCACAGATACGTCGATATTGAATAAATAATTATAAATCGAAATAATGATGCATTTCCATTACTGCAGTAGTATTTACGTGAATTTAGCACCCGTACAGATTGTATGCACTGTTTGATAAGGTAAGTTCTTACCAGCAGTTTCAGAAGATGGCTTTTGGTATGGTGACCACCACTTCTGGATTCCAGTGACTGCTTACGATCGGGCAGAGTGGAGTCACTTATATATAAAAAAGGAGCTCCCTTACTAGAAGCATTCGCCTGTAATGCAACTGAGCGAGATGTGCACCGCGTCCATGCTCAAACAAGTAGTGGGCATTGATGTTACAAATGGTATCAACATAATACACATTATATCGCGCATTATAATGCTCGGTTCCTCTGACTCACCAATACGCTCATATCTGTAACATTACAAGTTGCGCACTATTATTTTTTAAGCATTTGCATGATATAGTGAACTAGCTTGCCACGGCGCAGTATCACCCGCGTCTTAGATTACTGCTCTGCTCCCGTCGCCAGTAGCATGGTGTTACATATCCTATAACCTTCCTCAAGAACTGGGCTATCATAGGCAAAAAGAAATTTTTAAATTCGACTGCTCGTTCCAGAGATTAGCGCGTTCAAACAAACAAACAAACTTTTCCGCTTTATATAATAGTGTATCACGCGATTATGCTTTATATTCTTTGCTTAATGTAATTCTCAATTGTTTCCTTTCACTGATGTAATGGCTTCCTACGTACTAGGCTTCGTAACGTTTACATTACGGACGCTTCTGGTGAGGGAGCACCATCTTAGACTCATATTCACGAAGCTTTGCCTATCTTATATTAAAACGTGCTTCATACGTCGCCACGTGGATATGCAGTCCACTATAATAGCGGTATATAAATTATGTGAGAGCACACAAGCCAGGAGATTAAGGCGCTCAAGGAGGTCGGTACCAAGGAGGACCTAAACAATGAAACTATTGCTATTAAATGGATTAGTGAAGGTTCGCTTAGCGATATTGTGACAAGAAGAAAATATTATTACTGTTAAGTTTAGTAGTTAGTAATAGAACTGAATAAATATGTAGTCAAAATTAAACTTATTTTTTCGTTTAGTTCACACGTCGTTGCAGTCAATCCATCCACAGCCAGTTAGCTGCAATATTATTCTATTCTGCAAATTTACTTTTACTGTCTTATGTATTGCAAATTTACAAACAAGTATTGAAATTCTAAAAGTTGGTAAAATTATGTTAAAATAATCAAATGTAGCCTATGTTAATACATGTAGTTATTGATTTCTAAAGATGAAATATTTTTTTAAATCGGTTACATAGATTTGTAGTTAAATCATAACAAACAGACATACAAAACAACAAATTATTTCTCTTTATAATATTAGTTTAAATAATGTTCTCAAATGTCAATCAAAGTGTCACACCGGTTGAGGCCGACCCCTTCTAACTACGCACTTGTTACAGTTGCCTGAGTTCCATTCTAATCAATGTTTAGAGCGGTCTGGTCCGTACTGCGGACTGGTCCCAACTCGTTAATATAACTTGAGTTGATGCGGGTTACACCAGTTCATACGTTTGTATTTAAAGTCAAGTTAGAGATATATGACTTGAAAGTTAATTTTATCATCATCAGAAAAATAAGTTTAATATTAGATGTAGTGTGCAATAATTTCATAACATCTTTATCTCTGGGACTGCCTCCGTGGTGCAGTGGAAACGCAAGCGACTGCTGTGCACGAGGTTTTGGTTCAATCCCCAGACGGAACAAAACTTTGTTTGATCAATAAATATTTGTTCCAAGTCTGAGAGTACTTTGTGACCGTTAAATGTACCTATGTTTGTAAAGTTCTCCACGACATAGGTCTTGTTCCCTAGTGTAAAAGTTGTCATTTAAAAATAAAAGGGCTCAAAATAATATGTCGCAAAATCACTTTTTTAGGTCTGTTTCTTCGATAACATCCTAAATTGCACAACGGATTTTAATGCGATTTTCATTACCAATAATTGATTTAATGTTTGAATAATTTTACCTTTTACCTATTAATGAAAGTTAAGTTGTCACATGCGTACTAGTATAATGAAAGTATTGCATAATTATAAACCGCAATAAATGAAGTATTGTAACTGCTGTCTATAATTTAGCATGCCTGTCATGCTTAAAATCTATTTAACGGTTATAAAATTATCTGTGTCAAAGTTATTTATTACTGATGTAAATAATTGTTCTACTACAATGTTATGGTACTTAATGACTGTCTTCCTACCTATGTAAATACAAGTTAAAGAATTCAAGGAAGACGCCTTGCCGCACGAAAACCGCGTCGCAGTTTTCTGAGCTGCAAATTCGCATCGCGGTAATTCGCAGTTTTGTGTGAGAGCCCTATAATAAGTTCATTAAGGTACGCTTCACTTTGACTAAAGGCAAAGGTAACAAGGTTAAACGATACGCAATCTTGCATAGAGGACGCCCGCATCGACTTTACCGTCGCACGTCATGAACAGCGACGCGTAATCGCGCACTATTGTTATTAAATATTGTTTATGTAGCCCTAAAGTATTGTTTGTACAGGGCCCTGAATATTGTGTTCAACGCGAGATATTGATAACGCACGTATTGTATTATGTACAGCGGTAATCACGTTAAAAGACTTGTTGAGCCTTCTTACAGTTTATTTAATAAACTTCATGGAGGTGGATGGTTGGTGTTTAATAAGTAAGTACACATCATTAGCCTGACAATTGAGTACGCATGCTTAGGCTTATAATAGAAATGAATTTATCATAGGTCGCTATTACACTATCATAGAAATATCATAAATGTGTGAGTCATTTTTAAATGAAAAACATATGACGGTATAATAACTACATGTGATTCATATTGTCTATGATCATAGTTAGGGGACCCTTTTTGACAGCTAGCGTACAAATAGGCTCATACTCAACACACTATCACAGTCTGTATGTAAATAAAATGTGCTAGTGTGTTGATATGATCCTACTTGTACACTAGCTGTCAAAAAGGATCCCATATCTAGACTGTGACACTAGCGTAAACGTAGCACACATAGCAACAGAAAACACGGCTTGATGGTATATGACGTTTATATGATCAATAAGTGTAATATGTAAAAATGAAGAACGTCATCATATAACTATGATCATAGAATTTGACAGATATAAAATCATATTTATATGATGTAAATATGATAATGTAATGATTGATTTATGTATATTACGCATATGCTGTTGCCCGTTTTTACGATATCCACAAAAAGAAATGCACTGGTTCTATATTCTACATTGGAGGGACAGATATCGAACAACAAACAGCTATTTGAATAATAGTACGGTACTAAAATATAACGCTCAAGTTACCTGTATCACAAACGTTGTAAAACAAACAAATCACAGAGTCAAACATGAAAAACAAACACCCACCGTGCTAGCAGGTGCCTCACCTGGGAATCAAAGCCTCCGAAGCCTACTGGGTAAATTATTGAACGGTACAGGTATTCGGTAGTAGTTGTAGAATTATTTTTAAACTTTTAACAGTAGCTATAACTACCCCTAAGTGCAGTTATCTCATGTGACAATGACAAATATTAGTGTGAGATAATTTATAGAGAAATTTCAGTACTCAGAATTTTCTAAGAACTTATTATTTGTAGTCAGCAACGAGTGATATTTTTATAGATATAAGAGTTCATATGACGACCTCTGTGGTTCGGTGGTACTGTGTGTGGACTGCCACGCAAACGTCGCGGGTTTGATTCCCGCTCAGTGCAAATATTTGTGTGCATGAACATGACTATTTGCATTGGTCTGGGTGTTTCTATGTATAATATGTATGTATTTACAAAAAAAAAATGTTTAAGTATGTATATCCGTATCTAGAACCCATAACACAAGCTATATAATATATGCTTAATTTGGGTCTAGATGGCGATGTGTGTAGTTGTTGTGATATTATTATATTATATTAAATTATATGAGAATCGAAATGGTCCAGCGGATAAGGCACCCGCGTCGTAAACACGAGGTAGTGGGTTCGAATCCGGGCAAGTACCGATGTGATTTTTTAAGTCATATGTACTTTTTAAATTTATCTTGGACATTTCTGACTTAACGGAAATGGTCTAAAATTGCCAATCCGCCTTGAGCAAGCGTGGTGATTAATGCTGATACCTTTTCTATATGAGAAGAGGCCTTTGCCCTGCAGTGGGACAGTAAAGGCTGGTATTATAAGCGTTCATATACCACAGTAACTGCTTAACATTGACAGATCGTAAAAATTGTAAATTTCAAGCTATCTTTGTACTTTGCCGACCATCAATGATAAAAACAAAAGATTTCAAGTATCACAGCATTTTATCAGTGTTGAGAACAACGCCAAATTATATATGACAAATTTTATATGAACCATGCATTAGCTAAGTCACTTCACTAATTAGTAATGCCATTCGGTTTGATCTAGTGATACATACACTTAGCTAGTATACAGTACTTAGGTACATATATGTATGTGCGTGGTAGGTACATAGGTGCATGTGTTACGTAGAGCCCACGTCATGTTGGCGTCATCGATCCACTCGCATCCAATTATTCATGTATGTACACAGTTGTGTGCATTCCGTGACACCATGCGTTAATTATTAGCTGAGACAGTGTCAGCTTGAATATGGATTTATAGAGAAATAGTCTTCTGCGGCGCTGTTTCACATGGGTTAAGTTAAACCATTGTCAAATCTGATAGTTTCTGAGATTTGCGCGTTCAAACAAACAAACAAACTCTGTCGCTTTATAAAATAGAACTAGCTTTACTCGGCGCGGTTTCACCAGCGTCTTCCCTTACTGCTCTGCTCCTATCACCAGTAGCTTTATGTTACATAGCCTATTCCTCGAGAACTGGGCTATCATACGCAAAAATAGATTGCATTGACTTTGCATGCTACTTGAAACTGTAACTTACAAAAATTGTAATAACCTGGCGATTAATAAGAGTGGCCTGAGTTTCTTGCCAGTTCTTCTCATGGCTCTACTTCGTCAGCGAACTGGCTGTAGGTTAATTTGCTGACATTTTGTAAACTTTGACGTTCATAAGTGTTAATTTAATTAACTTAAATGAATAAACATATATTTCATTTCATTTCATTAGAAAGGCTACCGCGTAAAAGTTGCACATTGTTGCAGGTTTTAATGAGTTACATACTTCTCGTATATATGAATTACTAGCTTTCTGCGGCGTGGTTCCATCCGCGTCTTTGCTATATGCTCTGTTCTCGTCGCTAGTAGCGTGGTGTTACATAGCCTATAACCTTCCTCAAGAACTAGGCTAGAAAGAAAAAGAAAGAAAAGAAAAAAAGAAAGAAAAAGATTTATTTTTGTACACTGAACGAAACACACTTAAATTATTACAAAGAAAAAAAATAAAACTAAAATCAGAAAATAATGTAAAAATAAAAAATAAAAAATAAAAAAAAGGGAGCAGATTACAATACAAAATTTAAATGAAATAAAAAAAAATAAAAAAAATAAAAAATAAAAAAAAAAATTATTTAAATAAAATAAGTAATGTGTGAAAGTGTGTGTCCCATTAGTGCCAAAAATTTGGACATCGCTCAGTTACGTTGCGATTTTTATGATAAACCGCAACACTGATATTACCGCGATTACCGCGATATATTATTGATATTAGAGATTACCGCGTTCAAACAAACAAACAAACTCTTCTGCTTTATATAATAGTAAAGAATATTTTGGTTTTATATACTTGGTAAGTCGATGCAGTAAAAATAGAATCAAGACCTTACTTAGTTTCGAGTCAAAGCACTAATAACAGATTAATGTTCCTCCGTTGTTAAGTGACTTCGTGGTCACAGTAGTTGCAGTTTGGGCGCAACATACCTACATAATGCACGCTACATGAACGTTAAACAATATGTGGAGTACACTTCTCGATATCTTCATCATATCAGAGCAGACTGACACACCATGTTAGGTAATTTTATACATATTGATAGCGAATAAGCACACGGCCTATCTTAAGGAAGATGGTTACTGTAACTTAAATAAATAATGATTAGAAAACAAAAGAAAGCTATTGCCGACCATAAGGAATAAGGAAAATTTAGAAGACCGAGGGGGTTATTGGTCTGCTTGCTCTCTCACTCATCGATAAAAATGTATTAGCATGGAAACTAATATTTTGTGTCGATATTCTATGCGATGATAAAAAACCTCCTGTAACAAATTTTAAACTAAAGTAGGCATAAGGGTGGTAATGAATGTAGGTCAGTGATTTTTACACCGCACAGTAACTGGCAGAGAGCGGTTGCTGTGGTTTTACCGTCAGTTGTGGCGAAAATATTGCTGTTATAATTATGGTACCGTAAAATATTAAGGGTTTCATAATACGTAATATATTTTTAAATGCCGTCACTTTGTGAAAAAAATTGTGCAGTATTTACTTGTTTGTTTTAGTCAGCCATACTCGTCATTAGCAAATGATTGTTAGTTCTAAAATGTACTTATTCTTATGGTATAATATAATTTAAAAATATATATAATAATAATAATTTATTTGATAACAAGAACAAAATCCAATTTCCTCTTTCCTCACCTCCCTCATTCCCTTCCGCTAACCCCATTCCCAGCCGCCATAGTGGAGGCCACCATACCAGCAGTTTAAGACGATGGCTTTTGGTATAGTGGCCGCCACTTCTGGATTCCACTGACTGCTTACCATCAGGCGGGGTGGAGTCACTTTGGTAGGCTATAATATAAAAAAAAAAAATGGCATGTTACACTTAGGTATTACATATGCATTAGTGTTCCATTTGTGAATAATGGCCCCGATGCTAGGAAAATCTTGTGTTATAGAGGCCATCCATTCGTCCGATAAGGTTTTCTTAATAAAATTAGGATAATTCCTCTTAGTGGCGCTATTTGTCTAAATTATAATTTGTAATCTGCGGATAACGTAGTAGGCTGTAATATTATTAACTAATTGTATCTATCTTTGTAAGCATTTTAAATTGTAGCTGTTTGTTGTCCCTTAATAAATAAAATAAAATAACAATAAGTGCGACCACACACTGCCTTGCGTATTCCAAACACATAATCTGTGAAGTATAGAATGTCATACAATGGTGATTTAGAATTAATGAGTTAAAACTATTTTTTTATTTGATCCGTGATTTGTAAGTGGAGCGTAATAAGGCATCGTTTATAAGTGCTTTATATAGTGCTTATCATAACAAAAAAATCGGTAACCCTAAAGTTGTACTGATAAATTTTAATTTTATCAAGGGTCACATAGTAAAAACCTGCATAATGAACTAATGTTTGAGTGACAATTTGTTTCAAACACTTAAAATAATTTACAGTTTGGCCACGAGTAATCACATTTCCTCGTAGCCAAACCAGTTTGGCAAATCAGTTTGGCCAGGAGGAGGAGGCCGTTGAAGTTTAATATTAGTGACCTGTGTGGCGAGTAAAGTACGTGAGGTATTCGATAGATCCCCGCGGTCCGGCTAATGTAATCACAGCTAAGTAATCGGGCCGAGCCTTCCTAACGCAGCTAATTGGTAATTATACTACAGTAAGTATTATAAATAAAATATAAATAATTTGTAAGTAATCCTCATGATTGTGGTCTCTGTGGACGTGATCGTTTAGCATTGTATGTCAAAAAGTAAATAGAAATAAACTTATTTAAATATATATGTAGGATTTTTATTTCTACAAGCTTATATTTAATGTTAATTGTGAACGTTTCCGAACGTATGAGGGAGAGGGGAACGGAAGTTCTCGCTCACGTACACGGCACGACGCCATATTTAGACGAGTGAGAGCCAGAAGATGAACGACGCTGTACAATTAGTTTTAAAAGTTTAAATATTAATAAAGAAGTCAATAGTGATAAAAGTTTATTCATTTAGACCCATCCCTACATATATGTGTACTTTAATATGTCAGTATAAAAGCGTCCAAACCTTAGACAATTCACACACCGCCCCGCATCACGGAGCATAGTGCGCGCGTGCGTTCTCTTGCGTTGTTTGTAAGTATCTCTCTTTGTATACAAATCACGCGTGATGAAACACACTGAAAACGCATTTACGCGTGGTGTAGATATTCCTCCGCTACGCAACCCGCAGCGTGTTGTGAGGCAGTGTGTGGATCGCGTTAAGCTTGAAATAATAGCATTTATGTGATCTAGATTTTGTGCGTACACTGCAGGGAATGGTAATGGCAATGAAAATATCTATTAATATATTTTTTGTTTCTTCATCGTGAGTCAACCTTGCGTTCAAAGTATAATTACTTGAATTAATAGACCATAAAGAGAGTAATTATGCAGCTATGTATAACTTGGAAAATTGTTCAAAATCTCCTCGCAGTACAAGAGATGAAAATTAAAATATATTTATTCATATAGGTTAATTAAATTAACACTTATGAAAGTTAAAATTACAAAATGTCAATCAATCAACCTACAGCCAGTTCGCTGACGTAGGGTAGAGCATGAGAAGAACTGGCAAGAATCTCAGGCCACTCTTTTTAATCGTCACGTTATTACAATTTTTGTATTCCTTTTATCCCGCCTTTCTTCTATTGATAACTTTTGTCCACCATCCTTCATACATTCGTATTTAATTTAACCAATCATATGATCTGGAACGCTTTACACTGCACAGCGCACAATTACTCGGCTCGCTTGTCAAAGGCCCCGACTTGTGATTACTGATCAATGTGCAGATACGTGGGACATGCCTCCACATAGCTCGTGTTGTTACGAACACTTCTTCACAAGGATACCGTTGAACTAATGTTTACATAGGCCGAAGATTCACGGCGAACTCTGACCCATCTCCTATTATAACAAACCTTTGAATAAAAGAGGAAAGGCGTTAGCTTTGTTTGCTTCATACCGAACGTGTCGGTTGGCATTTATATGTATCGTATACGTATATTATTTCACCTTAGGAGTGAACTGGACCACAATCATGAATTTCATTGCGTCATCGAGAATCAAATCAATGTATCACATTTTTTTATCTTCATCTACCAAAAAAAGTATACTATTATAGGCCTAAGACCTATTTTAGATCACCAGGGGCTAGATTTTATGATACACTAGCTGCGCCCAACGGCTTCGCCCGCGCGGAAAATGGTATGTGTTTATATTACTCGGGAACCAAACCGATTTTCAGGATAAAAGTACGTATTATAATGTCATACCAATTTTCAATGACATCGGTTCAGCCGTTTCGTCGCTGAGTGGTAACAAAAACACACACATACACAAACTTTAGCTTTTCTATTATTAGTAGGAAAAAAATCTAATATATAACAAATATATCTCTGCAGTTAATCAAAACGTAATATATGTTTGTGTAGGTAATATTGTGTAAAATAAATAAATAGGTACATATAGTAATCTTACCTAATCAAATCTCTACTATTTTCGTGTTTTTTGTGCATAAATCTCATAGAAAACCAAACTCTGAGTTGTTGTTATGTTCGCCAAACAGATCGTTTGATTTCCATAACTTGGTAAAGTTTTGGTGGCAAAAGTTTAATGAAGCGAATTTATACATAATAGCAGTCACGAGGGTACGCTCCTATATTTCATATTCCTGACATGAATTATACGGGTTTATTCATAGTTTACAGGAAAAACTGAGCTTTAATTCCGGTTTTTAAATCTTTGCCCGCGACACAATATTTTACAAAGGTATTTTTGAATTTAGTAAAATTGAAATTGATATTAAAATACTTTTTTTATTAGGTTTTTTTTTACATTGAAGTCTGAACACTTAATCCACATATTGGGTTCATACCTTATGTCCAGCTTGGTACAAATGTTTAGTTAGCAAAACATTATGCAGGTACATAAAGAAATTGTTACTACTTTTTTATTAAAAAACTTTACCTACATTAATACAAACTGTATAGTATGTATCAACAGTTAATGCATTCAAGTAGCTGCACTTTACGAAAGTATTTCTCTTCTCACGGGGTGACAGCGCAGCGTATCAAAATTGTGTGAACTAATTTAGTTTTAAAAGTAAAATAGTCGCTTCTTGTTTTTGGATAAAAATATATTTGTCACCGTTGGAAAATAAGTAGAAAATTTTCTAAAGCAAACATTTTTTAGGAATCAATATAAAAGAATATAATATATTATTATTCCTCCAGTTTAAAAATCAGTTTATTCTAACTTGTATTTATTTTTCCTGATTACTTTGTACTTATACATAGCCTCGTGTTTCTACTTACCTACTGTAATACTTGTGCGTCTGGAAGCTACTTTGTATTACAATTCAATAAGCTGAGCTAATAACATTCCCGTATTCGACACGTCGCTCAAAGCCACATATTATGGCAAAATATTTCTTTTTGATTATCTGTGTGTGCGTGGAGAGAATACTAATCTGTGTCGCCATTACGGACACGCGTGTAAGCCTGCTGGCACACTGACGACGCTACAGTACATGCTATCGCACATACAACTAACACCTGGGACCCTGTCGGATATCGATAGCTTCGACAACAACAACATCGTAACCGGTAAATACATTATCGTAACGTACCTGAAAGACATACTTAAATTTATTAATAGACACACACTTTAGCAGATTTTAGTACATGATCTCTTTGTAAAGGACACAGAAGCAGCTATGGTGGAGCACCAGCTCCCTGCAGAAGAAATCTTACTAATATTATGATACAATTTAAGTTATGTAGTGTTCTTGTCTACGAATAATGTTGCACAATGCTCCTAAAGAAAATATTTGCAATTTAAAAATGTGCGTAATTGCAAAGTAGCTGCTAATATTATCTTTTATTTATTTATTTTATTATAGAGACTGCTTCTGTGGTTCGGTGGTACTGTGTATGGACTGCCACGCAGAGGTCGCGGGTTCGATTCCCGCTCAGTGCAAATATTTGTGTGCATGAACATGTTTATTTGCATTGGTCTGGGTGTTTCTATGTATAATATGTATGTATTTACAAAAAAAAAAAGTATTTAAGTATGTATATCCGCATTCTAGAACCCATAACACAAGCATATAATATGCTTACTTTGGGTCTAGATGGCGTTGTGTGTAGTTGTTGAAATATTATTATTATTATTATTATTATTATTATTTATTCATAATCGTGGTGGTAGTTATGCTGCTGGCGCTTTTCAAATAGCACATACCATTAAATTAAATACTTGTTTGTCTGTCTTATAGGAGCCACTCAATTTCTTCCTATTAGGTGTCGTAAGCGCCAACTTAAGAATATCGGAAAACGGTCAGCAGCACTTACTGCAGTCATCAAGCCTCCTATCCAGTGTAACAACTATAACAAACTTTGAAGAAAGAAAGAAAATTCATTTGTTTGGCATAATCCACAGACAACACATAGATTTGCACAATACACAATATAATTTAAAAAAAAGTAACAAACAACCAAAATCTAGGCACATAACTTGGATTTATTAAAAGTACTAGGTATGCTGTCGGCGTGCTTACATCAAACGGGTCGCCAACTCAGCATTTGCTGGGCATAATAACACCCAGCACTGGTTTTCAGAGTTGGCACCCCTGCAGTGACACACGGACAGAGTAAACATGCTCGACAACATGTTACCACCACAGAGTACTATTGTTTAATTTACCACCATTACATTTTCTTTGCGAGAAGTCCGCTTTTTGGGAAGTGTATGTCTTGCAGTACAGTAGACGTGACCTACCGTAGAGTGTACTCAATACTCAATATCTTTATTGACAATGTGAGATTAGGTGGTAACATAAAACAGCAGATCGTCATGGACCCTGTCGGGCACAGCAACATAGAAGAGAAGAAGACTGATATGTAGTATTGTTGTCAAAAAATAGTTGAATTCCTCATGAGCAAAGAGACACTAAGTTGGTGGTAACTAAGATTAGTAGCTACTGGTGGCCTTCCACTATACCACAGGTTTTATTTTGCCTAGCTACTTATAGAGTGTTATATTAGTACCTACTTAATATGTTCTTTTTGCGTTTGTAAATCCGGTTCTGTTCTCTGTTTGAGGTAGGTATTTTTACTTTACCTCGCAGTACCTAAGCACGGTAATACTATCTATCAGTATTGTGACTCGGCGGTATTTTATAAATAAATGCCTTCAGCCGCGCGGTACGTAAACATGCGATAGGGCTGCCCGCCTCCAGCACTTTAATTACATTTGCCTAATTTGTGTTTCCATTTAGTTTTGTGATTGTAAATATACTTTTTTATATATACAAATAAAATGCTTTGTGAATTTAATAGGAAGTGTTCAATAACAATGCGTGTTGCTTTTTGATTGGAAATTTATTTTTTCTTGTATTATCCATACACACAGTACAATAAACAACTATTATTAATAATAAAATACCACGTCTTTACTTTCATTATACAAACTAACAAAAAAAAACAAACATGCCCCGAGGTTTTAACACAAGCGTATCTACCGTATCAAGATTCATGAACCGCATGTAACTACCAATTTCACTCGTGTTAATCACTTTCCTTTACTCTATTCACTTTGTTTATTAATCCTGTACGGTGCAACCGTACAAATATTGTTGTCAGCATTTTGTACCGCGTGCATAATTATATTAATTTTATATCCAGTTCGCGTTTGGTATTCGCCGCGTGTACTCATTAAGCATTAACATTGTAACCTAAAGTGTTTTAGCATAATTAAACATTTTTTACACTTATCAATCTATCATTTAAAGTTGTCCCATACAACTTTATGGTCCTTCGAGCAACGTATTTGCGGGATCATTTTCGCGAGTGATAGCTACGGATTTTCTGTGACAATTCGTGAGAGTGGTACCGAATTACCAGCATCTGTGGACAGTATCATTCTATCAGACTATCAATAGTGCAACTCAGGGTCAGCATAGCAGCATACCGGCCTTGAGGTGTGCAGTATCAGCAACACTAAGCAGTCGATACAAGTAAGATCGTTTCATTTTATATTACTTTATCAAAATGAGTCTAAAAATGGAAGACCTTCTAATGAACCAGTCTCAAGTCGTGACTGCCATGAAACAACTATTAGTTAATTTTAAGAAAGCTGGGCAGGAACGTAGGTCATCTGATTACATTAAGAGACGGGTTGAAAATCTCGACGCTTATTGGCAGGAGTTTCATAGGAATCATATCACCTTGAGTGAATTCGAAGATCAATCCCATGAATATTTCTTTTTGAATCACTATCAGCAGGCTAAAGAATTTTATATCTCGACACGTGAGACCTTTTTACAATCAATAGAAATTCCGTTAATAAGACCAGCAACGCCATTGGCTGGGACATCCAGCGCTGGCTTCGAAGAAAAATCTCGCAAGGATACCGAGATGCGCTCTTCCGTGGAGCTACCAAAATTAAGAAGCCAGGGTACCGACAGCAAGCTTGATGAATTATTGAAAAAACAAGGTATCAATTTCAAAGCATTTTCTAGAACAATAAGTAACATAAACATTGAATCCATAACGGAGATGTGGGAATTTGAGGATACCTTGAAGAGATTAGAAGCTCGCTGGTCAGTCATTGACTCGCTTCATTGGGAATTGGAGGGTGAGCTCGATGACAAGGACGATTCGTATGACGAGACATTTTCGGCCTATGAAACAGCTTACAACAAGATGAAAAGATCTCTAAATAGCAAGATGTGGTCGGTCAATCATCGCGAAAAAAGCACGCCAAAAATGGACATTCCAACATTTAGCGGAAGTTTTAATCAATGGGTATCGTTCAAGGACTTGTTCCTCGAGTCTATACATAACAATAGGTCTCTCTCTGACGCTCAGAAACTACAGTTTTTAAAGAACAAACTGAAGGGAGAGGCGGAAAAAATTATACAGCATTTGCATATCAGCAGTGAAAATTATCATATATGCTGGAGTATATTAAACAACAGATATAACAATGTCAAATTAATTTGTAACTCGCACTTGCATAACCTGTTTTCATTGCCTGCTATACAACAGCAGTCAGCAGCAGCTATAAAGAAAATGTTCGACACAACTAATGAGTGTTTAAATGCAGTAAAGAACCTAGGCGCTGATATCTCGGGCTGGGATCCAATCGTTGTATACTTGTTATCTCAAAAAATGGATTCCCAAACTTACAATGAGTATACTGACTCGTTAAAGAACCCTAAAGAATTGCCAAAATTGAGCGACTTCATGAAATTTTTAGAAAATAAATTTACGTCATTGGAATCATCTAGACGTAAACCAGAAGTATCAAAGCAAGATCAAAGCAAAACTGCCCAGGAATCATTTCCGAAAAAGCATTTTTACAAAAATCAAAATCATAAATCATTTAGCAATACTTCTGGCACTAAAAACCATCAACCTTGGACACAAAGGTGCCCACTTTGCAAAGAAAATCATCGTTTATTTAATTGCAACACATTCTTGGAATCTACACCTGCATCGAAACTTGAAACTGTTAATAAATTACATTTATGTAAAAACTGCCTTTACGAGCATAAACATAAGGCATGTTTTTCAGAAAAAAGGTGCAAGCAATGTCAGGAAAACCATAATTCCTTGCTTCACGACAGTTTTAACTCAAATTACAATAACGCAAAGCCCGAAGCTAGCTCATCGAATAATAAAAATGAAGTACGTAAGAATGTGACACATGTATCAAATGAAAATATCATAGAAACATTATTGGCAACAGCTCAAATAAAAATAAAAGCAGCAAATGGTTCTTATCAATATATGCGAGCATTAATAGACCAAGGGTCACAGATGTCCCTTATCTCTGAAAATGCCGCCCAACGACTAGGCCTGCCCCGTCACGCATGTAAGGGAGTCATTTTTGGCGTTGGCGAAAAGCAAAACCATTGCAAGGGCACAATTAAAATCGATGCATCAGCGATGCGCGACGATTTTACGTTTCATGGCGAGTTATTTATAATGAAAAGTTTAATCGGTAATTTACCAAATCAGTCCTTCCCGAAGCCATCATTGGATTGCCTACAGAATATCCAATTAGCCGATGCCGAATACAACATCAGTCGCCCAGTAGATGTATTACTAGGAGCCGATGTTTACTCCTTGATCATTATGAGCGGTATCATCAAAGATTCCGAATCACAGCTGGTGGCACAGCAAACGCGTCTCGGCTGGATTCTGTGCGGGAATGTACGTTCTTATCAATGCAACGTAGTTCTCAACAACATAGACAGTATACAAAGATTTTGGGAGATTGAAGACGTCAGCGAAAGCAAGATTGAGATGTCTGAAGAAGATAATTTTTGCGTGCAGCAGTACAAGACGCAGACACAAAGAAGAGAAGATGGTCGCTACGTTGTAAAATTGCCGCTTAAACCAAATATTACAGAAAAACTAGGGGAATCAAAACAAAAGGCCATAGCACAGTTTTACCATTTGGAGAAAAAGTTATCTAAGAATAAAGACATACAAACAAACTATCAATCATTTATAAATGAATATATTAATTTAGGACACATGCAGGAAAGTTTAAACAAACATACATTAAGTTGCTATTTGCCACATCATTGTGTAATTAGATCTGATTCAAGCACTACTGCATTGCGCGTAGTATTCAACGCGTCAGCAAAAACGACATCAGGGTTCAGTTTAAATGATTTAATGTATAGTGGTCCTAATTTACAGAAAGATTTGTTTGAATTAATTTTAAAATGGCGAAAATATGAATTTGTCTTTACAGCAGATTTAGAGAAAATGTTTAGACAAATATTCTGTCATAAAGAAGATATACCCTATCAAAAAATTATCTGGCGTGACTCTTCGGATCAGGCATTACGCGAATATGAACTTCTTACCGTCACGTACGGAACTAAAGCAGCGCCATTTCTTGCAATGATGACGCTCAAACAGTTGGCGAATGATGAACGCGCTAATTATCCGCACGCTGCGAAGGCTCTAGAAGAAGAATTCTATACTGATGATCTTCTCAGTGGTCATCACAGCCTACAAGAGGCTAAGGAGTTGCAAAAGGAGTTAATAGACCTTCTGAGGTCTGGAGGTTTCAACCTCAGAAAATGGACGTCGAACCGATCAGAATTACTCGATGACGTCAGTCATTCAAACAAAGCATTTGACTTCAAGCATCAAGAGTCAACAAAAACCCTTGGATTAAGGTGGAATCCAAAGGAAGATCAGTTTACATTTCTAAGCAAAATTGATTACACAGCATCATCTAAATCGATAACCAAAAGAATACTTTTATCAGACATATCAAAAATCTTTGATCCTTTAGGGTGGTTATCTCCTGTTACTACTAAGCTTAAACTGTTATTTCAAACAGTATGGCAACTAGGACTTCAATGGGATGATCAAGTACCCGAACATATAAGCAAACAGTGGTCTATAATTACTCAAGATCTCCAAAAAATACATTCTTTTAAAATACCAAGATGGCTAGAAACAAATAGAAATGCTAATATTGAGTTACATGGGTTCTGTGACTCATCCATAAAGGCCTATGCTTGTGTAATTTATTGTAAGATACATAAACATAATAATAGCCAACACTCGTCTGTCGTATTGGTAGCGGGTAAAACAAGACTTGTGCCGATAAATAAAAGCATTACCCTACCTAGATTAGAGTTAAGCGCAGCTTTATTACTAGCAAAACTGCTGAGCAAGGTGTCACAATGCCTTACAGGGCACAGCATTAAAACATTTGCGTGGTCAGACTCCACAGCAGTATTAGGATGGTTACAAGGCGACCCCAATCGCTGGAAGCCATTTGTAGCCAATCGAGTCAGACAAATATCTGAAATAATACCAACAGATAGCTGGCGTTATGTAAAGTCCGTGGAGAACCCAGCAGACTGTGCCAGTCGAGGAATGTCTGCAGAGCACCTACACCAACATTCTCTTTGGTGGCATGGACCAAAATGGTTATCTACATTTGACGAAAGCAATAATATGGAGGCGCGTCCGGTGTATAGCACTAGTGAAGAAATTAAACAATTACCACAAATAAATGTCGCAATACAAACGCAACCGGACTCCGTCGTCAATTTAATAAGCAAATATAGCAGTTTTACAAAGGCTACTCGTGTACTTGCATGGATATTGCGCGCAATACGTAAATCAGAACATAAACCTACGTATCTTACAATCAGTGAATTAAGAAAAGCAAAATACATTATTATCAAGCATTATCAATATAGTGAGTTCTTCGAAGATATCAAAAATCTACAGAAGCAAGGACAAGTAGAATCACGAAGCAAACTACTAAATTTGAACCCGTATTTAGACACAGACGGACTGTTAAGGGTTGGGGGCAGAATTCGCAACGCGAGAGTACACAATAATATGCAACATCCGTGTATCATACCACATAACGGACACCTCACAAAGCTGCTCATTGATCAGGCTCATAACATGACTTATCACGGCGGAGCTCGATTAACATTGTCTTGGCTGCGTCAAGAGTACTGGATTATAGGAGGTACCCGAGCAGTTAAGAAACGTATTCGTGATTGTGTCACATGTAGACGTCATAATCCAATTAAGCATACACAAATGATGGCGGACTTACCTGCAGCCCGGAGTAATCCATCACGACCTTTTCATCATACAGGCGTCGATTATACCGGTTATGTCGAAGTAAAATCAAGCAAAGGTCGAGGCATCAAAACGAGTAAGGGGTATATCTCTATATTTGTGTGCATGGCAACAAAGGCTGTGCACATTGAACTGGTCTCCGATCTCAGCTCAGCATCATTTTTGGCCGCACTTAGAAGGATGGCCGCTAGAAGAGGGTCACCAAGCCATATCTATAGTGATAACGGCACGAACTTCATCGGGGCCAATAGAGTATTACAAGAAGAGTATGTGCAACTACAGAAAATTCTTGACAAAGAATTCTATACAGCAATAACAGATATGCACATCCAATGGCACTTCAACGCGCCTTCCTGGCCGCACGCGGGAGGGCTCTGGGAGGCTGCCGTAAAAAGTCTAAAACACCACATCAAAAGAGTAGTAGGCGATCAGAAGTTGACTTACGAAGAGTACTCAACGATATTAGCACAACTAGAAGGGTGCCTCAATTCAAGACCTTTGTGTGCCTTAAGTGATGATCCCGATGACATGGACTACTTGACACCTTCTCATTTTTTAGCGAGTGGGCCTACTCTGACCATCATAGAAACGGAAAGAGATACCAGAACAAGGTGGCAGTTAACACAGAAGATATTTGATGACATCTGGAAACGGTGGAAAACCGAGTACCTGTGCCAATTGTCCGCACGTAGCAAATGGTACCTAAAACAGCCGAATCTAAAAATAGATGATATCGTTATAGTAAATGACGTGAATCTACCATCTGGAAAATGGGCCCTCGGCAGAATTATTGACCAGCATCCAGGCAAGGACGGTCTCACGCGAGTGGTATCGGTCAAAACAAAAAACGGCATTATCAAAAGGCCTATTACGAAATTATCGTTACTGCCGGTCACCGAAAACGAATCTTTAAAGCAAGACAATATGGTTCAAAATCAAGTTACGACACAGAACGATACCTTATCTTCGAATGTAGCATCAAATAACAAAACATTTAATAGAAAGGGAAGAAAATTAAACGCTTTCGATGTTATTTATTTTGCGCTCATATTCTTTATGTTAATTATGACGCCATCAAGATGCGCATTTCAGACATCAAGCATTAGCATTAATCAAAGTATTTATTTTGATAAAATTGCAAACGTTCGTTTAGAACGAGATGAATGGAACCTGATCGTATACTATAATATGCAACCTTATTGGCAAGGATTTGATCTGCTAAAGAAATATGTCAATCATTTGGATAGCATATGTTCCAAGACAACAAAGGTACCGCAGTGTGACGTTATATTTACACAATTACGTCACGGATGCACAGAACTTGACCACTACAACGGCATGTTACTCGATCAGCATTTCTCAGACAGCGTACGACGTAAGCGCGGTCTTATTAATGGTATAGGAAATATTGCACGTAGCCTGTTTGGTGTATTAGATGAAGAGTTTGCCCAGCAATATCAGAAGGATATCGAACTGATTAGAAGCAATCAGAAACATATGACATCCTTGTGGAAAAATCAAACATCCGTTGTGGAAGCGGAAAATAACATTATAAAAAGAGTGGAAAACACAATGGATAGGCATCATAAACTATTTAATCAACATTTGAATAGCCTAGAGAAAGGAGTAAATACCTTGAAGGAAGAGATTCAAGATTCTATTATAATAAATAGTTTTAGTATTTCATCTATCATCGCCAACAACGTCTTGACGAACCTTCGGAGCATTCAAGAAACACTAGTGGACACCATCATGAACATTCACGATAGAAGGTTCAACATCCATCTTCTTACGCCGGAACAACTTAACAGAGAACTTAATATCATAACTGGCCAGTTGTCCAAAGATTTAACGCTTCCAATAGACAACATTCCATTGGAATTTTCAAAAATCTATCACTTACTTAAGGTCAAGGCGAGAATCATGAAAAAGTTTATAATATTTGAAGTCAAAATTCCCTTAGTTTGCAGAGATACCTATGATTTATACAATGTCTTGTCAATTCCACGACAAGTAGGAAAGAATATGATACGTATTATACCTACCGCGGGACATGCCGCAATTAACATAAGAAAGGATTTCTACATACCTATGACAGAGAGTGACGTGCAAAACTGTGTACAATATGATACAGAGACGCAAATTTGTCCGTTAAAACGCCCGATTTATCAAATGACAGCAGATGAAGATTTTTGTGTCAAGGAACAGCATACAAATCGTTGTAAAACTGAGTCTATGATCTGTACAAACACATGGACAGAACTCAATAAATTAAATACATATTTATACATATGCTGCGGACAATGCACCGTGCGAGTGATATGTGGATATCAAGTTACGACCGAACAATTAAATAAAGCCGGTATTATAACGCTAAGCAACGAGTGCGTTATCAAAGGCGGCACATATACAATTTACTCTCACAAGAAATTATCTAACTCCCTTAATACAGAAGCTGACGTCATGAACATAGACATCCCACCAATCAACAACATCATTAATTTGTCCATACCAATAACTTCCATTGACAATTTGACCGACCACGATCATATCGAGCGACAGAATCAAATTAAACAGGTAGAGAATCTACTGGAACAAATCAAATCCCAGGGAGAGCTAGCAGACACTATATCATATCACGACGTTCACCATTACTCTGTGATATACATGGTGTTGGGAGCAGCAGGAGTGGCAGCAGCGGTGTACGCATGCCGGCGCGTACGGCGTGCGCGCAGTGCGACGCTCACCGCGCGGCAGGATGATCATCAGCTTCAAGGTGCTATCAGTGTGCAGTCAATTCAGTGTATCAGTGAGCAATCGGGTGCTATAAGTGCGCGTACTCAAAATAAGGCTACGTCACCAGTTTTCCGTAAAACTCTTTTTAGTGATGAGTGATGAATAAATTTCTATTGACAATTTTAGAGACATTAAGTAAATAATAAACCTTTTATTTTACACTTTTTATATACCTACATTTTTATGTTTCAACATTTTTATGTCTTTAATTTTACGTTATCATCTTATCTCTCGTGCCCGGGAGCATGTACGGTGCAACCGTACAAATATTGTTGTCAGCATTTTGTACCGCGTGCATAATTATATTAATTTTATATCCAGTTCGCGTTTGGTATTCGCCGCGTGTACTCATTAAGCATTAACATTGTAACCTAAAGTGTTTTAGCATAATTAAACATTTTTTACACTTATCAATCTATCATTTAAAGTTGTCCCATACAAATCCAGACAACTTTTTTTTCGGGAGATAAAAGGAAATACTTATCCATTAAAAAGACACACATTATGTACCTACCTACTAGTAAATTAAATAATTTTATAGTCTTACCTTTCAAAGTTTCCAGGTAATCTAAAAAAAGTTATCTCTGGATGCGCTATTGACGAATTCATGCAACCAAAAATAGCACAATATTTTATATCCTACTCTTCATATTAAATATGTACTTTAACTTATTTTTAGTAAAAAAATCGCACGCTTATTGTTAAAAAAACAAAACAGCGTCCGTTCGTCACTGCGGCACAGTCGCGACTGTCTGCAAACCGAGCGCATACCGAGACCGAGGCGCGTAGGCATAGCTCGCGCTTTGTCCGTTTGTATGAAGATGGATTACTGTATATAGTATTACCGTGACCTAAGTGTAACGTAATAAAGGCACGCTCTGCACGTAGACGTGTTATTGAAGACATATTTGCATAACGAACTGTTAGACTAAGTTAGCTTGCAATCAAAATATACATATTTCGTAAATATACAGCTAGCATTATTTTAAGATTGTCATTACGCTCACATTTTTGTACTTTGTAATTCATGTTGAAATAGAGTGTAGGATTGATGAGATTTAAAATACGTGGGATAGCTTACAAATTTGAACTTAATTTAAATGAAATTAACAGACACAGTACACAGAAACTCGACACACAATTCGAGTCCCGTGTCGTTTTGGAACTATAATACTTTCAACTACTACAATGCATATCGTGACCCAATAAAGACATAAATCTGCTCCGTTGGGCTAATAAATTCACATCGAACATGTCACCTACCTACCTCAATCTACTGCACATCGGATAATTATATCCACAACAGAACATTTCAAATGATATTGTTAATTAGCTCGCCAATTATTATATCATATCTCTCTGACGGAATTAATCAAATAATTAATTAAATATCATGCCTCTGGCGTTGATCTAAAAATATTCATCTCGGCAGTGTTGGGGTGTGTTTACTTAGTGTAATATAACTTGATCGACCTTCCGAACAGAACTCAACACTAATATTTCGACATCGCTTGTACAAATACACGTTTGTAGAGTGAACCGAGTTTATCTAACGTTCTATGTAATCATTTTTCTATCAAGTATTTTGTTACGTTCTTGTTGAGAACTAATAATGAGATCCTCGGAAGTAATTTGATTAACAAATTATCGAGCGCTCATCCATTGGTTGCGCGCCACCCGGTCGTCAGGTCCGCCTTGTGAGAGATCTGCCTAAACTCATAACGTATAATTATATTTTTTTTAACTTATAAATTTTTGTGAGAATTAAGTTCTTTTGGCTATGCACTCCCACTCCCAGGAGGCGTATTCGGCTGAAATAACGATAATAATGTATATATTTACACGATTTTGTTAGAAAAATAGATGACGGAAATTACCGTTTTCCTTAACGTAACAATAAAAATAATTTAAAATACCGATAGTAGTATGCAGGTATCGGGAGCACGCATAGCAATTACCGGCGCAAAATGAATCCGCCGAGCATTTACATCGGTGATTGACACTTGATTAAAGCCCAGAGCTACTATACGCTATATACAAGTACATATGTACTGCTCATCCCGTACGTCAATATACTGCCGTTATGTAGTTACTGACACTGCTGATAACTGGTGTTCTAGTCGTGTGTACAACTCGTTTTTGTATTGTTTTCAAAATTTTCTGATGACAGTGACTTGTTTATTTTTCAAACGAGGTTTAATTTCCCAATAAGCTTTACTGTATTCTTTTAACAAATTCCATTTATTAAGGTAGAAGAACCACGCTGGTTTCAGCATGAATGGGTCACATCGTCCAGGGAAGTACTACCCTCTCATAGAAAAACGACGTAAGAGTAGTAGTAACCGTACTACTACGTTTCGTTCGGTGAGTGAGAGTGCCGGAGGCCCAATTTTCCTCACCTCCTTCATTCCCTTCCCCTAACCCCATTCTCAGCCGCCATAGTGGAGTCCACCATACCAGCAGTTTAATAATAATAATAATTAATTAAGACGATGGCTTTTGGTAGGCTTATTCCAGAAATCCCCCCTGAGCAAATCCCCCTTAGGGGGGAAAACTGAACTTTAATATAAAGTTAGTCTAAAAATCCCTCTTGTCATTTTCGATTATTCCATTTATCCCCCCTGACTGAATTCCGCTAAGGGGGAAAACTGAACTCTAATATAAAATTAATCCAGAATTCCCCCTTATCATTTTTGGATCATTCCATTTATCCCCCCTGTATGAGAATAAATGTACCTACCTATGCATTTGCTCTTTTGTTAAATAACAAAAAATATTTAGGTAAAGTATGTTGGTTACGTAATAAACTGAACTGAATATGGTGTAGCTATAAAAAACTAAATATATCTAAGTATAATCAGAGTTTATTTTTAACAGATTTCAAAGGCAATAGTGATACAAATTTGGAAATAAATCCAATTGAATACTAATGTAAATTACTTGTATTTTTTTTACACAGTAAATATTTAACTAAAACATTGAATGTGGTACAAAAAACATTTATGATGTATCATTATCTAGTTATTGGAACGTTTACTAATTAATTAATTTCAGCAGTTTGCGAAAACTAAAAATCAAGTATAGGTACAAGTAAAAATTTAAACAAAATTATAAAATAAAACAATACATTTTGTTCAGCAATTGACGAGGTTGATCAGTTAGTTAAAGTTCAGCAAATTAAAGTTCAAAGTTAAATTAAGTATAAAATATAACAAAAACAATCACTTTTATACAACAAATCAAGTTCAACAATTTTCTGAAAGTTAAATTCTAGTATGTTTATATGAAGCTTATGAAATCACTACATAGCACAAATTAAAGTCGCTTACCGCTGTCTGTCTGTCTGTCTGTCCCTATGTCTGCTTAGATTTTAAAACTACGCAATGAATATTGATGCGGGTTTTTTTAGTAGATAGGGTGATTTAAGAGAACGGTTTATATCTATAGGACATGCACAATATAGTAGAGAAATACTGATAATTTTAGAGGTTTCTAAAATGATGTCGTAAATAAACTCTTTTTTTTGCGCTTACATTGTAAACGCAGGGTGAACCCTACAAGATAGGTCAAAATAATGTATAATGTAATTAGCTTAAAAAGGTCTACAAAAAAGTCCGCGATCGTGTGTGTCTATCTCTTAGGGATAGCCACAATAAATATTTTTATCCTTTACTTTTTACGAGAAATAATGGCTTATTTACGCATGAATTTTAAGCAATACAACATTAATCCTTATTCAATTAAGTACATTACTTAAATAAATGAAGCACTTAATATATATCAATATGGCACTTTACAGCATGTAATTTGAATGAATATTTTCGAAGATAGTACAGATTTAAAATGCGGAAACATAACGCTTGAGGCGGTACCGGCCGGGGGCCGACATTCTGTAGTAAATAAGTGGGTCCGGGGCAGTGGTCCAACTGCTCTGTCCAACTAGTTGGACCATGGGTCTTTACTAGGGGCAGTTGTCCAACTTTCAAAATAGTTGGACCACAGCATCTTTTGAGAGTTTCCTTAGTCCAATTCATTTAAGAAATAATTTGCCAACTCTAAAAACCTCAACTGTTTCTTTATGTGTGTATGGTACCTATTCGTTTACGGTTATATTGAACCTCTTTGCAGTAAATAACAAAATTTCTTTGAAATGTCTATTCTGAACAGTATTTACGGATTTTGTATGACAGTTAAATTTGTAGGCTGTAATACATTGTGACCAATGATAATATTGATAATAATAATTTGGAGAATAGCCAATAAATTAGGTATCTCAAAAACTAAATCAAAAAGAGTCAAAAGAACTATTTTATTATGCTCATGCTTTTGCCACTATTGCAGAGTGTTAAATTTGTAGAATGCTGGGATTACATAAGAAAAAGAAAGTGGTGTTGAAGTTAACCAACTGATACAATATATAGAGCGTTATTGAATTAAATGAAATTGCGATGAATTTTCTCAGCTTATAAGTGTTGTTAGCCAGAGGCATAGGACTAATATAACATTTCAGAAAGCTTACATGCAAAACTAAACCGGCGCATTAATGCAAAAAATGTTACAATGTTACGTCTATTAAATGTTTTAGAAAATTTTACAACTTTATCAAGCGAAATCACACACAAAAGACGTAAGGTCCATATTGAGAATGACGTTTATATACGAGAAATTCAGCTACAACTGATTTCGGGTGTAATTACTGTAGGTCATGCTTTAGATCAATTTTGTTGAATGTCGTAAAACTATGTAAAAAATAAAGTTTAAAAACTAGTCACCCGACTTTAATTTTGTTATTTTACTGCAAAGAGGTTCAATATAACCGTAAACGAATAGGTACCATACACACATAAAGAAGCAGTTGAGGTTTTCAGAGTTGGCAAGTTATTTCTTAAATGAATAGGATCACGGAACTCTCAAAAGGTGCTGTGGTCAAATTATTTTGAAAGTTGGATAACTGCCCCTAGTAAAGATTCATGGTCCAACTAGTTGGACAGAGCAGTTGGACCACTGCCCCGGACTCAAATAAGTATACTACAGAATGTATATAGACAATGTGCAACGTTCACCGCTTTTTTCTTCGCACGGGTGCATTGCTAATGCTTTATTTAGTACTAGCTGTTGCCCGCAGTTTCGCCCGCGTAAATTTCGGTTACATCGCATATTATTATTATTTATAATAAATTATTCTAAAATAAACGTAACCTACGTTACTCCTTATTACATCAGCAACCTGCCAATAAGAGTCCTGTCAAAATCGGTCCAGCCATTTCAGAGATTAGCCGGAACATACAGACAGACAGACAGACAGACAAAAATTGAAAAAAATGTTATTTTGGTGTATGTGCCGTATATATATTCATATACATGTAGTAAAAAACGGTTTTTGAATATTACAAACAGACACTCCAATTTTATTATACCTATGTATAAATCAGCATTGCACCCGTGCGAAGCCGGGGCGGGTCGCTAGTATAATATAAAACAAAACACAATCATATAAATACAACGATTGACTAGTATTTGGCATTTGACTAAAAGGTATCTTAAAAATGAGGTGATCGATTTAACCCGTTCTTACTTTATTAGTACAAAATATAAGAATAATACATGCATATAAGTTAAGTACCTTTAATATTGGTGAATTGGTTTAGCCGTGATAGTGGAACAAACTCTTTCAACATCATCATCATCATCAGCTAAAAGACGTCCACTGCTGGACATAGGCCTACCCTAATTTTGGCCACCTTGGTCGAACTAACTCTTTGCTTTTATAAAAATCGTATGATACTTATCTAAGAAATAAGCAACATGCCATTCAAGCCCATAAAACACTTCGGCTTATGTGTTTATTACCTGAAGGGGGATTTTTGAACGTTTACTTTTTAGAATCCAGTTTTCCCCCCTAAGGGGGATTATCTAGGGGGGATTTCTAGACTCGTTATTTTTTTCATTCCATTTTTCCCCCCTACAGGTGGATTTCAAGGGGGATAAGTGGAATAGTAAATTTTTCAATTCCAGTATTCCCCCTTAAGGGGGATTCCTAAGAGGGATTTCTAGACTCTTGCAATTGGATTCCAGTTTTACCCCTTAGGGGGGATTTTCAGGGGGGATTTGTGAAATAAGCCCTTTTGGTATAGTGGCCACCACTTCTGGATTCCACTGACTGCTTACCATCAGGCAGAGTGCAGTCACTTTGTTAGGCTAATATAAAAAAATGATTTATGAATTAAGAATCGATGTTATGTTCGTATACTTTTTCTCCGTCAATCAAATATGTAAATTAGTGAGTATGCCTGCATCACCACAGATATACCTATGTATGCATAAACATAAGTATGCACATGAAATAAAAAAATACTAAGCAGAACATACTTTAGTCATTTAATAGATCATAAATCCAATTTGGGTTCATGTGGGTCATATCCGTACTAAAATTTGGGAAATTATTTGTAGTAAAAACTGCCCTACCTCAGACTTTTATGTATGGTACTAACCGACTCTTCATAATAAATAATATATATTATTACGCTAGTGTCACAGTCTAGATATGGGATCCTTTTTGACAGCTAACGTACAAGTAGGATCATATCAACACACTAACACATTCTATTTACATACAGACTGTGTTAGTGTGTTGAGTATGAGCCTATTTGTACTAGCTTTCAAAAAGGATCCCTTAACTATGATCATAGACAATATGAATCACATGTAGTTATTATACCGTCATATGTTCTTCATTTAAAAATGACTAACACATCTATGATCATATTTCTATGTTAGTGTAATAGCGGCCTAACAGCGTGAAATGGGTACAATGTATGGGTAATGTGCAGTAAATCTAATTTGGGCGAGAGATATCATATAGACAACAACCTTGTTGGCAACAAGGTTGTTGTCTTACTGTTCTTTATCTCCTTTCTGGTTTATCTTTCTAAAGTACGTCTTTTAAGCCTCCCTTTTTCTCTATCATAATTTACAACTTCATTGCACCTACTTTGCATATCTCTGCATTACCTTGGTTGACTGGTAGAGAATGCCCATGGCATTAAGTCCGCCATTGTACATTAGTGCATTAAGTTTTTATAAATAAATAATTAAGAAAAAGGATTTGATTTTTTGTATCCTTATTTGTTTGTTCCGATTTAACTCAAGATCTACGTAATCGATTTAAAAATGCTTTCATCTTTAAAACCTACAAAAATTTTATTTATGTAAATTTCAAAATTTCAATATTTTAAGCGCCTTTGTAGGCCTGAATGATGCAATACGTCACTATTGCTGTGATATTTGCCGTAGGAGTTTGTTGTTAGACTGAATGAAACTTTTGATACCGAAGCGAAGTGAGGGCAGACGGTTAGTACTTAATAGAAAGCAATTCTGTCATCATTGCCATATAATCTAAAATACATGCATTGCTACACATAAGCATTTATTTTTAACTAGCGGCCCGCCCCGGCTTCGCACAGGTACTAAATACATGGTGACACTAAATATACTACAGAATGTATTTTTTAACAACGTTCATAGATTTTTCGACATTAGACAATACAAACATGGTCATTGTTTTCTTTAGAGGCCGGCGGCCCCCGGCTGGTACTGCCGCAACCGCTATGTCATTGCATTACATTAGAAACCTCTAAAATTACCAGTGTTTCTCTACTATATTTCGCACGTTTTATACATATAAACCTTCCTCTTGAATCTCTTAAATATTAAAAAAAACCGCATCAAAATCCTTTGCGTAGTTTTAAAGATCTAAGCATACATAGGGACAGACAGCAACTTTGTTTTATACTATGTAGTGATTCATTTTAATTTAGCAAGCAGCAAATAAACCACCTGTAATAGAGGAATACATCTAACATCATTATACCATACCTACTTTTGAATTATTTTAAGCCTTTTATAAATTGTACCTTCTACTTAAACAGATTTAAAAAAATCTACTTACACCTGGCTTTAAGAGAAATTCAATTCTCTCACTAGTTTAAGACTTTCAAACATCAGTTAAACTAAACTCCCAAAATTCAAAGTTTTCGATATGTATTGATTCTGCAGCATATATCGAATATAAACATGAAATATTGGCAATAACGTCAATTCCTAACTACATATTTCGAGCGTACAATGTATGCCACGCACATACCAGACCAGCAGTACCTAAACGTAGGTCGTTTACCTATAGCCTGATATCTCCGATCGACAGATTGAACCGTCATTAATACAACACGGGATCGTCTCGACGATTAATAGCAACGGAGAGAAGATGTCTTAGAAAACTGCTAATCCTATAAATGCGATAGTTTGTGTGTGTGTGTTTGCTCGGTGCCGGAGATGGACATAGGCTACTTTTTATCCCGTAAATCGGTCTGGTTTCCGAAGGAGACTAAACACATTTTAGACGCGGCCGTAGGGCATAGCTAATCTTATCTAAACTTTAAAGCACTCATTATATTGCTCGTACTTATATATTTTGATTTCAGAATGCTGTTTATAAAATTACCACAGAATAAGTAAGAGTACCGACCTTATTGCTACTCGTATTATTGACTTTTAGTAGGTATGTATGATCTAGCTAGGCTATCAACTATAGTATATGAATAATAATATCACCACAATTACACACAACGCCATCTAGACCCAAAGTAGGCATAATATATATATTTTAGCTTGTGTTATGAGTTCTACAAACGTGGATATACTTATTTAAATACTTTTTTTTGTAAATACATTCATTAATTATACATAGAAACACCCAGTCCCATGCAAACAAACATGTTCATGCACACAAATATTTGCTCTGAGCGGAAATCGAACCAGCGACCTCTGCGTGGCAATATTACAGTACCACCAAACCAATGAGGCACCCAATATGATAAGTGTATTGGCTTAAAATAACAAGTCGAAACAATATTTTGTGTCCGAATAGACTTTATAAACAAGTTTGTAAAGTTTCATAAGACACATACCCAGTTATATTAAAAAATTAAAGATTGTAGAACTTGTAGACCAAAATAAGAGATTGTTGTTTTACTTAAGATAGCTATTTTAAAACATAAATCATTTTGTTACAAGTACCAGTGTTGTTGTTCGTTTGTGTAAACACTCAGCTTTAGTGGTAAGTAGTCTCTAGGCGACCATTGAACACACAGCTATCGTACACGTCCTTGCTAACTAAAACAATCTACCGCCAACTCTAGTAAGTAAACTTGACTAAAGTAGCATCCCCGCCAACGCGCGGTGCAGAAATGAACCACGCGACTTAAGAGCGTTCACACAAAAGAGTGACGAGCGACGTCGCAATTTAGAGTCATATTTTCGTGGTTTCCATTTCTTATCATTTAATCGAAGCTTTATTTTAAAAATGTTTTTAGAACATTTTTCAGAATTACGTGAAATCTGTGTAAAAAGCAGGTAACCATAATGCTTACAGTTATTTTACAATGAAAATAACGCAATGGAAGTTTCCAATGTAATATTTTTAAATAGAACTGTAAGCATTATGGTTACTTACTTTTTATATAGCTTTCATGTAATTCTCAAAAGTGTTCTGAAAACATTTTAAAAATATGGCCTTGATTAAATGATAAAAATTGAAAACCACGAAAATATGATACTAAATTGCTACATTGCCACTCTTTTGTGCGAACGCTCTTAAGGACTCGTACACATAAACACTGTACGACGTCGCATCGTGTTATCGTGGAAATCTACGACGAACAAGTGACACGACATCGCAACTTACCACGATATCGTCGTGTGGCTAATCGCAGTTAATCTCCAAAGATGAACCGCACTACAAGTGTTATCCTCATGCTGATATTAAGTAGACCAATAAAGAAGAAATAGATACACAGAAGATAGTAGATACATCCATTTAGCTAGTAGCTAAGGCTGCGGCATACGTAATGAGATAATACCGCGGACGGACGTAAACCTGACGGAAAAGTCACGTTCTTGTTCGCTCGGCTTCGCGAGTGCCACAGTTTCCATCCCGTCCATGCCTCCGTGACATATGCTCTTTCATAAACCTACATTTTGTATAAAACGATATTTCTAATTTTTTTTTAATTCTTTTCCGGCCGTTTAAAAACCCGTCACGTATGCCGCGGCCTTTAGTAACAACCTCCATTACAACCTGATCAAATACGTAACTGTTTATTTTCATGCGAAAACTGTTAACTAACTTGTAATCATTAATATCATATTATAGAACATCTGTTTGCGTTTACGTGTTTGTTTTGAGTTATTCCGGTCTGATTCCCCAGATCTGATCCCCTGAGATTTTTATTATTCTATAATTCCGTTCTGATCCCCTGCATATTTAGTCATTCCGGTCTGATCCCCTGTATAGCATGTCCTTCGATTAAAGGAAAAATCGAATTTCATCAACATTTTTTTTGTGACATGCATATTTTACAATCCATTTTATTGACCCCTAAAGATCCAGAACCGTTCATAAATCTTTATAGTTCATAAAGTATGCAAAAATAACCTTGATGAAAGTAGGTTATTCATAAATATACCATAGCCTCTATTAGATAATGGGATATAGACAACAAAGTTATTTTCAACACACTATATTTGCGTTATAATAATTATAATTATTATTATCTCGACACACAACGCTATATGTTACAAGTTCTAGAATGCGGATATACATACTTAAATAATTTTGTTTTTGTAAATACATACATATTTATACATAGTAACACCCAAATTAATGCAAATAGACATGTTCATGCACACAAATATTAGCACTGAGCGAGAATCCAACCAGCGAACTCTGCGTGGCAGTCCGTACACGGTACCACCGAACCACAGAGGCAGTCAAGTTAATATTTGAGTTCTTTGGAAACAATGTCCTACACAGCAGTGTTTACCAGAATTGTCGACTGATGTACGAGTGCGGTAAGTAAATGTTGGCGACAACCATGTCGACCGTGAGCCGGGTGTACGTGAGATTACTTCCTATGACTTTGACTCATAGCCTTCGGAAAATACGGACAGAACAACCGTTTATTTACCTTCCTAGGCACACAGTCACATGTCGCTACATAGATTTTACTCTGTTATGTTATTTGGTGTAGGTTCCCCACACGGGACAAAATTATGTGTGTTCCATATATATTTGTGCCCTAAAATAAAGTCCCCTGCGACACAGGGCTTGTTCCCTACACAATATGACTCACTCTGCCTGTAGGAAGCATGACAATCTTGAAAAGTTGGTCGTTGGGTGTTCAAAAGATAAAGATTAACGTTTATTAACTGTGTACCGAGTCTGGGTATACTTTCTGTCCGTTTGTAAAGTCCTCCGCGACACAGGGCTTGTTCCCTACTGTGGTAGTTGTCTTATTGAAAAGAAAAAAGGAAATGAAAGTATATCTACTCTAGATTCAGTGTAAGTACATAAAAATAAGAATGAAAAAAAAAATTACCTGAAAAATAGGCAAGGTGTTTACCAGAAGAAGCAAGCATGATTTTTCCTTTCTAACGATATAGAGCCCGGCAAATTGGCATTGAAGTTCTATTTACGCTGGAGTAGCGTTATATTTGGATCTTTTTGATGCGGATCATAATACGTGGCCTCTGATTTATTCTATAGAACCACCTAACCTTCCGCTAATGTAATGTAAGAGGAGAGTAATGTAGGTCATTACCATGTTCCGTGCAATAGCTTTATCCATACTAGTATTATAAATGCTAAAGTAACTTTGTTTGCCTGTCTGTCTGTTACGCTTTCACGCCTAAATCACTGAACTGATTTTGTTTAAATTTGGTATAGAAATAGTTTAGACCTCAAGGAACATCATAAGCTATCTTTTATTGCGAAAAAATGACTTCAAGGGGTTGAAATAGGGGATGAAAGTTTGTGTGAAAAATCGTCAATGTAAACAGAGATATAACCGACATACACACGGGCGGAGCTGCGGGCAACAGCTACTCTATATACTAAATACAATTTAAAACATCGAATGGTTAGTTGTCAAGCTAGTATCAGGATTTATTCAGATCACCCATAGAGGCATTCGTCTTGTCCTAATGACAGTTATCAACTTGTTAAAGAAAAGAAAGAAAGAAAGAAAAAGATTTATTTTTGTTCACCAAAGAAACACACTTAAATTATTACAAAGAAAAAAAATAAAACTAAAAAAGAAAATAAAGTAAAAAGTAAATATGCTCACTGGCAACACCACATCTCCCAGTATGTGTATGTTTACGAAACAAAAGGTCAGTTTGTCAGCGAGCAGATTTTAATTTAAATTTAAAATGAGAAAAATAAAAATAAAAATAAAAAAATAATTTAAATAAAGTTTGTAATGTGTGAGTGTGTGTCCCATTAGTGCCAAAAAATCTGGACATCGCTCAGTTACGTTGCGATTTTTATGATTAACCGCAACACTGATATTCTGCGATATCCGATTAGTGACGCCGGTGCCATAGTTGTGTCTGTTTTTACTAAAATAATAAATGAAATTTCATGTAAAATAAATAATAGTTGTTAACAACTGGAAACGACTTTTAACGTGCTCTCCGAAGTACGCAGACGCTTATAACAAATACCACTATATAACCCATCCATGGGCCTGGCGCTCTTTATGTTTATGCTAATCGTTCACCGATTAGTGAGCGCAACGAGCTCTGAGCGCCAAACTAAATACAAACTTTCTGTGTTTACAAAACCTTTCCTTTTGAAGATACGTCTGTTAAGCAATAGATTTAAACTGATGGTGATAAATCAATTCAGTAATAGTCACTAGTAAAACGTTTGCGAAGATTTTTTATTATATTTCTGTCAATTTTTTATTTAACAACTGCGTCCACAGCTTGGCCCAGACTACCAGACTGATTTTCGTGATTAAAAAGTAACCTATGTCCGTCTTCGGCACCGAATCTATCTACTTATCAATTTTCATCCAAATTGATTCAGCTATTTAGGTGCTGAGTGGTAACAAACATACACACACACTGACACACAAACTTTCGCATTTAATATTTAGTAGAATTTGTGACTTATCACAAATTAATCAGATATTCAAAATTAGTCGATACTTCGATATGTATAGTGTCAAAATGGCGGCTAGTATTGGATCGATAGGCTCGTGTGTGAGCGACAACGCGCCACTGACCAACTCATTTGTCATCGTCGTGAGCTGTCACGCGCTTACGACAAGCTTTAATTAAAATTTATATATCTCACACATAGATCACTATTATATGGCAACACATTTTATTTAACGTGAAGTTACTAGTGGCTCTAAGAGCATTATTGCGAGGGTCGTCTAAGTGAGATCAACTGCAGAACTATAAATATATTGATGCCGAAATAAGCACTTGTTTGTTTTCAGTATGTTTCCAATGTATTTTAATTTTTTTTTAATTTATTAAGGAACATTTTGGATAGAAGTTTTTAGGCACTATCAAAGTTGACAATGCCGTAACAGTGAAAAATGTAGTAATTTAACTTACAAAACATTATGAAAATACAACAAGACTTTCATACAAACTCAAATGTATTAAGTATTGCGTGTTACCTAAAGTAGCAGTGCTAACTAACAGTGATGATATTAATCAGAAACGAAATGACCAAACTCGCGGCAAACGACGTTGTTTGGGGTCGCCGGTCATGTCAAATAACCAGAATAAAATACCTATAAAAACGGTTCAACACTTTTCGGGACAGTAAACGTATATGGCCGTAATGACAATAAAACATCTATTGTGTCTACAGTAGTGTCCATGAAAGGATTAAATAAATTCTACCTTCATCATGACTTTAGTCCAAAGTCCACTGCTGGACATAGCTCTAAGGTTCACCACCTTTGGGCTATGTCCAGGCTATGACCTACCATCCATACATAAATAACCAACTTAACAATCACCTTCCAAAATTGAAATTCAATCGATTGACGCAAATAGCACATAGTGATCGATTGCCCCGTATATAACCTGCACAAAACCGCCTCTACGAGTAGTGTACCTACTTAGGTCGGTACCACACATTGGCTTTCCAACAACACTCGTCAAACCTGTGATAATACCATTGGCTCCAACGTTGGTACAACATTAATAGTGCTACTTTCTAGATCCACAAGTAGGACGAATGTCGTTAGAGCCAACGTTGGGGCTAACGTGTGGATTCGGAGTTATACCCTCGAGCTCATCCAGTGTCAAGCACATACCCAGATCCACACAAGCCCCGGATCGGCCGACGAGATTCAATTATTCCACACCGTATACGATTGATACGGTCAAGACACCTGAATACTGGAAATAGAGCATTCGTTTTATGTTTTGGGTCGCACGGCTATGTGGTCTTGGTGTTATGAATGAGCTTATAAGAAAAATATGAGAGCTTGTAACATTTTTATATACAAACATCATAGATCACAAACAAATAGGTTCATCCCATATATTAGTAAACAGCGGATAGTCGTATATACCTAGTCAAATATTAACACCGAATTCTTTATGAAAAAAAAACTTTATTTTAAGAAATTACAGTGGCAGACTTACACTAACTTAACAGTATGATGGATGTAGAATGAATCGCCCTCACAATACAAAGCATGGGATTATTTAATGGGGAATGATTTCTATGTGTCAATGTATGTAGACCTACCAATTTGTCCAGTTACTGGACAGATTGAGTAGCGAGAACAGAGTGATGAAATATGAGTTTGGTAAACATTAATTTCATGCTAAAACACTAATCATCACTCGTGAGACGGTAGAACCATGGGTGGCACATGATGTCATTTATTTTACAAATATAATTTTACTAGGAATAGGGCCATCCATAACTACCTACTTTCAAAATCGGAGGCGTCATTGCCGCTTTGACGAGTTTAAGATACCTATCGATGTACATAAAATACATCTTTAATCTCTGAATATTTTTTTATATTTATATTCGATCCATGCTTTATAATAATACGACTGGTCGGGCTTGGCCGACACAGCCGCTGGTGTGACAACTTGAGTCACCCAAATTTAATCTAAATGTATGTTAAGTAGAATTTTTTTTTTTTTTTTTTATATTATTACCTACCAAAGTGACTCCACCTCGCCTGATGGTAAGTAGTCAGTGGCATCCAAAAAAGTGGCGGCCACTATACCAAAAGTCATCTTCTTAACTGCTGGTATGGTGGCCTCCACTATGGCGGCTGGGAATGGGGTTAAGGGAAGGGAATGAGGGAGGTGAGGAAAGAGGAAAGGAGGGAAATTGGGCCTCCGGCGCTCTCACTCACCGAACGAAACGCAGTAGTACGGATACTACTACCTCGTAAGTCGATCTTCTATGAGAGGGTAGTACTTCCCCGGACGATCCGGCCCATTCATGCTGAAATCAGCGTGGATCTACTACCGTAAATATACAGAATACTGTTAATTTTGGTAACTGAAGCCGCTACAATAATTAATTGTTTTACCGTGTATACATACGTTATGTTACAATTCAGTTTAAAACTATGTCATACTATATTTAGTAACTTTACGATTGTGATGTGTCTTGTGTATCTAAATAAATAGTAAATATAGGAAAGCAAATATGTTTAGTATCTTTTTTTTCATTTGCGCACACACCACATATCAAAGTAGGTAATACGTAACCTATTTTAATTTTGACGAATTAGTGCTTGCAGTACTCCTTAGCACTTATATTTTTCACAAAGAATTAAAAGGCATTATTTCATCTGAAAGCCGATTGAAATTGAATGTACGGCGAACACTTCTTCCATGCATTTTTTCTACTTTGACCTGTCCAAAGCGGGTGTCATTGTGACTCAAATTATTTGTCCGTTTCGGCCATTTTGGAAACCAAAGTTTGGAAACCCGGTTTCCTAAAACCTTGTTTTAAAAACTCGTTTCAAACTTTGGTTTCTAAAGTGGCAGAAGGAGATTTATCAGTTTTACTGTTGCGATCACCACAAACTGTTGTAACAGTAAATATCTAAAAAAAGCTAAAATTCTAATAGCAAAGAAGATTGCCTATAACTTTTCATAGCGAAACGTGACATCTAGCACTAAATTGAAGAAAATCTATGAAATTGTTTATGCGTCTCTACCACAACTGATATTTTCATGAGAATTAAACAGCGCCCTCTTTTGAAAAACATGTAAATAAATTTCACTTCGGCACAGTAATACAACGCACTCAACGTACTCAACACTGTGTATGTACTGTACATAGGACATAGATGGCGTTGTATAATATTCCACGGTTTGTTCTAATAAATAACAAGAAATTTAATAGCCTGGTTTGAAACACAAAAGGACGTCCCAGCGACGAATCGTGGTAAGCGTTTTCTCATTTTGATGCTAGATGGCGTGTACCTATCATTTTATTAACCGACTTCAAAAAAAGGAGGAGGTTGCCCAATTCGACCGTACATATATTTTTTTTAAATAATATTATAGAGAATAGATTTGATTTTTTGTATATTTTTGTTTGTTTGCAACGATTTAGGTAAATATCTACGTAACCGATTCAAAAAAAATTCAGTAGACGTTTGTATATATGAATAAAACTTTTGATAGCGAAGCGAAGCGAGAGCGGACGTACCTATAATAAAATTGGAGTGTCTGTTTGTAATATTGAAATAACCATTTTTTACTACATGTATTTATAAATATAAATACGATGCATACACCAAAATAACATTTTTTACAATTTTTGTCTGTCTGTCTGTCTGTTTGTTCCGACTATTTTTTGAAATGGCTGGACCGATTTTGACGGGACTTTTATTGGCAGGTAGCTGATGTAATAAGGAGTAACTTAGGCTACGTTTATTTTAGAAAAATAAAGTAATGTTCATCGACTGTTAGGCGGAACGAAGTTCGCCGGGTCAGCTGGTATAAAATAATTTCAAACTCAAGTCTTGACTTAATATTTCCAAAACCATTGGTAAGATGGGGTTTGAGATAAAGAAACCTGCGTGTGTGTGCAGTTTTTAAGAGTAAGTAGTATATTATAATTCAACTAACGTAGCTAATTTTTTAAAATTAAGTAAGCATGCTGTTTTCGGTTCTCTATAATGTTTGTATGACATAATTATGTACACAACTAAAGTGCTAAAAAACACGTTTTTCCAACATATTTATTAAGATTATGAATAAGTTAACATAACAAAATAAATGTACTTGTATTTTATTTTTCTCATTGGCGGAAAATATTTGAATTAGAATAATTAGTTTATACTTAGATATCTATAGTTACCTTAGTGGTAACTATAGGTAACTAAGTATAAACTAATTATTCAAGACAGACTAAATCAAGACAGTTGTGATACTATGAAGTCCCAGAAACAACTGACACTTGAGGATGCCTCTAAAGCTTTAAAATATTCTTGTAGAACTTGAATAATGCTTTATGCTTATAAAAGCGTCCCAATGGTTTGGTTTTCACCACACAGTCCTAATTAGTTTGCCTAGATAACTCTAATATAGCATAAAGGTATTAGATAGGTTCCAGTAATTACTTATAACTCATTTCAACATCCCAAACATTAGGGTTATATCAAAGTTTAAAATTAAACCTTTAGATCACACTTTAGCATAAGGCTAGCCTTTCCAAAACTCCATCAGGAGCCTATGACAGCAATTAGATCCTAGGACTATTTGCTCTTGGAACACAAGTCAAAATAACGTTAATTTATACTCCTGTCAGCGGCCTAAAGGTTGTAATAATAAACAATTAGTTTTAGGACTTATTAATCATTCTCAAGTAGTTAATGTGACAAGATAGAAAAGCGTTAACCTTTTTACGATACTTGTAAAACCTAAAAGCATTTTTTACAACCTAGGCCCGAAAATAATGTTACTTGGGCGGAGACTAAGTTAAATCAACTCTATTAGGTTCAAAATACATTGACGGCAAATATGGCGAAAATTGGGAGAGGTTTATGTTCAGCAGTGAACATCTTTTGGCTATGATATGATGAGATTTATAACTTTCTGTCTAGCCCAAAATAAATTCTAGTCTATTTGTATGATAATAAAATTATTATTTAATTATTCCAGCAATAATTTATTGAAAACAAATTGTTTTTTATATTTTTTATCAAAATATAATTTATAATAATACAAAATTAACGGTGACATTACAACGAGGAAATCCCTAAATTTCATAAAGTCCAAAGAAAAGTCTCGACGTCATTAAATAAAATTTATTTGCAAAGTCTATCAATTACAGAAAAAATCTTATTAGCGAAATAAATTACAAAAAAAAATCTATATAGGAACATAATGCCGCCCATTATGTTCCTATATGGATTTTTTTATTTCGCTAATAAGATTTTTTCTGTAATTGATAGACTTTGCAAATAAATTTAATTTAATGACGTCGAGACTTTTCTTAAAGACAACACTAATTTGATTAATGTCCGTCCCTTGTTCCTCTCGGCCGGTCTCTGGCACTTTCGCTCGCGTTCACTCGATAAATCCCTTACGTTAATCGCTGTCATTTATCTTCGCCACATCACTGAACTAGCCCCAATAGCTTTTTCCAATCCCACCGCTGTATCATCAGAGAATGACATATCGATTTCTGGTATGTGTTAACTAACCTACAACTGTAGGTGCTGAAATACGAGAAACCCCAAGGATGTAGACGAAATTACTAATCAGAGCTATTAATTGTTTGTATGAGTAGCGTATTTGTAACTGTAATTCGTATGTATTTGTATATGTGTGTTAATCGTTAGTTTTGTAAATGTGTATTTTTTCCCGACTGACGCAGTCAAGAATATTTTATGCGTATGTATGTATGAATGTATGTATGTATGTATGAATGTTTATTTCTTTGGCACGCTCTACAGCCTAAATGGCTTGATGGATTTTAAAATATGAGGTGACATTAGATTCATATTGATTGTGGGAGTGACATACGTCAGCAAGAAAAAAAATGGGTTTCTTTCTTTTCACTTTGTTTTAGGCAGGCGGGCTTTTTGTATTTTAATAATATATATATTGCTTGTTATTCTTATACTATATTATACTTTATCTCAGTGTTTAATCATAGTCGCTAAGATTTGATTGGCGGATAAGGAAGGAACATAGTGACGCGGCGGTTCGACGTTGGGTGATTATCTGCCACCCCGTCATAATAATATATGTCGTAAGAATTTGGCCTCCTTTCGGTAGACTGATAAGTGTGCACTAATAACAAGCAATTTTATTATGTATATCTATTAATATAAAACAAAAAGATCGCCTGTCTAAAACAAACCGAATGAAAGAAACCCTTGTTTTCGTGCTGACGCTACATTGAAATATTATTTACCCTACGTCACTCCCACAATTAATACTATTCTAATGACAGCTCATAATTATGTTCAAATCCATTAAGCCTTTTAGGCTGTACAGCGTGCCAAAGAAATTGACATACATACTCACATACATACATATAAACATACATACATACATACATACGCACGAAAAATATTACCTTTCTTAACTTCGGCAGTCGGGCAAAAACTATAACACAAGATATCCTGTTGTACGCTGAGGTTGTTTGTAAATGTTACAACACTACCACACTTTATATCTCAAAAGTTTATCATAAATATATAAAAATCCCCAAGATAAAAGTGTGCCAGTCTTTCAAGAATAACAACATTCATAAGATAACTAAAGCACCGTAATATATATATATATATATAGTAGGTATATAATGTCAATGTCGTGTTAGACAACTCTGAGTTATATAATGAGCCGCGACACCAACAGACTCTATTACCCCGCTGTACTTTGCTTCAACACTGCTTTGTCATTTTCTTAGCAGCTAGGCCTTCAGGCACACGATCCATACATATTTTAAGCTACAAATATAATATTTTCTATAAAGTATGATGTAGTTAATAATGCCAAGGTTTGTTTGTTTGAACGCGCTAATCTCTAGAGCTTCCAGTCCGATTTGAATAACCCTTTTTGCGTATGATAGTTCAATTCTTGAGGAAGGTTATAGGTTAACATCACGCTACTGGCGACGGCAGAAGAGCAGTAAGCAAAGACGCGAGGGACATAGGCCTTCCCCCATTTTCGCTACCGTAGCCGGTCGTTCGCCGCACTTATCCATCGGTTGCCCGCCACCCCTATAAGTTTGTCGGTCCACCTTGTGAGGGGTGTGCCCATGCTGCGAATTCCAGTTCGTGGTCGCCACTCTAGTACCTTTCTGGCCCAACAGCCGTCAGTTTTGCGAGCTATATGTCCTGCCTATTGCCACTTCAGAGAGGCAACTCTGCGAGCCAAGCTAGTTATTAGGGAAGCTAGTCAGTTAATAATTATGGTTTACTGGCTAGCTTACAGGCTACCTAGAATGCTACTAACATAATTACAGTATATCCTTATTAAATAACGAGTAATCTTAAATAACAAGTACTGATTCACCTAAATAAATACATAAACCAAAATCTGCAATGAAAATTACTAATACTTCTTTCAGGTCTCAAAGATTATGCAAAGTTTTTAATAGCTAATTTGTAATATTTATTAGTTTGATAATTTCTTTAGACGTATCTCCTGTAAACTGGGTGAGCCGTCGCGTCGGTATGCAAATCCCCTTATATATTTTTGAAACTAATAACTTGGATTATACGTCAAAAGCTCTCCGAACTTTGTGCCGCGGGTGTTTTATTAGTTCACTGAGTAGTTTACATCTACTAGGCTTTTATTTACTTTGAAGTATAATGAAGATTGCTTAGAGAGAGGTTTTGTTGTGTTTTCGAGAATATAAATGCAGTAAAATAAGAGTATATTTATTTATTTATTTGGCTCACAAAACAAATAAAAATCATAGTTATCAAAATAATAGTTACAATATAAAGCTAGATTGTAACTCTAACTATGTGTGCACAGAATGTTCCAATAAAAGTGAGGGTTAGTTGTGTTATATTTTATAAATTAAATAAAGCATAAAACTAATAAATAATATGTGAGTGTGTTATTACTAAATTATGGAATGTAAACAAAGATAAAAAGACTTACTTACTAAATTAATAAATAATAAGAGGAGTCTGAACGTGGCATTATTAAAGTCAAAAAGAAATATGTTTGACTTTGCTTGGACATGTCATCAGTGTCTTTGATGTACATGTAGAGACATAGAAAGGGAAAAATGAATAGATTACCTGAAGAATAATATGAAAGAAAAGGGAGTGTGTATTCAGGATGATTTATGGAATAAAATGAATGCGAAAGATATTTTGTCAACCTTAAGTAATATGGGCAGACAGAAAGATTTTATTAAGCGAGGTGCGTTCACGAAGTTGATAAGAATATGTATGTTTGAGCTTACAGTGTAAAAAAGTTATATTAGTATTCGTCTAGACAAAAAATACTGTAGATTAAAAAAGAAACAAAGAAACACTATAATCAAACAGAATATTAAAAATGGCCTAGTAACTCTGTAAAAAATTATGGCCGCCAGCTGCTGTTGAAATTTCTCACGACCATAAGGCCTCCAACTTAGCTTAACAATTACCAAATTATAATGATAACCATAGTCCACTGCTTCTAAAGCATGAAGACGCTCAAAATAAAATGCAACAAATGGTCACCCATGCACGACCACGTTGTTTCGAACAAAAATATAATTTTGGAAATCGGTTCACAATTGTAGCATGGACATGTCAATTTCCGAAAATTGGTCGTAAAAGATATCGACGCGTTGCTTTGCACGTCTTCACTCCTTGCACACAAAATAAAAAATATATTAAATTAAAGCCAAACTACTGAACCAATTTTTATAAAAAAATATGGGATCCGTTTTCAGAGTATACCCTTTCAAATAAAAAAAGAATTATCCAAATTGGTTCATAAATGACCGAGTTCTGTTGTTACAAACATACAACTACTGAACCACTTTTCATAATAAAAATATGAGACCAATTTTAGAGTATACCCTTTGAAATAAAAAAAATATATTCAAATCGGTTCATAAATGACCGAGATATGAGGTAACAAACATACAAAAAAAAACATACGACCCGAATTGATAACTAAAAAAGGAGGAATTCTTTTTGAAGTCGGTTAAAAACGTATTGATTGTGTCATCACAACAAAAAATGCCCAGAAAAATGTGTGTTCTAACAAAAGAGAATTTATAACAAATTTTTAATGTTTAGAATAATGTTTGTTTAGTACTAGAATGTGTAACATGTTTATAATACTGTTCCATATTTTATGAGTAAGGAAAGATGAGCTATTTTAATATTATCGTCTATTACGATCTTAGTACAAATTAAGGTCTTACATACTTAATAGAAGCGAATAGATATTATAAAACGGTCTAGTTTATTCGCGAGCGGGGCAGACCAAACTTGATTGGATCCAACAGTATTACTTATAAAGTATATTTAACACTACAGCTAAATTGATTAAGATGGTTCAAGTTACGTCGGAAAATCAAAGTACCTTCTAAGCTACCCTTTTGAATCGCGCGAAGAGAGGCTTGGGAGAAGTTGATTAAACCTCTTAGCGCGATCCTCTTTGCGCTTCCAGCGATTCTTCATTACGGACTACAATTGGCGCCGCTACTGCTCCCAACTCTCAAACATAAAACACCATTTGATCCCACTGAATTTCTAATTGATTTCAGACGAAATGAAACGTTAATTTAATTTTAAACACAATTTTTTTTCTAATTACTCCCCTTATTAATAAGCCAAATAGGTTAAATACAAGTAGTAAGGTTTGATACAATGAGGATGTTTAGGAAAATTTTCGCTATCAGTTGGCGCCACTTTGGTAAAAGGTCTTCAATTTTGACAGCGCTAACAAAACAAATATTTTTCAGTTTTCATTTTGGAAATTTTAATATTTAATTTAGACAATGGATGATTCATGTGCTTAAGGACATAAGAAAATTGCTGAGAGGGCGCCCGCGAGGTGGCAGCACCGATGCGTCAGGTTTAGCTGTCAATCGCTTTTAGAAAGTTAAATCCTGATTGGCCCAAAGTGAAAGTGGCGCCAACTGGTGTCGAAAATTTTCCTAAACACCATCATTTATTGATGGATTTCACATAAAAAGAACAATGAACGACAGCAAAAAAGAAATCAATGACAGTCACGCTGTCCTGTCAACCTGCGCCATTCGCCTGTCGTGTTTTATGAGTTGACAATACAAGAAAAAACATGTTGTATCCAAAGACACCTGTCACCGTCAGAGCTAAGATGTGTTTGAATAGGACTCGGTATCGATAGAACAATTCAATATTTGCTCAACATTTAGCCACGAAAGCGAGGGGAAACTCAAACCTTAAATCAGAATTTCCCGAGAGAGATGTTTACGAAGCGTCAGTAACTTTAGCTGAATTAATTTGTACGTTCTAAAGTAATATTTGCTGAATATATTCTGAGAATAGGTGTTGCTCATGTTTAGTTTATTCGGTATAGTTACAAGATTATCTGCGTAACTAATTAAATTACGCTGGTTTATCTAACGTACGGGTGTATTATTTCTGTTCATGGGTGGAAATTGAAAGGGTTCCACATAGCAACAATGTGAGTCCGAGCCTATTTGTCGGTAACTAATTGTAACGTGTGACGTATGCATTGGTTATTTAAAGGGTCCGAGTAATTTTAAATGATACCGAATAACGTTTATATATCTATAGCATATATGACTATGGTTTATAATAAAACCTCATTATGTCTCCCTATTTTACAATTTGAGGACCACATATTAAGTTTTGAATCAATATTCTCTTCACTAATGTTTTGCCCGTGCCTGCACTCATCACGGTTCGTAGACACGTAGAATTGACTCCGTGGGACCAACTATTTCAGTTGTGTCAACCGTTATACGATGAAAGGGCTCCCTCTCAATAGTGACCAAGAAATCACATTACACCTTTATATAGTTTACTTTCTGCGTCACTTGTTTCTAAAGTAAATATTGCATTAGCTGCAAAATACGAGTAGTTTTTTTTTGGTTCAGCAGTCTGTTATATAAATTAAGTAGCTGCGCTGTAAGGCTTCCCCCGTACTTAAAATATGTTTTGTGTACCTCGGGAAACAGAACGATTTTAGGGATAAAAAAGCCTATGTCCGTCTCCGGCACTAAATCTATCTATATAGGTACTAATTTTCATCGAAATCGGTTTAGCCGTTTAGGCGATGAGTGGTAACAAACACTCACAAATACACACACACGCACAAACTTTCGCATTTATAATATTAGTAGGGTTGAATCATTTGATTTTGATAAATAAATTTTGTTGGATTCGTAATAAAGACCAAGGCACACGAGTACATTTTTCATACACGATGAACACAGTGTACCTATTTACACCACCTATCAATATACGAGTATACTTACCAAGAGGGTACTTTGATCTAAGAGGTAAATAATTTGTAACGTTCATGAATGTAATAATGTTAAAACTATACCTGTATATACCTGTGTATTTATAGATCTGTATTTCGTACAGTTCTGTGGCAAATAAATCAAATCAATCAAAGCCGAACAAACGAGACCCGTGTCTCGTTAATACCTCTCCTGAGAGAGGCTTAGACGCTGTGTGACGTCACACATCTTACTGTGCTCAAAAAGGACTCTTTATTTATTTATTTTATTTATTAAAACTTTGTACACATACAGTATGTATAGAGGCGGACTTAATGCCAAGGGCATTTTCTACCAGTCAACCCATAGATGATGCAGAGTTGAAATATATAGAATTACTTAATAAATATTGAGTATACAATGTAAAGCGAAAAAGTTTAATGAAACAAAACAAAACTTTTCAAATATAATCAATCATGTAAAGTTTAGTTCCAAATAAAAAATTTCCTATAAAAATACATAAAAACATAGATAATTCTCTCTAATCGGTCCTTCATGTCTGAGGATCGTGGTCAGCATCGGGGTAACACCTGGAGCGGATAATCTTCCTCCACTGGTTTCGATCTAGCGCGTCTCTTACAACCGATGAGTCTTTCACTTGATCGGTCAAATAAACACAAATGTAAGAATATTGCTCAAAATTGTATAGTACTGGATAAGTAAGTATATTTAAATTAGTTATATTGTTTTGAATTTTAGGTTTTTATAATATCGTATCAGGTTTTATATTCTAAATACTTTCTTACTAAATAAATAAACAACGTCACGCTTTTTTTCTCCGAACCCACGTTTCTGCATTATGTTGTGTTTCATGTTACATGGAGATAACCTGTTGTCATTTACCCGGTACAATTCCAGACGTGCTAATGGGTACATAGTCCACAGAATCATATAGTTAGTCCTAATTTTTTTTTATACAACTTTGGTAACAAACAAGCATACCATAACCTATAGAGATGTTTGTGTTTTCCAAGCATTGCAGAAGTAATAATGCTTAGAAAACACAACCAAGCCGTTGCCGACCACGGAGAAGGGGATGAGGAAGGAAAAGGTAAAAAGAAGAGGACTTTAGAGGACCGAGGGGGTTTTGGGCTGCCGGCGCTCTCACTCACTGAGCAAAACACATTAGCATGAAAACTAATATTTATACGTTGATCTTCTATGAGAGGGTTGTACTGCCCCGGCCAATCCAGCCTATTTATGATGAAACCAGCGTGAATACGAAAAAAATTACGCTTAAATCATGTTATAACATTTTTTAAGATTGTTTTTCCTCTTAAGATTGTGTAGGATGAGAGTGCGAGCGATGCTTTCCAATGCACTTATAGTCTAAACTCATTCCTCGACACGTGATTGCTATACGTTCCTACAAGTGAAGCATCCTCCCAGCAGTAATGCGACGCCGCGAGCGAGGCCGCGCCGCTAGCGAAGCCGACGGATTCAATTATATTGTGCACGACATTAGTGTTCTTTTGTGCTACCATATACAGCGATGTTTATTGCACACACCACCTAACATTAACCGTCATATTGTCTAACAGTACTTTCTATACACGATCTTTATTTGAAAATCCAATTTTATGCAATAAATCTTTCAGCGCTGAATCGCGTTTACAATATGTCAATATGTCTATTATTGGTAGCGCTTCAGCGCCAAACGGATTTTAAAGAATTCTAGATTAAAGTTTGTATATTATGTAGAAAACCACTGTAACAGTTGTTTTATTCTTCGATTCTGAGGAAAATGGTGATCATAAGAACTAAGGAAAATGACACAAATTCATTATTATGTATTTTACATTTAAATTATTAGGTAAGTCTAATAAATTACTGCTTGCTTTATACAAAGTTTTGACGGCAGGCGTAGTGATTAAAGTACTCACTTCTTTTGCATTAGATTACGTGTATATATCCAGTATATTTTACATAAGACTAGCTGCCCGCAGTGTGGTTTCACCCGTGTTAAGTTATGATTACTGCTCTGCTCCTGTTGCCAATAACATGATGTTATTTCCTATAACCTTCCTCAAGACCTGGGCTATGAAACGCAATTATTCAAATCTGGAAGTTCTAGAGATTAGCGCGTTAAAACAAACAAACTCTTCCGCTTTAAATAATAGTTTAGAATATATGCTATAGATTAATCAGCAGAACATTATTGTATATACGATCTCGTGTTTATGAAGCAGATGCATAAACACTCGGCCATCACGACTTATCTTACGTACACCGTTTAGTAGATATAGTAAACTTAACACGTAGGTACACCTGTTTTACCATACTTAAAGACATTTTTATTACCTACCGTAATGTGTCTTAAAACATCTCAACTTTAGTTCTAAATTTATAAGTAGATGGCGCTTTTTATGCAGGTGAAACATCTTGCAAAAGGTAAATATTTCAAAAAAAATATAAGTATAATGAAAGTAATAGTTTAGAATCGATTTAGGCAGCATTAGAGTTAATCAAGTGAACAAAAAGAGCACATTTAGATCGTAATACGTATTACCTGCGGCTGAACGCATCAAATCTTTCGCTATCGTTTTGTGAACATTGTTATACTGCCTCTGTACAGACAAAACTTAAAGGTTCCAACATAATAACGATGCTAAGGAGCTTATTGGCTGACATTTTTTTCTGTCGTCTTCTCATCTCAAAGTGACATCTAATGTCATTTGATTTAAAGAAAATTTCCTCGAAATTTGACTTTGACTTTAAACACGGTTTTTGTCATATACCAATAGATAGTGCGTGTATTCAAATAATCGTATAAAGGCTAGAGTATATTATGGCCGACGCATTGCAAAATTGCGTCAAAGCACATAGTAGTCGTAGTGTAGCAGTGCGTTGCGATGCGACTCGGTGCGACCCGTCTGTAGTGTGCGATACTTCATTTAAAATATATTATAGTGATGTCGGAGGATTTGTGTTAGCTATGCGGTGCGGTGCGGCTCGCTGTAAATCGCACAAGCTTTAAAGGTACTATTGATTAATTTTTATAATAGTTTTGACGCCTGACACAAGCAACAATAGCAAATAACAAATGAAAAATAAAGATACTTATTTTTTTCTTGTGTTGACGCTGCATTGAAATATTCTGTATTCTATGTCACTCCCATCTATCTATCTATACATATAATAAAAATGTAACCGGTCGCTGTCTGTACATGGAAGATATATGAGAAAAAAAATTATTGGGACCTTTATAAACGCAAACAGAACCCAAAACAATGATTTTTAAATTTTTTGTCTGTTTGTCTGTTTGTCTGTTTGTCTGTTTGTCTGTTTGTCTGTGCGTTTGTTCTCGCTAATCTCAAAAACGGCTTATCCGATTTAAATATGGTTTTCACTGATACATTGTGGTAAGCTTCACTTAACATTTAGTGTTTGTTTCATGTCAATCGGTTCATAAATAAAAAAGTTATGCCAATTTAAAGAATCACATCGAACATTCGTTAATTTAATAATAACAGACAACGTACAGCCTAAACCGCTGGTCGTAGCGACTTGAAATTTGGAGGGTGTGTTTGTATTAATTTCTAGAAGTGTACTAAGAAAGGGTTTTTAAAAATTCAACCCTTAAGTGTATGAAAAGGGATGAAAACGATTGTATGAAACGTCTTCATTTTTTAACTTACAGCTTTAAAATTTTGTTTTGGAATAATTTTATTTAAATAAAAAATACTCTCATTTTTTTTTTAACGGGTGGATTTATATGGGTGAAATAAGGGATGAAATATTGTATGGAAAGATCTTTGCTTTTGAAGTTGGCGACTTGAATATTGGAGGGAGGGGGAAGGGTGGGGTAGTGAGAGGGAAGTTAGGGCAAAGGGAGGGGAGAAATCGACTGCCTCTGTATTTCGGTGGTGCTGTGTATGGACTGCCACGCAGAGGTTGCGGGTTCGATTCCCGCTCAGTGCAAATGTTTGTAGCATGAACATGTCTATTTGCATTGGTCTGGGTGTTTCTATGTATAATATGTATGTATTTACAAAAATAAAAGTATTTAAGTATGTTTATCCGTATTCTAGAACCCATAATACAAGCATATAATATGCTTACTTTGAGATTAGATAGAGTTGTGTAAAAAAAAAAAAAAGATAAAGAGAACTCTTGGGGATGTGAGGAGGCATCAAGTGAGGGGCAAGTGAAGGCCAAGTGAGAGGTAAGTGAGGGGAAAGTGAGGGGGACGTAAGGGAAAGTGAGGGAAGTGAGGAGTCAGTAAAAAAGAAAAAGAGAACTCTTGGGGATGTGAGGAGGTATCAAGTGAGGGGCAAGTGAAGGCCAAGTGAGAGGTAAGTGAGGGGTGAGTGAGTGGGAAGTGAGGGAAAGTGAGGGGAAGTGAGGGGAAGTGTGGGGAAAGTGAGGGAGATGGGAGGGAGACGGGAGGGGAAGGGGGAAAAGGGGAGAGGAAATGAGGGAAAGGGGAAAGTTATTGTAGTGAAAATTTGCCTTTGTGTATTGTATATTGTTTTACGGGGGATATCTTTAGGTTAGAGAGTTAGATTAAAAATAGTATGCAAAACAGTATTTAAACAATATAAAAATGTCCATTGGAGAAACTATATTCATGCAAGCGAAGCCGCGGGCAGAAGCTATACATATATAAAAACGAAAGGTCACTCACTCACTCACTCATTACGAAATCACAGAAACTACAAGTGCTAGGAGTTTCAAACTTTGGAAATAGGTGCTCTCAAAGACGGGATTTTGCGAAATTCATTTCCCTGGAGTATAAAGGGGAATAAAATTTGTATAAAGCTTCTATAGTTTTTAAACGGGAGTTTTGATAATACGATTTCCAAACTAGGAACTTCTTATTAAGTGGGAAAATAGAAGTGGCAAGTTTCGTTAAATATCGCAATATTTCGTCTGTTTTAGTGGTAGCGGGTGAATAGATTTAAATCGGATTCGCCTTAGAGACGGATTATACTGATATTTATTACTAATACAATGTACGATTGCCGTAAGATTCGGTAAGAAATATTCTCATACAGGCACACATCTGAATTTTCACGCGAACGAAGTCGCGGGCAACAGCTATAATCAATATGAATCCAATGACACCTCATATTATGTTAAAATCCATCAAGCCATTTAGGCTTTAGAGTGTCCCAAAGAAATAGACATACATACCCCACATACATACATACATACGTAAATGACCCTCCATGACTTCGGCAGTCGGGCAAAATACGACTAAAGCTATAAATATGATTTAGCTCTAAAGCCATTGGTATACATTATAAGTAGGTAGGTGTACTCGTATATTTGTATTGAATATCTTTTGTTATACGACCCCGCCTTGATCGTGGGCCGGTTGTAAAACTCACTTTATTGCGATCAATTATATTGACTTCTTATCGTAAAGTTACAAAGATTTCCTTTGACTTGACAATCATTGTTTTCTTTGTGATGAAAATAAACTGAATTTTGTTACCAATGTGTCCAAAAGCTACTAACTTAGCGAACATACAAAATACGTCAAGAATATCATAATACTGTACTAATAGGTACTGTGCAGTACTGCAGTGTCATTGATTTCAGCGGTAGTAGATCCACGCTGGTTTCAGCATGAATGGGCCAGATCATCCGGGGAAGTACTACCCTTTCATAGAAGATCGACGTAAGAGTAGTAGTACCGTACTACTGCGTTTCGTTCGGTGAGTGAGAGCGCCGGAGGCCCAATTTCCCCCCTTTCCTCTTTCCTCACCTCCCTCATTCCCTTCCCCTAACCCCATTCCCAGCCGCCATAGTGGAGGCCACCATACCAGCAGTTTGAGAAGATGGTATGGTGGCCACCACTTCTAGATTCCACTGACTGCTTACCATCAGGCGGGGTGGAGTCACTTTGGTAGGCTAATATAAAAAAAAAAAAAGAGAAACTTGTTGTAATATCGCCCTGTTTACTGTCCCACTGCAGGGCAAAGGCCTCTTCTCATATAGAGAAGGTATAAGCATTAATCACCACGCTTGCTCAAGGTGGATTGGCAATTTCAGACATTTAAGTCTAGGAAACTTGTTAATATAGTACAATATGTTGAGGTTCTTGATTAAAATATAGGTTTTAAGTTATCTTCGCAATTTAAACGCAAATTAAACTTGTATCCATAAAAACACATGGAGAGTTAAAATCACAATGTATCTTAATTTCTGTAAAGCGTACACATCTCGGTAGAATGGAGCAATCAAGTGTCGTAGTGGAGCATCATCTAGCTATTATCGTAAACGCTCAAGACGTCGCAATACACTGCACGCTCCACGAAGACCGTAGCGGGGGTGAAGAGCGGGAGTGCTAGGGGAGGGAAGAGGGGCAGGAGCCAACATCTGCCCCGCGTCGCTTCCCGCTTTAATTGAATTCGTTGCAACTCCAAAATGTGTTGTGTGTTCCAACGCAAAAGTGACTGCCAACTTTATCTTTGAATAGAAGAATAGAATAGAATAATCTTTATGTGCGATAAAATGTGGTATTTACATAGGATATTACATAAAATAAGAGAGCAACACATCTTTGCTATATACTTAGTGTCATGCAAATTCTGAGTACTGTTACAAACTAGAATACTGTTACAAATTTGTATTTGAAGTTTGCCGTAGCACTACTACGCTCGTAGCAGTGCTATGCTTCGCATACGTAGACCTTGTGTAACTCTACATACGACTTAGTTTACTTGACATCTGAAACGAGACTTCACTTATTTATTAGTCATGGTATCTCAATACATACAATGTGGTCGTCTTGGTCATGTCGAAGCTGTATACATATGATAAAAAAAACAATATATTATTATCAATCTAAAATTCATGACTGCTGATTAAAAGTCCCCAAGGGCTTTCACTAACGACAACTCAGAATGTTTTGCTATGACCTTAATTCTTATAACAATTTTCATATAACTAAACATGCTGTAACAATTATAAAAGGCAAATTGTCCAAACTAACTGAAAACAAAGCTTATTTCCACTTGTCGTTTCTCATTTGCACCACGATCTAACCAACTTGGTAGTAAAGGCGCCGCTAATACCTTTGTACAGTGTTTGGCTGCAGTTATTTAGTGGCGGCCACTTCGTGCTGCGTCGGAGCCTCATAACTTGTGCAACTACAGCCGACTTGTTCCACAATTTAATCTATTTCATAATAAGCAACATCTGTTTGTTGAAACGTAACGGATAACTTTGAAAGACAGTTTGAATCAGATGCACTCAGCATTTAAACTAGCTTAATTTAGATTTTTGTTAAATTATTTTTCAGTATTTATTTAATACTATTATTGACTGGCCTGTTGGTCTAGTGGTTAGTGACCCTGACTGCTAAGCCGGAGGTCGTGGGTTCGATTCCCACCCAGGACAAACCTTTGTGTGATGAGCATGATTGTTTGTTCTGTGTCTGGGTGTAATTTATCTATAATATGTATGTATTTACAAAAAAAAAATGTATATAAGTAGTATATCAGTTGTTTAGTACCCATAACACAAGCAAATATAATTGCTTAATTTGGGGCTAGATGGCGTTGTGTGAATGTGGTAGAATATTATTATTATTATAATAATACTAGCCCATAAAATACTCGTCATATCTGTAGCTTTCTAAAAGTGAAAGATTGTTTTATATCGGTTACGTAGATCTTGAGTTAAATCGCAACATACAAACTTTATAATATTAGTGTACACTAGGTAACTGGGTTAACACGAGAGTATTCATCATTACAATTCTTTGAAATTTTAAATTTTCTTCACCACAATAGATTTGATATACATTTTATACACATATATCACTAAGAACAAATTTGATGAAAATAATATGAATTCACTGCTGCCTATATGTTTTGAGCAATGATATAAAGATAATATGAAGAATGACGCAATATTTATAACAAAGAATATCGTACCACTAGACAACACATTTCTGTACATTTTTGTTCGTAACTTGTGCAACAAAGCTCGACAAAAGCATTCCTGAGCTCTTAAACTATTTCCACTGTGTGCAGTTTCTAGCTCTTACAAACTTGCAGAGGACATTACTTGTCTGAGCTGCGCTATACATTTGTCGCGAATAATGGCAACCAATATAGTTTTAGCGAATAAAATTTTGGCTTTGAAGTGGAATGGAGAGAAGTAAATATTTTTATTTCCAACTCCTCCTTTTTACTTCTGATTAAATTCGTAGCGGGGTTCAAGACAGTAGGTTTAGCAGTCCCCGGGACTCAAGAGTGTCAAAGCTCGGTGTTTCGTATAGAATATCACTGTTAATCCTGGCTTACAGGAGTTACAGTGATGGGCATGTGGGCGGGATTGTCCCAAATAAAAAGTATAATTTGTTAAAGTTACTAACCAAAATTTAACAATATGTACTTTACTGCTTTTAACTGATTAGTTTAGTGACGCCGGCATTAGATGTTATTTAATCTTCTTTTTAGCGTTTCAATGGTAAACAAAATTTATCGTTAAATTTATTATATGCTAGCCCGAAAAGCGGCGTTGTCTACCTAGAGGCAGGTGCTCTCCGTAGTAAAAATATTAAAAGGTGCTCAACGTGAACTAGGCTAGGTGTTCAATGCGCATGTGCTCTGCGGCCAGGTGCTCTTCGTACAGGTGCTCTTTGGACAGGTGCTCTTTGGACAGGTGCTCTTTGGACAGGTGCTCTTCGTACAGGTGCTCTTTGGACAGGTGCTCTTCGTACAGGTGCTCTTTGGACAGGTGCTCTTCGTACAGGTGCTCTACGGTCAAGTGCTCTTCGTACAGGTGCTCTACGGTCAAGTGCTCTTCGTACAGGTGCTCTACGGACAGGTTCTCTTAGTACAGGTTCTCTTCGTACAGGTGCTCTTCGGACAGGTGCTCTGGGTAGACTACGTCTATGGCCACATTAACTGCATAGTCAAAAGCAGCTATCAAGGTAATATTTATTTATTTAGTAGGCAAGTAACAGAGATATATAGTCCCTAGTAGGCTCTTACAACACTCATAGCAAGATATGGGATATGCCCACATTGAAAATGGCAGATAGTTATTTGTATTGTAAAATATTTGATCCCCAATCCGTAATTTGTTTGCAGCGTAGATAGTACAGTGGAGTTAAAGTAATTAAATAAATAATTATAATAGGTAATCTTTACAACTACAAACAAAACATAGGTTCTAAAATGCGGATATACATACTTGAATACAATTTTTTTGTAAATACATACAAATACCCAGACCAATGCAAAAATACATGTTCATGCACATAAATATTTGCACAAAGCGGGAATCGAACCCACAACCTCTGCGTAGAAGTCTGTACACAGTACCACCGAACCACAGACGTAGTCAGAAATCTATCAGAAAGTTAATTATAATCCTTCATCGCAAGTATTAAGAGCCGCTCAAGTTGTTAAGTTTTGTAACAATCCAAGATGGAACTATACACTTAGAGCGCTTCAAGCACTTGCAGCTGATGTTTCAATATTAGATTCAGCCGTACAGCGCTTCAAACTTCATCACACCTTGTTAAGACAGCAATAAATCACTTGGTTATTAAATCGCTCCGGTAAATATTTTGACTCCTAGTAATTAATTAGTGTACAATAAAACACGGGCTCTCTCATAACGTAGGAAGATCTTTATTTAGTCACTAGAGATCCGCCCTCGATTCGCTTTTGGTTTCAAAAGTTTCATTCGATCTCACATCAAACTCCCACGCAAAATATCATAGCAATAGTAGAATTGCATCATATAGATTTACGAAGGCGCTTAAAATATTAAAATTTTGAAAATCACAAAAAAAATGTTTAATGTTATAAAATATAGCCTGGCCTATGTTACCCGCTTAATTTTTTTTTATTTCTAAACGTGAAAGAACTTATCAAATCGGTAACGTAGATAGATATTAGTTAAATCGTTGCAAACAAACATACAAAACAATCAAATCTTTTCTCTTTATAATATAAGTTTAGATTTAGATATACTAATGCTATTTTTCAGTGATAAGATATCCAATTTACCATATAACGGCCTTCTGCTGCTACTCCTCATTTACCTCTCTCCCTCCTCCTTCCTGACAACGGATTGGTTGTCGGCTCGGGTACCACTGCGCTATATCTAAATAAAAATTAGTTTCCGTTCTATATCGTTATTAACCATATGGTAGAAGATGATAACAGAGAAAATAAAACTAGATCTGATAGACGGTGAGGGTGATACAATATTTTATTATATTTTATTTATTTTTATTTTATTTTTTTATTAAAAAAGAAAAAAAAATGAGTATCAGATCAGTGTCTGTTGCTGTAATATGAGTGTCAGACACTGTTAAGATGATGCAACACGAGTATCAGACACTGATCTGATGACTGAGGATCAGTGTGTGGTGATGCAATACGAGTGTCACACTAGTGTCTACACTAACCTATGTTGGTAATCTATGAAAGAAGGCTAATTTATAGCTAAGTAGTTTTTGTGATAAAACCGATTAATACAAAGTAGTATATAAAAGGATAAAGCTGTACGTAAATATAACATGATCACATAAGCCGGTGTTATGTTCACTTCAGTGCAAACTGATCCGATTAGCTCGTCCACAGGATTACCTGATCGCGATAAGCACACTCTATAGGTACTCCTGCTATAATACATATATATTAATGATTAAGTTATAATCTCATGTTTGCGTTAGCAGATTTTAATATTTGTTTGTAACATTACAAGTTTTAAACTCGTTGCAGTGGTTCTCTGACGCGTCTAAAATTGAAATGTGTAATAGACATTCGCAAAGTGGTTTATCCTAATTCTCAAGTTTATCTACGCTGAAACTATCCTCGTTTGCAAGAGGAAATTGCTTTGTTAATTCGTATAGACATTATGTTGGGACTAACAGAAGTAGACATAGATTTAATTTATGAAGTCTTAAAGTAAACTTGAAGTCAAAATCATAACAAAATAAACTAGGAAAACTACTTAAGAAAGAACAAAATGGAATTTAAACGAACAAACACACTTGTTCGACGAGTACAATTAAGGATTCATTGCCTGCATTTGTGCTATCGCTGGAAATATAAAATGCTAATATCCAATCATTTCTGATTCTAGTAATATTATAAATGCGAAAGTTTGTCTGATGTGTGTATTGTTACTATTCAGCAACTAAATGGCTGAACTGATTTCGATGACAATTGGATAGATTCGGTGCTGGAGACGGACATAGGCTACTTTTTATCCCAAAATTCGGTCTGGTTTCTGAGGGAGACAAAACACATTATATACGTGGCATAATATTTGTTACTGGTTAAAATATTCACTGTCACACAATTTTCTGAACCTAATTTAACTGGGAGCCAGCTTACAACTTTAGTAAGCCATGTCACAAAAGCTCTTAGATAAGAGCTTTTGTGACATGGCTTACTAAAGTTGTAAGCTGGCTTACAGTTACAATATCTTCATAATTTGTTTATGGAGTTACAACGTAGCTCAAAGTTGTCAGTAGGAGGGTAGAGGAGGTTGTATTGTCGTGGTCTTTCGCTCCTCACGAAAGATACAAGGACCTTTACGATTTAATCAGCACTTTTTAATTTTAGTTTTTAACGAGTTTTAGAATCATCCATCGTCTTGTTAAAGTTTCAAATCTCCTTTGATATTCACAACGATTTAATTAAAAATTCAATAGTCCAGATCTTTATTCTTTTTAATTAAAACTGGCGTTAAATTCAACATAAAAGCTACATTATGTACCTACAAGACAGAAACAATTTCTTTTAAAAGTATCGTTCCTTTCACAGTTAATTTTGCTTTTACTATCAACTTCTGATTTTTGGGTTCTTAAGCAATGAGAGTGAGAGAGTTCTTTACTTTATTTTTTTTAAATACTTCATGTCATACAGCTTAAATCTCATAGTAAACTTACTAATCTCATCAAAAAAACACAAAAAATGCTAAATCAATATAAAAGTCACAAGCTTTCAAACTGTTTGTTAATATGGAGTAATCCTTCATGATTAAACGTTGGTCACAATGGGACTGGCAGTTATGAATCAGCCATTGGGTCGCGCTACAAAAGATTTAGTTGCGTCAGGAGTTCCTTATAATGCTATTGTTTGGTGGACCGGCGACCCCACATGCTTACACACACTCACTACCCTCGTTATTTATACAGGCCTTACATTATTTTTTGTCGTAAGCATTAGAATATTACTATTTTAATCATTTTTATTACAAAGCTCGTCGATTTAATTGAAGTATATTGCTAGTAATATCTTTTAACCGCACGTTTAAAGTAAATGTTACAACAATTACCCAAATAGATAATTAAAACACTAATTTTATTTTACCACCCAGAAAATAGTAATTAGTAGTCTCAGAAGCACTTTTGGAAGCAGAATGTGTACTGTCGCAATACTGTAGCAAGCGGTACACGGGTGTAATCTATTTAAGGTGGTTCCGACGAAATTTCGCCGAAATCCGCGACTTTCATCTCGATATTTAGTAGATTTTAATGCTATTTATTCATTTTTCTTTTTGCCTACAATATACTTCGATTCATGAACTTTAGAATAGTAGAAGAATTATTTACAATAATTGATTATATAACATATACCAACGATATTAAAACAACGTGATTTCACTTATATCGAAATATTACTTTGTAATTACTATAGTTATAAATATAAAAGTTATATTGAATCAACCGGAATAAACCAAATGTCAACTCTGTAGATTTATTTCATTTATTAGGATAATGTTTCAATAGTTATTGATAATTTGGCTGAATCAGCGTCGCAGGGGCTCTGCGCGGGCGACGGGAGGCAGAGCGGCAGAGCGGCGTAAGCCCTTCTGACGGACGGACGTATGCGGTTTTTTAAAAAAATATTTACGTAATTCAATAATTGCAAATAAATAATATCAAAAAAAAAATATTGTGTGGATAGATTTAGTGTTGCAAATAAATTAGATTAGTTATTTAGATTTTTTTAGTGTATTAAATACGTAGGTATTTACCTATATTTATTATTATTTTTCATCAAAATGACTAAAATTTCACGACTGAAACAAATACAAATGCAAAAGATTCAACACATGAATATCCTGTAAGTAGGTATATACCTACCTTCATATTTTTAGTAAAATACCTTCTTTGAGATACTTACCTAGGATATCCTTTAATTATGTTTAGTTCCACGTAAACTAGGTAGCAGGTGGTGAGCCTATTATCGCTCGTGATAAGATCAAGGCAACACCAGGCCTCAAGAATCAGTAAATTTCTGCTGTTATATACCCTAGGTATATGAATATGAGCTTGCTACAATATTGTCTATGTCTACTATCATTTCGAACTAGGTGTGTGGTAGGTGGGCACATGAGTAAAATATCTAACTTGGATATTTACTCATGTGGCAAGGGCGCTTTCCGATTCCGACCGACGACGACGGCGACGCCGGCGTAGGTACGAGGTGTTTCGGTCGGAACACGAACGTCGGCGTCGGTTGTACAACTTTTTTTTTTTTTTTTTTTTTTTTTTTTTTTTAATATATATATTAGCCTACCAAAGTGACTCCACCCCGCCTGATGGTAAGCAGTCAGTGGAATCCAAAAGTGGTGGCCACCATACCAAAAGCTATCGTCTTAAACTGCTGGTATGGTGGCCTCCACTATGGCGGCTGGGAATGGGGTTAGAGGAAGGGAGTGAGGGAGGTGAGGAAAGAGGAAAGGGGGGAAATTGGGCCACCGGCACTCTCACTCACCGAACGAAACGCAGTAGTAAGGATACTACTACTCTTAAGTCGATCTTCTATGAGAGGGTAGTACTTCCCCGGACGATCCGGCCCATTCATGCTGAAACCAGCGTGGATCTACTACGTCTATAAACAACTAGCATAGAACTCAAATTACAATGATTATACGTGACATGCGTCGGTTTGCGACCTAGTTAGGTACCTACACAAAACAACCATACACGCTGCTGTTAGGTACCTAACTATCTACGTTATCTTGCACGAGCATAAATACCTATACATTCTATATAATTATACATTCAAGTATTTACCTGGTTAGATTTTTTTTCATGAGCTGATAAAATCAGTGATAAGATACTAGGCTAAAGTAAATACCTACCCTTCTACTTTCAATGCATCTTATTTTGATTTATTTATTTGATTGCAAGAAAGGAAGAAAAAACGGCTTTACAAAACGTCTTAGTCTCTAACCAAACTAAAATATTTGAAGACTGAAATTATCACAATTAGGTAAATTAAAAATCCTACTCTCTGTTCCTTTATTATCGTACTATATGAATTTTTAATCCTAAAATTAAATAATATATTGTTGAGCGCCTACTGGACATAACAAAACTAATGCCGTATTTTTCGAGTGATAGGTGTATGTCGAAAGTAATAGACCCGGCACGGTGGCACAGTATAAAGAATTCTCTTCTTTTTTGTACAGTCTTTACCTAACTAGGTAAAGGCAAAAGAATTATGTTTTAGCACTCTATGTATGTATGTATGTATCTTTATTATATTATTTTATAAGTGTATGTACTGTAAAACTACCCCGAGACGTCGTCCGCATGGATCCGTTACTTAGCGATAATATGACATTAGTTCTACTTTACCGATTTTGCATTATATTATACACTAGCTGTGCCCGCGACTTCGTCCGCGTGGAATAGTGATTTTGAGCAGCATTTTTTGGATATATCTTTTGGTTTGTTTTGAATTATAAACATCTTCGTTTAGGTGAATAAGAAAAATCTTTACAGTAAATGCTTCTCTTTATACGATATTAGACGTATAGCCATCGGGGATCAAAGCCATACAGGCTGCTTGAATTACTTACACGTGACAAATCCACATAAAGCTGATCATGCTAAAAACAGCTAATATTTAGATTCACACTCACAACATTTAGTGTCTGACCTTAGGCTTTATTAATTGTCATCGCGAAACATAGGCTCACTGGAAACTGAATTCGTTTAAACTAAACGGGAAATTGTTTGGAATGAGAGAAATCCGAGGAATAAAAACGCTATAAGGTTTTTTTTTATATAATAGCCTGCCAAAGTGACTCTACTCTGCCTGATGGTAAGAAGTCAGTGGAATCTGATGGAAGAAGTGTGAAGAAGTGGTGGACACCATTCCAAAAGCCAAACTACTGGTATCCACTATGGCGGCTTAGTGAGATGCTTTTTCACGCCCCGCTTAAAAGACTCAGGATCAAAGTTAGATGGAAACTCAAGAGGAAAGGGAGAAATTGGGCCCCCGGCACTCTCACTCACCGAACGAAACGCAGTAGTACGAATACTACTACTCTTACGTCGATCTTCTATGAGAGGGTAGTACATCCCCGGACGATCCGGCCCATTCATGCTGAAACCAGCTTGGATCTACTACCGTAATCCTACGGTTAGGTCTAATTGGGCGCCTGTACAATGCCGCAGGCGGCACCACCGTTTATATGGGTCCCCCTGGCCGCGGGTTGAACCACACCACCCACACAATGACTCCACGGATACTCAGCTGGTCCCACACATGCTGCGAGGATTGTCATCTCTGCATCAGTTAGGCCTCCGGCTCTCGCACTTACCGAACGAAACGCAATAATATGGATACTACTACTCTTACAACGATCTTCTATGAGAGGGTAGTACTTCTCTGGTCGATCCGATCCCTTCATGCTGAAACCAGCGTAAATCGACTACTACTATTTCGTAATTCACTTTAATTCCACCTATTCCGTAATGAGACGTGTTAACAAACATGTTTTTATCACAAAAAATAAAAAGAAAATAAGTCCAGAAAAATATACATCTAACTTTTATTTACATTTTAACTGACAAAGTATTTACATTTTGATAAAGAAATAAGACGTGTTAACCTAACTTAAAAACACACAAAACTAAGCTAAATACATACCACATGTATGACGTGATTATTTAAATTGGCATAACTTTTTTATTTATGAACCGATTGACATGAAACAAACACTTAATGTTAAGTGAAGCTTACCACAATGTATCAGTGAAAACCATATTTGAATCGGATAAGCCGTTTTTGTGATAACCGTGAACAAACGCACAGACAAACAGACAAACAGACAAACAGATAAACAGATAAACAGACAAACAGACAAAAATTGTAACAATAATTGTTTTGGGTTCTATTTGCGTTGATAAAGGTCCCAATAATATTTTTTCTCATATATCTTCCATGTACAGACAGCGACCGGTTACATTTTTATTATATGTATAGAGTATAGATTTACAATACTGCAATATGTACGTACATACAAATATATGTATGTACACATATATTTGTATGTACATATTGCAGTAATCTATACTTATAATGAATCTCTAGCGAGGTAATTTTCACGGTACATCCAAATCACTCAAACTGTGGGTACAATGCGTCTACTTTGGCAATTGTTACTGTTACTTATTTTGCTAAGGGTACATGATATTGTGTACCTTACGTACGGGCACTTACTAGAAGATAATCAACATAGGAATGATGACGCTTTGTTTAAACCATGTGTAACTGATAATCCTTATCAGTTCGATCATTTGAATTCAGTTTTGCTGGCGTATGGTGCTGTTTCAAATTCAGTGCAGTGGTGGCCATACAGAGTAAAGATACTGTGGGAGAAAAAAGGAAATAAAGAGGACCGAGGTGGTAACTATGCCTTCGGACCACTGATTTTCAGACAAAACTTACACTTTACGTCGTTATGTACATGTTAAATGCACATCTCCAGCCAAACCGTCCCGCTTATTCTAAAAGATCTACTTCCGTAAAATGTTTGCTGGCTATACAATATACAGAACGATTTACTGAAGTTATATTTGTGATATCCAGATGAACCGAAAATAAATAAGGAAAATGAAAATATGTTAATTCATATAGGTTAATTAAATTAACACTTATGAACGTCAAAATTTACAAAATGTCAGCAAATTAACCTACAACCAGTTCGCTGACAAAGTAGAGCCATGACAAGAACTGGCAAGAAACTGAGGCCACTCTTTTTAATCGCCAGGTTATTACAATTTTTGTAAGTTACAGTTTCAAGTAGCATGCAAAGTGACACAGGCAATACACTTAACTCTATAGGTAATTAAATACTTACAGCTTTCTATGTTGCAAAGAAAAAATAAAAAGTAAAATGTGTGCTTTACAGGCTGCCTCAATTTGCATATTGCTACAAAAGGTAAAGGCAATATGTGAACTGTAATAAATGTTTCTATGTAAGTATTATATAAACTGTTAATATTCGATATAAGTAAAAAGTAAGATGAACTTAATTTACACCTCTATTTCACAAATCACAATGTATAATTTTTATAATACTAAGTATACAATTTTAACAAAACAATACAAAATGTGTACTTAACTGTACAATTATGGCTCGAGCATTATGTAATATATAATTAATACAAAAAAAAAACATTTTATGCCAAAATGTATCAATAAGCGAGATTACAAGATGGAAATCAATTATGAATAATTTAGTATAATATTCTGTATACATCTTTGCTCGAGACAGAACAGCGTTTTGTTTCGGTTAGATTCGTGTTCGTAGAGTAGATAATCCTTTTACTGATTTGGCTGCGCGATAGAAGCCTTATTATAAAGGATGAATTTACTATGGCAAACTGTAAAGTGCTAAAAGCAGTGGACCAGATATCAGACAACACCAACTCATGAGTGGCTATCACAGTCCTACTATTTTGTGTTCATTTTTGGCAGACTGTGCCTGTTATTCCTACCTCGTGGACTAAGGCTGATGAAATTAAATAGTGTTTAGGAGGTCCACAGTCTGTAGCACTTCAAAATTGTTTTGCATTTAATAGGCTCCAAGCCTATACACTCCGCAAGATTTGCCATTTAATGATAGAGGCCGAATTGAAAGGACAATGCACAAGTGTAGTCTGATTTGTTACTCGAGTTTGGTAGCGGTACGTATCTACAGAACCAAGAAAAAGTTGTCTTGCACAAAACCTTACTTTACATACATCAATATAACCGTGCCGTACAATTGCCTATCGAAGTGACTTCACTCTGCCTTATGATACAGTCAGTGGGATCCAAAAGACTAAGTGGTAGCCGCCATTCCAAAGGTCATTGTTTCAAACTGCTGGCTAGGTGGTCTTTATGAGATGCTTTTTTATTATTGATGCAGGACCTCATATCATCAGTCCATGAAGACGCAGTGGAGTTAATAAATAAAGATTGAATTTTTCAGTATTGTTTTAAAAAGTCATGTACTAGTACTATTGATACAGTTATTTTATTCATACTGGTCTACCAACGTGACTCTACCTAGATAATTTAAAGAAAAGACATTTTGCTGGGGTAATGTTTCAAACGTTACCCCAGCAAAATCTGTTTTTTTCCGAATAACTTTATAACTATAATGCAAACAAATTTTTCTATAGGCACACAAATTACTCCTTACGACGCACTAATTAACTGTTATACTCTCACCTCTTATAAGCACATTTTTATCAACATTTTGCTGGGGTAACGCACTCCTCTGCCTGACGGTAAGCAGCCAATGAAGTCCAGAAGTGGAAGACACTATTTTAATAGAAATTGTCTCAAACTGCTAGCATAGCGGCTTCATGATACTAGCGACACTATTGCAAATAGTAAAAATATAAATGAATATGAGGTACGCATACGTTTCATACGTGCACACACACAAACTTTCGCATTTATAATATTAATAGGATGTTAATACATTTTTTAAGTCAAAATGTTTTAGTTTGTTCATGTACAAAAAACCTATATATATATATCTAACTAAATAAGTATAAACTCGGCAGGGTTACTAAACTAAAGTGTACTAGTATTAGTTGAAAAATACACATCTTGTCAATTATAGGATTTTATCACAATGGTGTATTGTCATTGGGACTTAATTTTTAAGCGACTTCAAAAAATATTAACCCACAGTAGTTATTTTTATTTCTACTAGGTACATATTTAACAAACGTCATGATTCTAAACACTTATCTTTGCTTTCGCTACTATATAAATAATATATACTAAAAATATACATACTTACTAAACGAAATAATAAAAGATACTAAAAAAATAATTCATTATTGGCGCGTCTATCAGATTTTAGCTCTGCGGTTTCGGACAAGTAAGGTCATTGTCTTATAGTTGTGCTACTGCTACTTGCCGCTAGAGGGCGAACTCGCACGCAATGTTTTTTTCGGGTGAGGCGCGGGGTGGTGAGGAAGCGAAACGCTCAAGGTCATATGTGACGGAACGCCCTTAATCGTACAACGCAACGTCTTGAAAGCTACCACTATAACGTGACCCTTAGGAAATACCACAGTAGTAGTAATATGAGCTCTAGTTAATCTAGTCGTTAACAAAACTGTGCTTTGCTATAAATGTGTCTTAAATGTGTCCTCTCTCTTTGCGGAACGTTTGTGTTTGTAACTATATAACTTAAACTTGAAATTATTTTGTATATGTGCCATTTGCATGCTAATTAATCGCGGTAGTTTATAATTAGATTATTTCATTGCAATTTATCTTTATTCTAAACAGTTACAAAATATAGCTTCAATGAGAATCAGAATCCATTCACTCTAATTCGCCGACATAAAAAGCAATCAAACTCTCAGAACATATTCATTGCAAGAGAAACATAGTGCTAGTAATGATTACAATAATTAAATAAAAACAAAATATAACTAAGTACTATTAAAACATAAAGATACCGAATCACTACATAGTATAAAACAAAGTCGCTTCTTGCTGTCCGTCCCTATGTATGCTTAGATCTTTAAAACTACGTAACGGATTTTGATGCGGTTTTTTTAATCGATAGAGTGAATTAAGAGGTGGTTTATTATAATACATGCTTAATATAGTAGAGAAACATTGATAATTTTAGAAGTTTCTAATGTGATGTCGTAAATAAACACATTTTTGTCGCTTACATTGCAAACGCTGGCTGAACCCTACGAGATAGATCAAAATAATGTACTACAGTATTGTACACCTTAAAAAGGTCTACAAAAAAGTCCGCGATGGTATCTCTTAATCTATCTCTTAGGGATAACCCACAATAACCATTTTTATCCTTTACTTTTTATGAGAAATAATGGCTTATTTTCGAAGCGATTTTAAGCAATACAGCATTAGTCCTTATCTAATTAAGTACCTTAAATACATTGTGCATGTAATATAGATCAATATGGACATAGAGTTCTGAGAGCCAGAGAATCGTCTGTAACATGTTTGTATTGTCTAATGACAAAATAGCTGTGAACGTTGTATATAAAGACATTCTGTAGTATATTTAGTATCAGCATAATACCTGTGTGAAGTCAGGGCGGGTCGCTAGTGTTTTATAAAGTAACATTATCACGTAAACAGCGTTACAAGCTTGTACCTAAGGTGATAGTAATAGCAAGCGAGTTGTTCGGTGTCTCCGCATTCTAACGTCGCATTACATTAGTTTCCAAGCTCTACTGTTTGTACCCCACTTGTAACTACTTTGTATTGCAAAACTTTACGCTCTTTTACTTTGTGCAATAACAACACTGAACTTTGCTTCTTTGTAATCTTTGTTTGTTGTTTGATTATAAACTCTGTATGCGGCGAGCGAACGATGCTTAAAGTTCTAGAATTTTATTCATGACTAAGAAATAGCCGTAGTATTTTGGTGTCTGCTTTTAGAATCCGTTCAGGTCACATGCCGCTAAGAGCCTTTGCATTTTTGATGAAAAAAGTAGATTGCCAAATTTCTTAACTTGTGCACAATTAGAAGATGTTTATCATCGCTTAGCGGAATGTGTCAGGAATGAGCCAGAGAGAAGGGCATTAATGGATACTTTATTTATAAGTAAGTTAGATGTAGGCATTTTCAATTCTATACTGTCTAAACCATTAACGCCCGAGGCGATAATGGTTTACTCCCTAGTTAGTGTTTGATGTATTAAGTTAAGTTTAGGTTACGATGGAACTGACATAACTTCTTGTTAAAGTTCCTTTTAATGAATAAAAGAAAAAAAATAAAAAAAAAAAAAGGATAAGAAAAATGCAAAAGAAAATTCTGGAAAGTTCTAAGAAGTACTTTTATTAGATACACTTTAAAATTTATAACAATAGATACACAGGAGAATGCTTTGAACAAATGATTTTTTATTTTTTTTTAAATCAAATCAAATTAATTCAAATAATTTATTTTGCTTAAATCACTGTTTACAAGATGTTGTTATTATGTCTACAATGTGTCAAGTGTTTCTACCATTTTGGTGGCATGCAAAAACAATATAAGTTGATCAATTTATGTTTATAAAATTAATATAAGTGAACATGTCAAAAAAATAATAAATTAATAATGAAGTCAACAGAATAACAATCGAGCATGTCAATGAATATACATATACAGTATATTCCAATTCTAATTTCGGACAATGTAAACAATCCTCCATATGGCCATTGTCTATGGTTTCATGAATTTACTAGTGACGGGAAAAGGATGATAAGAATAAAATTAATGTCATCATACATAATTAAATAATAATTTTTCATTCTTTTTTTTAACATTTTTAAATAATAATACGTTTACTAATACTATATTTGCGTAATCGATTAATTCTATTTGATTTGTTATTTTTATTACTCCAAAAAAAATACATAAATAAATACAAATTTATGTTAAATATGATATTGTATTTTATTGTAACCGTTGACTTATAAACTTTAAGATAATAAGACAAACAATTTAACTAATGTATAAATAAATGTAATTTAAATTAAGCGTTGACCTCTAATTACAACTATTTGACCACGGACTGAAATGGAATACTGGGATTCTTTTGAATATTTTCCCGCCTGATAAAAATTGTGAAATATTAATTATATGGAATTTGTATGTATGTTACGATTTTATTATACTATATTACAATAAAACAAATGAACACAGACTTGCGAGGGCAAATGACAAAATATTATGTATCTATGATATGTATTGGTTAAACTTATTTCTTCTAATAAATTACAACATTGGTTTTCAAAGACAATATAGAGTACAGAAAAAATAAAACTGTTAATCATTTTGACGTCTTAATTCGACCGCAAAAAGTAATTCGTAATTTTATTAAATAAACTAGATTTCATTATTAATCATTAGTAGAAATAGTTGCAAAATGAAGTATATAGTGAACAGAATTGATCATTGATCATGAGCATTCTTATAGAGCAGACGTGCAGTGTAATTTTAAAATAAACTAATAATTTTTTGCTGATTTAGTGACCTCGTTTACCAATAGCCGGTCTAAAGTGTGTCATCTATGTTAGTGAGTATTATTATAGTTATTGCATAATTATTATATAGTAATGCACAGTATTTGATGTAAAAGTCAAATATGGAAAACAGTCCATTTAACCGCAGCAGCAGGACTGTTCGCACCCCACCCCCCTCACCTGCACCACAACAAGCTAAAGCGCCCAGCCAAGATGAAAGCACGTCCGAGATTGTCGGTACTAATGATATACAGTGCTGGATGCAGTCCATCGAGCAATGCATGAATGAAGTGTGCACTATCGCTTCTGAGGGCAAACTAAACTCAGACGCGAAAATGAAGATCAGCAATTTATGCCGAAAAGTAGTGCATGGAACTGGTCAATTGGCTGTTAAATACCAATCCCTGAAGATCAGAATCGTCCAAGCCCACTCGACCATTCAAGCTTTACAGGGCGAAAAAAACCTTTCCCAGAGCCTGCAAGACCTACAATTGACGATCAAGGAGACCTCTAAGCCTACAGTGGGAACGTCCTATGCCGCGATAGTGAAGACTGGCACTAACAACTTTATTCAGCCGTCCAATATAAGCCAAGTCGCTATTTATCCCAAGGATAAGAAATCAAGCGATGAAACCAAATCTCTCGTTCAGAAGATTATCCGCCCTGAAGAAATGAAGTTGCAAGTTAGAGGTCTTCGCAAAACCAGAAACGGGGGAGTGATAATTAGCACTGACTCAAAGGAAGACATAGAAAAGCTGCGTAAATCAGAGCTGTTAGCGACGTCAGGCCTTTTGGTTGATGAGCCGTACAAACGCAAGCCCAAAATTGTGATTATAGGTATTCCTACATCAATGGCAGATCAAGATGTGCTGACCTGTATCTACCAACAGAATTTAGCCGATAAGCTTCCAGACCTAAAGCTTGACACGTTCCTGACCTCAGTTAAATTAAGCCACAAGTCGGGTAAGAAGGATGGCGCGACCTGTAATTTCGTAATTGAAGTACCTGCACTTATTCGGAAAGCCCTAGTAACTAAGGAAAGAGTCTTCGTGAACTGGTCCTCATGCCCTGTGAGAGATTTTACCCTGGTCACAAGATGCTACAATTGTCAGCAATACGGTCATGCGGCTAAATCATGTCGAGAATCAACTCTCACCTGCGGACACTGTGGTGGTCATGGCCATGAAATAAAGGACTGCGCAAGGAAAGCAGAGGAACCGAAATGTGCAACTTGCCTGCATTTCAAAAAACCTAGCAATCATAGTACAGGCGCGTCTGATTGTCCGGCAAAAATCATGGCAGAAAAGAGGTATATTAATTCTATAGATTATGAGGGCGCCTAAGAGCGTCTTTTATTATTTTATATTTATTAGCACTAAGTAGATATATTTAATTACATATAATGGCCAATGAAATAATTAATGACATTGATAATACTATTATTTATAACTCTATACTGTGCGAAACTGAAAATTGCAAACAGTATATTTCCAACTACAATAACCCTTTCACGGTACTAACACAAAACATACGTAGTATTAATAAAAACATAGACAGTTTTAACGCCTTCCTTCACAGGCTTAATTTTGAGTGTGACGTGATTGTTCTTACCGAATGCTGGTTAGCAAATTGTAAAAGTAATCTGCCTGTATTGCCTGGATATTACAGTTTTTATAGCTCAGTATCTCTGAACCAGAATGATGGTGTAGTGATTTATGCTAAACAACACTTACTTGTAACCGTAGAAGAACCTATAGCCGATGTTTGTAATTGTTTACTCATCAAAATTGGATGCGATACAGTAATCATTGCTATTTATAGATCGCCCTCTTTCAGAAACTTGGATAAATTTAATACTTATTTAATTACTCTATTGCAAACCCTTTCCACCTATAAAACTGTTATACTTACGGGTGATCTAAACATAAACATAAACACTGAACACGGCAACAGGGATATTCAAGACTATCTTAATTTATGCGCATCCCAGGGACTTTTACCGGCCCATACTTTGCCCACACATCAATCTGGTTCTTGCCTAGATCACGTCATGCTCAAAACAAATTTTCCGTGCTTGACTCTTATTACTGACTCTGCAATAACTGATCACTGCCCCGTCCTACTTTTAATTAATTTGTCGCTTTCTAAGTACTTTGTTCGTCCTAAACAAAAATCTAAAATAAACATGAGTGGCCTCGAACATGATTTATGCAATATTGACTTTTGCCCAGTTTACAATTCCGCTGATGCTAATGTTGGTATGTCATTTGTTATAAATAAAATGCAACAAGCTATTTTATGCAACACAATCGTTACTAAATTGAGTCGAAGAAAATACAATTTAAAACCATGGATATCACCGGGCCTTATTCGTTGTATTCGAAATAGAGATAAGCTGCATCAAAGAGCTAAGCTGTGTCCTGATAACTCAATTTTGCAACTTACATATAAAAGATACAGAAATTTTTGTAATAATCTTTTAAAAAAGCTCAAAATAGAATATGACAGATCACAACTCCAGCACGCAAGTAAAAACAGTAAACAACTATGGAAAGCTATTAAAAATGTAACGTATATGTCAAATCACCATAAATCAGATTCGAGTCTATTGCATACACACTCCACTCCACTTTCATCGGCTAATAGTACGAATAATTTCTTTGTAAATATAGGTAAGAATCTCGCAGAAAAGATTCAAAACGATCCTTACAATAGCCTTCCTAATAATTGCCCGTTGCCACTGAAATTACATACAGGAAAATCATTTGTCATGTTAGACGTGGATGAAAGCGAAGTGGAACAGATTATATCGGGTTTGAAAAATAGTCCCACGGTAGGATGGGACAGCATCAATAATCATATTTTAAAAACTTTTAAGCACATATTAGTTCCTCCTTTAACTCACATATTTAAAAAATGCCTCTCCGATGGAATTTTTCCAACTTACCTTAAAAAGGCCGTAGTTGTTCCCATTCACAAAGCGGGCAAAAAAGATGATGTGACTAATTATAGGCCAATTTCCCTATTACCTTCAATATCCAAAGTTTTGGAAAAAATTGTTAACAATAGACTAATGTCTTATCTAGAGAAAAATTCCCTCCTCTCCCATACGCAATTTGGTTTTAGACCTAAACTGTCTACATCAGACGCTGTACACTGCTTAACTGATCATGTCACTAAAGAGCTAGGAAAGAGTAAACAAGTCACAGGAATTTTCCTTGATCTTGCCAAGGCATTTGATACTGTCTCCGTTTCGATACTTTTATCGAAACTAGAGAACATTGGAATAAGAGGCAATCAACTAAAATTTTTCGCTGATTACTTACGAGACAGATATCAGTGTGTTAAGATTGGGGACATCATGAGTACTTATATGAAAATTCCTGCTTTTGGTATACCACAAGGAAGTATAATCGGCCCTACTCTTTTTCTAATATACATCAATGACCTCTGTAATTTAAATCTAGACCACGGCAAAATCATTTCATACGCGGACGACACTGCACTCATTTTTTCTGCTGACACGCACACAGAAGCACTTATTTATGCACAAAATGGTTTTAATGTTGTAAATAACTGGCTCAGGCATAACCTACTAACATTGAACGCTGAGAAAACTAATTTCTTGAACTTTAGCATGCGCAAGCGGAACACTTTAAATCGTAATTATAACTTATTTGCACATCATTGCGATAAACTTTCTCCAAACACTTGCAACTGCCCTTCAATTAGCAACATCAGCAGTGTGAAATATTTAGGTGTCATACTTGATGACACTCTATCATTTAAGGAACATATTATTTCTTTAGTTAAACGTGTAAGAAAATTAATATTTGTTTTTAAAAAACTACGACATATTGCAGACCAAAAACTAATAAAACAAGTTTATCAAGCATTGTGTCAGTCCATTATCCAATACTGTATTACGTCCTGGGGAGGTGCCCCAAAAACTGTAATGTTAGCTATTGAACGAGCCCAACGAACTATCCTAAAAGTAGCTTATTTTCTCCCTTTCCGCTCTCCTACTCGCCAATTATATGAACAATGTAAGGTTTTAACAGTCCGTCAACTCTTTATTATGTCCACGGTCCTAAAACAACACTCAGCACTTCAGTACTCTCCTAACATTACTAACCTCAAAAGAAGGAAAGATATTGTTTGCAAAGATCACGCGGAATCAAGATTTATGTTTTCGAATAAGTTCTACCCATTTTTAGGTCCATTTCTTTATAATAAGTTAAATAAGGCCTTATCTATATATGACCATAACTATCATAAATGTAAGATGTTAATTTATAATTATATACAGAATTTGTCCTATGAACAAACTGAACAAATGTTAATTGTACTTAAGTAAGTCATAACTAACTTATTCTAAATGTAGTTTAATTATTTGTTTATTTTCTATATTATACCTAAGTCAGACTGAGAGTTTACACATGTTTTCATGAACTCACACCGCCTGTGGCACAGGTTTTATTACCTAGTATAGGCATCCTAACACTGTATACCTATTTATAAGATATTATTTAAGACCTATATTGTTAAAATGACTTTCATGACCCAATAAAGATTTTATTATTATTATTATTATTAGAATGTGTATAAACCCATGTGTCATCGTCTACGGAGTTTTTGATAGAAAAATATTGAAAAGACTGTTTGTTTACATTGTCCGAAAATGGATTTGGTCGATACTGTACCTAATCTAGAAACATGTCAAAAATGAAAAATTAAAAATAAATATCTATGGGCAAATAAAACTATGTCAAGATGAACTACAAGCTAATAAACATGTCCAATATATTATTGTGTAAGTAATATGAATTAATAATTTAAGTTACAGTAAATTTGTCATTTAAATAATCTTTTATGTTATTGTAGCATTTATTTGCCAATAGACACTTCAAGCTTTTCTTAAACAGGTTCAAGTTCAATCCTTTTATATCTTTTGGTTATTTATTGAATATATATAGCTGGTGCCATATGAAATATGCTTTTAATCATTAACGCAGTGTTGGCAGAGCCGATATACGTCACGTTGTTGCCATGATAAGTTTCTGAAGCTAGTTCATAAAAGTTTGGATTAAGTTTGACAAATACTGCAACTTCATAGATATATAGGCTGGGCAGAGTAAGGATTTTATATTTTTGGAAATACGGTTTACAGCTGTCAGTAAATTGTAGTCCAAACATAGCTCTGATCTGAAAGTTTCTATTTATTTTAAATGTTCAATTTCCTCCCTTTTCTTTGTTCGCATCTTCCTCATTCCCTTCACTTATTCTACTCTCATCACGGGAGGCAGCGGCTTCTTAGAGTATCTGGCGTTGAAGAAGTTCATGAGTGACAAACTACTTACCATCAGGTGGACTAGTGGCTCGTCTACTACTGACGGTATTAAAAAAAAGTTTCTAACATCAAATAGTAAAACTTGATCTAGTACTAGTATACAGTTTTGTTCTCTACTCACCAAAGTTTTTTCAATACGTGAAACACAACGGAGCCTATCAGCACCGGATTTTTGTAAAGCGCCGTCTAATTTTCTGATCTCGTTTAAGCGTTTGAGACGCTTTTCCTACGTAAATGAATGACGCACCTGCTATCATTGTGTTACTAAATAGGTACATTGTAGTATACAAAGGAAAATCGACACGCGTCCCGAGCCCATTGTCCGCTAAATAATGAGACAATGTTTATTATGTAACATCCTCAGAGATGACACGCCTTACTACACAAAGAACACAATTTTCACTAAAGTAAATATACGACGAAATTTTTAAGGTAATTTAAATACCGTGATCCGTTAGCTTCAGTACAACAGGTATACACGTAGCAATATCTTGTGATGTATGTATACACGTTAATATAGTATGTATGTAATTAATGTAGACAAAAAATTTAATACCTACTACTTGTAAATAAAAGAAAAAGTAAAACAGAAACAAAAACAACAAAATTTATCAGTCACTGTATGGTACACTATTTCAACTTATGTACCTACCTACATATTGTACGAATAAATTTCTATTTCTATTTCTATTGTTTTTAATGGGAGTGTTATATAATAATAATAATAATAATAATATGTGGACACTATCACACACTGTCGTCTAGTCCCAAGCTAAGCAGAGCTTGTGTTATGGGTACTAGATAACTGAAATATAATACATATACATACTTTTTTTTTGTAAATACATACTTATAATACATAGGAAACACCCAGACTAAAGACAAATAAAAATGTTCATCACACAAATATTTGCCTTCCGCGGGATTCGAACCCACGACACCCGGCGTCGCAGTCAGTTACACTAACCACTAGACCAACGGTGCAGTCAAATATGGATTTAAAATTAAGACTTAAGACTGCTTAACATTTTTTTAGAATCAAAATAAATGTTAAATGGCGGCATCAGGGTCATCCTTCGTTGTGCCGCTTTTTTTTTTTTTTTTTTTTTATATTATAGCCTACCAAAGTGACTCCACCCCGCCTGATGGTAAGCAGTCAGTGGAATCCAGAAGTGGCGGCCACTATACCAAAAGCCATCGTCTTAAACTGCTGGTATGGTGGCCTCCACTATGGCGCCTGGGAATGGGATTAGAGGAAGGGAATGAGGGAGGTGAGGAAAGAGGAAAGAAATTGGGCCTCCGGTAAGCAGTCAGTGGAATCCAGAAGTGGCGGCCACTATACCAAAAACTATCGTTTTAAACTGCTGGTATGTTGGCCTCCACTATGGCGGTTGGGAATGGGGTTAGGGAAAGGGATTGAGGGAGGTGAGGAAAGAAGAAAGGGGGGAAATTGGGCCTCCGGCGCTCTCACTCACCGAACGAAACGCAGTAGTACTCTTAAGTCGATCTTCTATGAGAGGGTAGTACTTCCCCGGACGATCCAGCCCATTCATGCTGAAATCAGCGTGGATCTACTACCGTAAAAATTGTGTTATTCATAGTAGAGCTACTGAAGTAATACTCACTCATGTCTGCTCCCCTACAATATAACTGCTAAAGGATAATCCAATTATCTCGTAAAACTCTGATCCAATCCGCAACGTAAATATTGAAGTCAGTGTTCGATTGTTCTTGCTTTAATGGCTCAATGCGATTACATCTTAAATAATTCGGTTCCAATATCGGTATCATGTTGACAGTCAACAGAATTGTGGAACGATTATCGCATCATATCGTATTCATATTTCCGGGACGCGCCGATATTCCGGGCCTACGCGGCAGTGCCGTAAATAGCCTTTTTTGCGCCCTGTGCAAGCTTCTATAATTGCGCCCTTGTTTTTTTAGATATTATAGGTACCCTAGAGCAATGCTATGTATAGGCCTACTTTATTCCATTCAGGGTGATAAAATAAAGCACAAGGAACTTGGTGTTGGTGGACCAATTATCTAGGATTTTGGAAAAAAAATCTTTTTTTTAAAGAACTGATGTGGGCAAACAAGCAGACGAGCCATCTGATGTTAAGTGGACCCTTTTCAGTATTGTTTTAAAAAGTCATGTACTAGTACTATTGATACAGTTATTTTATTCATACTGGTCTACCAACGTGACTCTGCCTAGACAATTTAAAGAAAAGATATTTTGCTGGGGTAATGTTTCAAACGTTACCCCAGCAAAATCTGTTTTTTTCCGAATAACTTTAAAACTATAATGCAAACAAATTTTGCTATAGGCAAACAAATTACTCCTTACGACGCACTAATTATCTGTTATACTCTCACCTCTTATAAGCACATTTTTATCAACATTTTGCTGGGGTAACGCACTCCTCTGCCTGACGGTAAGCAGCCAATGAAGTCCAGAAGTGGAAGACACTATTTTAATAGAAATTGTCTCAAACTGCTAGCATAGCGGCTTTAGATTTAGTGTTGCAAATAAATTAGATTAGTTATTTAGATTTTTTTAGTGTATTAAATACGTAGGTATTTACCTATATTTATTATTATTTTTCATCAAAATGTCACGACTGAAACAAATACAAATGCAAAAGATTCAACACATGAATATCCTGTAATATACCTACCTTCATATTTTTAGTAAAATACCTTCTTTGAGATACTTACCTAGGATATCCTTTAATTATGTTTAGTTCCACGTAAACTAGGTAGCAGGTGGTGAGCCTATTGTCGCTCGTGATAAGATCAAGGCAACACCAGGCGTCAAGAATCAGTAAATTTCTGCTGTTATATACCCTAGGGATATGAATATGAGCTTGCTACAATATTGTCTATGTCTACTATCATTTCGAACTAGGTGTGTGGTAGGTGGGCACATGAGTAAAATATCTAACTTGGATATTTACTCATGTGGCAAGGGCGCTTTCCGATTCCGACCGACGACGACGGCGACGCCGGCGTAGGTACGAGGTGTTTCGGTCGGAACACGAACGTCGGCGTCGGTTGTACAACTAGCATAGAACTCAAATTACAATGATTATACGTGACATGCGTCGGTTTGCGACCTAGTTAGGTACCTACACAAAACAACCATACACGCTGCTGTTAGGTACCTAACTATCTACGTTATCTTGCACGAGCATAAATACCTATACATTCTATATAATTATACATACGGTGTGTACTTGAATATTCTATCGGTAAGTAATACCGATAAAATATTCAAGTATTTACCTGGTTAGATTTTTTTTCATGAGCTGATAAAATCAGTGATAAGATACTAGGCTAAAGTAAATACCTACCCTTCTACTTTCAATACATCTTATTTTGATTTATTTATTTGATTGCAAGAAAGGAAGAAAAAAAGGCTTTACAAAACGTCTTAGTCTCTAACCAAACTAAAATATTTGAAGACTGAAATTATCACAATTAGGTAAATTAAAAATCCTACTCTCTGTTCCTTTATTATCGTACTATATGAATTTTTAATCCTAAAATTAAATAATATATTGTTGAGCGCCTACTGGACATAACAAAACTAATGCCGTATTTTTCGAGTGATAGGTGTATGTAGAAAGTAATAGACCCGGCACGGTGGCACAGTATAAAGAATTCTTTTCTTTTTTGTACAGTCTTTACCTAACTAGGTAAAGGCAAAAGAATCTCTATCAATCTTTATTATATTATATTATAAGTGTATGTACTGTAAAACTACCCCGTGACGTCGTCCGCATGGATCCGTTACTTAGCGATAATATGACATTGTTGTTTGACCCACTGTGTCTCACTCACTAAAACTCAATCGCAAGTTCACTAGTGCAAATGCGTTGCCCACCCTGATGCTTAAGATTTAATTTTTGGGCCACTATGGTTTTCATACTTCTATAATAATTAAAAAAATCTGTATAGCGGCCGCCCGTACCCGCCCGCCGCTTAGTCTCCGACCGACCGTGTAGCCGGCCGGCGGCTTAACTCCGATAAACACTAAACAAAAATACGCTCGTGCGCTGCCAAAAAAATGAACGCGATGTTTTGTGCAATTTAATAGACGTTTTTGATGATACTGGCATGTAGGTACGTATGTGTTGGAATCGAGCACTAGGGGCGCAGCGGGAACTTATCAGGAGCAAACCGAAAAAATAATAGTCCTGCCTGGTCTGGCCATTCTTGCGCCCCCCAGAGTCTACGCCCTGTGCCTGGGCACCGATGGCACCGCCCTATTTACGGCACTGCTACGCGGCTTTTTCCGCACCAGCCATGATTTAAGTCTCGGATTACTCGCGTAATACAGACTGTTCATATTGTTCGTGATTGACGGTGAAGCTTTATTTGTATCTGAAACATTATCGTAAATATTCAATGTAACAATAGCAGCACGATTATCTTACTGCTGTGTAAAATTGTTTATATATACATCGTAAATTAATTCCCAAAATAAACTTACAATGTACAAACAGGTGCCCCACTGGTCATACACTGATTGGCACGCGCAAGGTAAAACTTCTACCAACAAAATGAACAAAATCTATTTGTTTGTTTAAACGCGCTAATCTCTGGAACTACCTGTCAGGTTTGAATAATTCTTTGCGTATGATAGCCCAGTTCTTGAAGAAGGTTATAGGCTATGAAACATTGGCGACGGGAGCAGAGCGGTAAACAAAGACGCAGGTGAATCCACGCCGCGGCAAGCTATCTATACTATTATATAAAGCGGAACAGTATTTTTGTTTGAACGCGCCAATCTCTAGGTTATAGGCAAAGTAACATCATGCTACTGGTGACAAGAGCAGAGCAGTAAGCAAGACGCAGGTGAAACCGCGCCGCTGCAAGCTAGTACCTGATAAAAGCGGCCTCAGAGGAAGCTGGAGGGGTTGCTGCTACTAAGTGGTCATTTCATAATAATTAATAGAAGATCGACTTAAGAGTAGTAGTATCCGTACTACTGCATTTCGTTCGGTGAGTAAGAGCGCCGGAGGCCCAATTTCTCCCTTTCCTCTTTCCTCGCCTCCCTCATTCCCTTCCCCTAACCCCATTCCCAGCCGCCATAGTGGAGGCCACGATACCAGCAGTTTGAGATGATGGCTTTTGGTATAGTGGTCGCCACTTCTGGATTCCACTGACTGCTTACCTTCAGGCAGGATGGAGTCACTTTGGAAGGTTATAATATAAAAAAAAAAAAAAAAAAAAATTAAGGGTTGTAAATACATTGCTTATGAAAATACTTAAATATTTATGTTTTTTTTGGACTTCTATGCAATAATATAATCATGGAAGCGCTTACTATGCCTATTGATTACATGAAATGCTTAAAGTAACGTTGTACATTTGCTTGCCAACTTTTTCAAACATTAATAACATTAAGTTACAATACAGTAACTTGAGATTGGCCTCTCACTAAAACGAATGTGACCCTTGAACAGTTTAGTAATAATAATAATAATATTCTACCACATGCACACAGCGCCATCTAGCCTCAAATTAAGCAATTATATTTGCTTGTGTTATGGGTACTAAACAACTGATATACTACATAAATACATTTTTTTTTTGTAAATACATACATATTATAGATACCCAGACACAGAACAAACAATCATGCTCATCACACAAAGGTTTGTCCTGGGTGGGAATCGAACCCACGACCTGCGGCTTATCAGTCAGGGTCACTAACCACTAGACCAACAGGCCAATCAAAGTAGTAAATAAACAAATATTTTATGGCTCATAAAGTAAACTATAATAAGTAGTAATAAAGTTTTGTAGTTGTAGTGCGGTTGCCAATTTCAATGTTCTGGAGCTTGTTACATGAATACTGGTATATTTATTTGCGTACTGAGATTGCAAACATTAATTTTTGCAATCTGTTCTTCATTTGTTGTGCGTTGGTATTACTCTACGAACATGTTGGTTATGGCAATCTCAGTAAAACTTAATTTCCTCAAATTATATTTTTTGTTCTCTTATTTATCTTTACTTATATTTTTTGTAAAATAAAACCAATACCAAATTTTCGAGTCATATTTCTCGAAAATGTGGTATTCTCTTTTTAATCACATCATATTTTCTTACATAAAACTTTCATAGTCATGTATTTTTTATTTGTTATTAATTCACCATTTCTTTATGATCTTACTAACACCAATTCTCTTACCTATTGCTATTCATAAAGCTCGACATTATATTTATAATCTACAAACAAAACTAAGTAGATAAATATATTATAACATTCTAAACGCGAGTACGAACGTTAGTCTAGGAAAATTCATATCAGAAACTGTTTTAATGTTTTAATCAGTTATATTTAGCTCCGCCCAATGACAGGCTGTTTATCGCACACAACCGCTACCTCTCACGTGTGTACAACACATTCAATTGAAGGTATGAAATTTTGCTTTTGTAAAAACATGCCTAACATTTTGTTGAGATTGCCGACATGTTAGCTAATTTCAGCGAGAGATGTGACGTGATTTTAAAGTATTACAAACTTATTAAATAAACTCTGAATGAGTTATGATACTTAATGCTAGTATACTGCTACACCGATGAGTATTTTTCTCAATGTACAGTGTTATATAACATGTAACATTGAAATGAACTAATGACGTAAACTCCGTAATATATTAATACGATTAAAGCAATGAAATTAATTTATACAAGTTTCAATGCTGACATTCATTATGAGCATATTGGCGCTTGATATTCTGACTAGTTAATGTCTATTTCTAAAAATATTATTGTGATTCAGTGACTGTTGAGAGTGAAGCTTTGTTTTTTATACAAAGTATAGTAAAAATTTATAACAACCATTATATTATAGTACTAGCTTTCCGTGGCGCGGTTTCACCCGCGTCTTTGCATACTGCTCTGCTTCCGTCGCTAGTAGCGTGATGTTACATTGCCTATAACCTTCCTCGAGAATTGAGCTATCACACGCAAAAATATTTTTTTAAATCCGACTGGTAGTTGAAGAGATTAGCGCGCTCAAACAAACAAAGAAACTATTCTGCTTTATATAATAGTATAGATAGGTCAGTAAATACCTAAAGAAACCAAAGCAGCAAAGTTTTCGCCGAAACATAATACGCAGCGGTACAATTTGAAACGAAACTGCTCGCTAGAGATGACATTATACAGAAATATTGTTATGTTAGGGCTAAGAAAATTTGGCTCTAAATTTTAAAGATTGCTTTTATACTTTTAGTTTAGAGTTTAGCAAATAAACTGAGGAAATTGTCCACATAATTCTGCACGCACTGCATTGTGTGTACATCGAAACACACACTGTCACACAGTACAGTATTATAATGACATACTAGTTTTCCGCAGCGAGGTTTTACCCGCATTAACTTACATCTTTGGTTATTGCTCTGCTCCCGTCGCTCTTAGCGTGATGTTGAATAGTCTATAACCTTCTTTAAGACTAGGCTATCAAACGCATGAAGAATTATTTAAACCCGATTGGTAATTCCAAAAATTAGCGTTAGACGTTCAAACAAAGAGCCTTAGCAATGGTCGTTTAGTCCACTGGCAACTTAAATATCGGAATTTTATTTTGGAGCCAATTTCCTTTCGTCGTTGCATCGCCATAACACGGTTAAAGCAGTTTTGCTAATCTGAAACGAATACAAATCATATACAAGTGTTAATTATAACACATTTACTCGCATAAATCATTTCTTTAACGTCTTGCCTTGCGCCTTGGGACGCTATACCGCCTCTTAAAAAACATTCGCTCACTGAAACTAAAATAAATGTTTTTTATTATTTCTGGCAATATTTTCTTAAGCAATAAAATATAACTTCTAAGTTTATTACTTTCAAGTTGGAGATGAAATATTGCTTTGAGTCCGCAAGGATCATAGCAAAAGTAAAATATAAGTAAACAACTACATATATTTAGGAACTCGAGCTACAATTCATGTGATAAAATAGCGACCATTGAGAGTTACGCTAACAAACATACTTAATAGAAAATCTATTGTTTAGAGGCACCTGTTTGTAGACGTGGCTATCTCACTCTTTATCATCCAGTTGTGTTAACTAACAAGAATCTACCGTAATTTGATTTATAGCACAATTTAATGATAGATATATAAATATATGTATGATAATCCTATTCTATTAATATTATAAATGCGAAAGTTGTGTGTGTGTGTGTTTGTTCCACTCAGCGCCTAAACGACTGAAACGATTTCGATGAAAATTTGTATATATATAAATGTTGGTGTTGGACAGACATAATTAACTAGTATCGGGGTGTGATGCCGAGTTTGTTATGTGTAGGGCAGGCCTCGTTTGGAAAGCTATTCACGTTTATTCCATCACACCATGATGGTGGAAACGTATCAAATTAAACTCTAATGTATTAACCGGATTGCCTTGATGGTACAGAGTTCTTCCAGTCGCAAAGTGGGAGTTCGACTGCTAACCCACAACGAACAAAACTTTGTGCAATCTATAAATATTCCAGTTTGGATGTACTTTGTGTTCGTTACTTGTATTTTTGTAGTCATTCATGACATCTTAGTGCAGGAGTTTACTTAAATAAAACAGGGAATATGATTCGTAGGGTATATTTTCACTTCTTATTCCTATCATCATAAAGTAATGTTCTACATCAAACCGTGTTTATATAATGAAAAAGAGTAGCTCGAGTTTCTTGTTCTTATGGCTTTATCCTTCTCAGAGATATGGCCGAAGGCATATGGGCAACGTCTTCCATGGGCTTATGGCGCATATAAAAATGATGTATACGATTTTATATTAAAAATGAATTTCTGTTACTTGAATGCTCATCCAAGTTCTGCTATGTTATTAAAACCTAATAAAGTTGCTAGGCATGAATTGCCTGGCCCTAACCTTGTTACAAAAAGTGAGTGCGTTAACCACTCAACACGACTTTATACTTAGTATATTTTATTCTTAAAACGCAGTTACAAGGTTGTTCGTGAAACATCAAACTTAGTAACTGTTATTTTAAAATGTCGGGAAGTTCTTATAATATATATGTATATATAGGCACGTATGTACCTACAAAGAACAAAGTAAAAGAGAAACAACGATATTTTATGCGAAAGAGAATGTTTATATTCAAATTTCTTAAAAATATACCCTCTATTGTGTTTCATACGGTACCTACGCGAGCGCGTATTTACCGTATTTTGAGCAAGTGTACTTTGTTAAAAGGCTCTTTGTAAAATATTTAGCTTTTGTGAGTTAGTGTTACGCAGCGTTGCGCCATGTCTCCAGCGAGGGCGTGGGAGGAGGAGGGGGGGACGAGGTGCGGATCACCTACCGCCATTCTTAATTAAAGTGAACAAAATTTCTTCACAAAACATTTATCTTTTATGAAATTCTAGTCATTCACCTGATCAACATAGAAATATGAATTATAAACGTTTATTTTTATGGAACAACGATGTTTCATTATCCTGAGTATATTTGTTTTAAGAACGCTGTATGCTCCAACAGGTACGCTGCAAGTTTCTTTGTTAGAGATAATTGTTTTAAGAATATCAAACACTGTAAAAACCAATTAAAATGTTTTTATAGATTGGTTAAAGCAACTGATGTAAATTATATTACGTAGGGTGTTAAGTATTATTTATAATAAAAAATGAATCGCTGAATGTGTTGCTAAGCGCAAATCTCGAGAGCAGTTGAACCGATTTCGCTAATTCTTGCCTTGAAGTACGGGGATGTTTTTAGGGAAAGAAAAATTAAAAAAATGCCTAAAAAAATCACTTTTCTATATTCCCATACAAAAGTACCTTTATTTATCCCAAAACGTTTAAAATAATGTACACTCGTGCGAAGCCGGGGCGGGCCGCTAGTTGTGAAATAAAAGTAAGTATTGCGCTATCATGGTGTCTCATCATATTACAAGGAGAGGACTATCTATTATGGAGCTATCGTGGTTACTATCGCCTATCTTAAAAGAAAATTGTTTCTTGGGCGAGGGGATTGAGGGGAGGGTTGGAGGGGGTGTGGCATTGTTTTATCCAAACGTGCGAAAGGTAATTTCAGTGCGAACTGCCTTCAGGTGTTTACCGGCTCACTAATGGGTTTCTTTTGTGGCGCGAGGTGACGGGGGATAAATTAGTTATTTTGATACGCGGCCCGACACCCAACCTTAATGGTACTCTAACAGATTTGTGATTCAAGATCATTTCATGATATACTTTATATACGTCTCGCAGTGAAGCAAATTGCAAATTAACTAGCAGTATTACACCATGTCCTAGGTAGGCGATTCAAAGCGAACGCGATTATGAAGCGGTGACACGCGAATTCAATGCGATGCGTTGCGACGCGGCGGCTATGTCCTACGTGCACGCGAATCGTCTCGTTTCGTTACCGACTCGGTATCGCGCTGTCAAGCTGTTGTGCAAAATATAATAAAGTAAACTTCCGCGGCGCGGTTTCACCCGAATGGTGACGAAAGCAAAGCAATGTAACATCACGCTACTGGTAGCGAAAAACGCGTTCAAACTAACAAACTCTTTCGCTTTATTTATAAGTCGAGCAAAAAAAAGTGTCACGGCCGTACTATACTTTTCTCAAAGCAGTTCGGGCCATTTTTAACCCCTATAACTTCGTTTTGGATTAAAGTAGAAGCCTGAAAACAAAGCAAGCATTGTATAAACACGGTATATTCCAATTTTCATGCAATTTGAATCAGCAGTTTAAGAATTATAACTAGCCAAAATTCGTAATTTTGTCACTCACTGACTGACCGATCATCAAAACTCTAAGGCACTTCTAGCAAACAAGTAAGTTATAGATTGACTTGGCCATCGCGTGAAAACACAATGTACCTATCTCACAAGTAATACATATTATGTTAAATTAGATTGTATAATGCGATTGACAAGTCAAACTTTTTATTTAAAACATAAAAGATTTAAATAAATTAACTGACTTGGTATTACATTGATCTAACAACTTTTTACGGGTTTTTTTACAAGATGTTTTTGATGGCATAGATTCATATTCTTCGGAACTAAATGCATATGAATGTAAATGTTTAAATACAAAATGCTTCAATGTAAACTCACTTGTAGCAGTACGCGTCCGCATTACATAATAGCATTTCATTTCATTTCATATTTATGCTATTATGTAATGCGGACGCGTACTGCTGTAGACTCGTCGACGCTCTCAACAAACAGTTGGAGACTCCACACACAGGATATACGTGTGTTTTATAATATACTAGACATATCAAAAGTATCTTTTACAACAAACGCCTATATATATATATATATATATATATATATAAAATATGATCTAAGCAATACTGTTTGCGAAATATTATTGCTCTTAACTGTAGGTTAATTAGCTGACTTCATGTAATTTTGACTTTTCATAAGCAACATACTCATAATAAATGCGTTGAGTTTGAGTTTGAGTCTACTGCTAATTTACACTTGATGCTAACTGTATTGAAAATTTACAAATATTGAAATTCTGAGAATTGCTAAAAATATGATATACTTACATAATAAAATATAGCCTATGTTACCCGCTTATTCTTTTATTTCTAAAATAAAAAATATTTTTCAAATCGGTAACGTAGATTTTTAGTAAACGATTTTACTAAAAATCTACTCTTTCTCTTTATAATATTAGTTTAAATGTTTTGTATGTTTCTGTGCAAGCAACATCTCTCGCGGGCACATTACAGACGCGTTCTCGAGAACAAGTCGTTAAATAGAATCCCAGTCAAACATTAAGAGTGATATTTATGTAGTTACTATCGAACCGTGAGTCGTGACTCACCATAAGCTCCTTTAGCCAATCCATCTAAATGCAAGTAGGTCGAAATTCGCCTGAAGATATTTCCTTGGCAACAGCTTGTTGTCATTTTATATGACACTGACATTTTACTGAGTACACTGTTGTTATGTTAGTATTAAGAACGTTCTAAGTGCAAATTTGACAGATTTAAGCGAAATATTACCAAAATTGGTCAAGATTCAGTTGGTTCGATAGTACCTATGTATTATCTATATTTATAAAAATGAATCCCTATTTCTCTTGGTCATGGCATCACGCGTGAATGGCTAGATCAATTTCGTTAATTCTTTTTTTGTTGTGTTTGTTGTTTTCAGGAGAAGGTTCTTATCTATATATATAAAAATGAATCCCTATTTCCCTTGGTCATGGCATCATGCGTGAACGGCTAGATCAATTTCGTTAATTCTTTTTTTGTTGTGTTTGTTGTTTTCAGGAGAAGGTTCTTATGAAAGAAAAACTAAGAAAATTTCGCGGTGATTTAGAAAGTTTAAGAATACTTAACCACCATATTAAATTTAAACCGGTAAACCGATTTCGGTGATTAGTATGTAGATAGATTTTGTTTCGGGACATAGGCTACTTTTTATCTCGAAAATCGCTCTGATTCCCGAGTTACATTAATTAAACACCATAGCAATTTTCGCGCGGACGAAGCCGCAGGGCGCAGCTAGTATAATATAAAAATGAATCGCTGAATGTGTTGCTAAGCGCAAATCTCGAGAACAGCTGAACCGATTTTGCTAATTTTTATAATATTCCATGAAGTACGAGGATGGTTCTTTCGAGAGAAAAATTTAAAAATTGCCTGGAAAATAAGCTTTTCTATGTTCCCATACAATAGTATCGTTATTAATTCCAAAATGTTTAAAAAAATGTCCACCCGTGCGAAGCTGGGGCGGGCCGCTAGTTATACATAAAAGCCTGTCCTTTGTCTAGTGTTCAAATATTAAACGAATTCTTTAAGAATCTCTCACATCACTAGAAAGAATATGTTACAACTCGACTGATGCTTTTTATTATAATTTTCTTTCATTTCTAGTTATAATGATATCGTAATGTCTATAATTTCACTGTATCTAAAGGTTTATGGACATGTTCACGTTATCTTGGAGACGTTTGTTGCTGGACAAAGCCACATAATCCATACTTCCATACTAATATTATAAATGCGAAAGTAACTCTGTCTGTCTATCCGTCTGTCTGTCTGTTACGCTTTCACGCATAAACTATTAAACCGATTTTGATGAAATTTGGTATAGGTAGATAGATTAGACCTCGGGGAACACGGAACCTGTGGCGATGCTGACCCCACTCGCCTCCGCCGCTCCGAACCCTACCACCAACCTACCACCGCCGCGCGGCGCCGGGGTATATAAACGCCGGCAACAGTCGCAGCCGCTCTCTTACGCTCCAGTCTGCAAACCAAGCTAAGTGTCTGCCTGTTTGTTCCTGGCCAGACACCTACGAAATCTCACACGTTGCACCCACGCCCTGTAAATGTTCCTTTGCTCTGTATAAGCCGCGGCAAACCCTTTTTAGTGTTTATACTTCGATGTAAATTATACTGAATATAACATTCATGTAAATTTTGGTAGATTTGTATTTTTATTCCTCTCTGAACTAAATTCCCTACTGGCCGCCACGTTCTACAAACGAGGCGGCCCTTCACCGTTACATCTGGCGCCCAATAAAACAGGCTGTGGAGATTTCGTAGCGTGTTCTGTGTCTTTTTTATATTGTGTTGTGTGAAATTCGGCAAAGAAAGTGTTTTTTTTTTTTTTCTCTTTACACGTGAATTAATTATATATTTTAGTGGTGACCATATCGATATACAGACCACGTGCCCTTAAATTTTCTCACTAACAGAAATATTATCGCAGGTAATAAATCCTTCTGGTATTTGCAACCACGCGGTCGCCCGGTAACCTTTAGTCGTCCTCTACTCGTGAGAGTGAGCGAGACGGACAACGCCCTCACGCATAATTATTAACTAATCACTAATTGCATTACACATTCTTAGCCGATTTTCTACTGTAATTTTTTTTTCTTTCTAAATCGCGCAATATCTCATGTTTGTTCTAATTTAATATTAGCCTGTGTCTGTGAATTGCCTAGGCATACTTAAATACCTACTTAGATTTCGTTTCGGTCCTTCCTTCTAAACTTCGTTTGGCTAAAATGGCTTACGAGATCAAATTTACGTGCTTACATAAAGCGGAACTAGAATATGAAGTTTGCTTAAGAGGCGGTGTAAAATCTAACACCGTCGACGAGTTGCGAAAACAAATTTCGAAGCTTGCGCCAACCTCTCCTTCCGAGGACATCTCAATGTCTTATTTACCTCCCGAAGAAGATATCGAAGCTATCGAAAGTTCAATCTTTAAAGCGAATAACAATATCAAAATGTTAAAGGCTAAACTAGACAAAAATTTTTTGCTAAGGACAGAGGCTCTTTTACACCATATTTATCATAGGTTGAACCGCCTAGATCTAGACGCCCTATCAGATAGGAGTCGAGGCGAAGTTGCCTGGAACGAATTTCATTCCTTATACGCGCAATTTAGCTTTCTAAACTCTCCACCACCCGAGCGTGTATTACAGACGGACGGCTTAACGGACGGAACGTTAGACCCTTCAATCAACTCATTCATTTACGAGCGGAAACTATTCTCTGACTTGTCTAAATTCAAATATAATGGTAAATCTTGCGTCCGCGCTTTCATACAAAGAGTGAACGAGTTTATGTCGAGTAGGGGCATCCCCGATAAAAAAATACTCCCTTTTGCTTTTGAAATTTTCTCAGAAGATGCTTTGACTTGGTTCCGTAGCGTCAAAGATAGTGTTTCTTCATGGCTTCAGCTATGTCAGTTATTAAAAAGAGATTTCAGCCCTCATAACTACGATTATAAACTAATGTCTGAGATAAGATTGCGCTCACAAGGCGAAAACGAAAACATAACTTTTTACGTTGCAAAAATGCAAGGTCTATTTTCCCGTCTCGACGCCCCTATAGGCGAATCGGACAAACTAGAAATACTTTTAAATAATATTAGGCCTTGTTATACAAATTCTCTTCTAACTGCAAACATAGTCGACATCCCTAGTCTGATTAATGTGTGCAGAAATTTCGAAAGGTTCGATAGTCGCAGAAGGGACTTCCAGGAGCCTCCCAAGGTGTCTTCTAACACCTTAGCACCAGATCTAGCATACAACTACCCTTCTTCTAATTCTTCTAGCCCTTCTAAAGGCAACTCCAATAATAAAAACTTTGTTAATAAATATTCAAACTTCAATAATAAAAACCTAGACAATAAATATTCAAATTCCAATAATAAAACCTATAACAACTCATCTTCGACAAATTCTAATAATAACAATAATAATCGATTTTGTCCTCGCTGTAGATCTACCTCACACTCGCTCGCCGATTGTCGTCGGCCGAGATATTTAATTTGTTTTAAATGCGGGACGAAAGGTTTTCGTGTCTCCGATTGCCCTACTTGCAAATCTAACCCAAATACTACACATACAAAAAACTAAATAACAAGGATTGCGGAGATAATAATTTCTCTAAAACTAATAAAACTGAATGGACAAATTGGTTATCTTACATATCAAAATTTTTTAAATGTTATCACCTCTCCTCAATCCGTAATACTCGTAATAGTGTCGAACGCTCTCCATATATTCCTTTTAAAACAAATGGTAAATCTATCGTTCCTCACTCAATCGATACAGTTGGTAGCTCAAAAATTCGTCAGCGTTGTTATCGCAAGTCTCATATTAATTCTAGTCCGAATGTACCAGTTTCTACTAATGATGCTCGGTACGCAAATATTCGTTCTATATCCGTATCTGCTATTACAAGTGACGTCGATAATAATACTAATTCTAATTCGAATGTACCAGTTTCTACTAATGATTCTTGGTACGCAAATATTCGATCTGTATCTGTCTCGTCTATTACAAACGACGATAGTAATAATAATATTAATTCTAGTTCAAACTCACCAGTTTCTACTAATGATTCGTGGTATTTGAATATATACAACGGGTGTAAAAGCTCCCCGACTTCCTTTATTGATTATCAAGTAATAAACAACAAACTATTTCGTTTAAAAAAAAGTTTAAATCCTCTCACGAGAGAATTCCAATGGAAAGAGGTAATCCCATTTGAACATAGGTCAAATATCATGGCCGAGAATCACTCCTCTCCCACTGCTGGCCATTTCGGCATTTTTAAAACATATAACCGGCTGGCATTAAATTACTTTTGGCCTGGTATGTACTCAGACGTCGTCAAGTACATAAATTCGTGTGACGCTTGTATTGCTCACAAACATCAAAACCATTCCACCTTAGGTCATATGGGAAGGCCTAAATCCTGTCAGAAGCCTTTCCAAATGATAAGTATCGATTTGATCGGTCCACTACCTCCTAGCAGGAAACAAAACACTTTCATTTTTGTCGTTAGTTGTTGTTTTTCTAAATACTGTTTACTTTTTCCCATTAAACGGGCTACCGCAGAAACTATAACAAAAATTCTAGAGGAAAACGTATTCTTAGTACATGGTATTCCATCAACCATTGTTCTAGACAATGGTAAACAATTCATTAGTGCAACTTTCAAAAACTTGTTATCTAAATACAAAATTCCAAATCTACATTATACGCCTCTGTACACGCCTCACGTAAACATGGTAGAAAGATATAATAAAACAATAATGACATCTATTTCTACTTTTGTAACATCCGATCATCGAACTTGGGATGTTTTAATAAATAAAATTCAATTTGCTCTCAACTGTGCTGTTAACGAAACAACAGGTTTTTCTCCTAATTTTCTCGTCTACGGTCGCGAATTAATAATGTGCGGATCCCACTATATTGTTAACGATTCTGATCCAAATATAGTGCACGAGCCACGAGACAGTTACGCTGAGTCGTTAGGCTACTTATCCTCTATATTTGAGAAGGTACAGTTAGCCCTCCTAACGGCACATCGCCGCAATTGTCAGTCTTATAATCTTCGTCGTAAACCCGCAGATTTCAATGTGGGTGACATAGTATGGAAGCGTACATTCTATCTCAGCGACAAAGATAAATACTTTAGTAAAAAACTAGCTCCTAAATACATAAAATGTAAAATCACTGCTAAAAAATCTCCTCTAGTTTACAAACTAGCCGATATGTCTGGCAAGCCACTAGGTGAATGGCACATAAAAGATTTAAAACTAATTAATTATAAGGAATAATAATCTAAGTACCTAAACTAAAATTCTATAATTCATAAAGTTAAACAATCACAACAATAACGCTCACAGTCTAATACGATTAGACAACACCTTTCTGCGTCGTGGGTAGTTTGGTTTTCGTGTTGCTACTCATAAACAAACTTAAATTCTAAAATACAGCGTTCCTGTCTTACCAATTGCTATAAGAAATATTGCTTTATGAATTTTTAACCATACTCTAAAATAATCGTTTTTTTTCACTGAATGGTCCAGTGGTTAAAAGGTCACTACCAAACCATGTACACAAGGTTCGATTTCTCGTCTATCTTTGTTTTCTTCTCCAAGGGCATATCCCTTCTCTAAAGTCTTTCCGGATGGTGTACTAATTACTATTTGTTTCAACCAGCCATTTTATTAAACAAATACATACATTATTAAAATATAAAACCAAACATAATTGAAAAAAAAAAAAAAAAAAAAAGAAATAACTAAACTATTCTGAACAAATTTCATTGTACACTCTAAATTATATCTTATGTTTAAGAACTTGGAAATCATTTCTTATATTAACACTCTTTTGTGCATTGGAATGCGTAAGCCACCTGTGACAAAAGTCATTCACTCGGCGTTTGCAAATACTTAACTATAGATATATTATGTTGCCTAGCTTGATTGATAATTTAGTATTCCGTTCCGTCGAGCATTTTGTTCGTTACTCCTCAACATTATCCTTTCTAAAAATATACCTACTTTATACTTCGAACCTGATACTCCCTTATAAAACTGTTCCAGGGTATCAAACATCTCGCCGGGAGGGCCCAGGAGCAGAGAATTTTCGCCCAGCAAAAATTCTCCCCAAACGAGGGGAGTGTGTGGCGATGCTGACCCCACTCGCCTCCGCCGCTCCGAACCCTACCACCAACCTACCACCGCCGCGCGGCGCCGGGGTATATAAACGCCGGCAACAGTCGCAGCCGCTCTCTTACGCTCCAGTCTGCAAACCAAGCTAAGTGTCTGCCTGTTTGTTCCTGGCCAGACACCTACGAAATCTCACACGTTGCACCCACGCCCTGTAAATGTTCCTTTGCTCTGTATAAGCCGCGGCAAACCCTTTTTAGTGTTTATACTTCGATGTAAATTATACTGAATATAACATTCATGTAAATTTTGGTAGATTTGTATTTTTATTCCTCTCTGAACTAAATTCCCTACTGGCCGCCACGTTCTACAAACGAGGCGGCCCTTCACCGTTACAACATAGGCCTCAACATATCTTTCACCGCGAAAAAATGGCTTAAAGGAGTTGAAATAAGGGATGAAAGTTTGTATACACAGATATAACCGACATTTACACGGGCGGAGCTGCGGGCAACAGCTAGTAAATAATAAATACCCTTTATATCTCACCATAGTACAATACAGGTTTAAGGTAGGTCAAGACGTATTTACTATCTCTCCTTTCTTAAAGGGACATGAAAAGCAACATAGCAAAATTAATAATAATAATAATAATAATATTCTACCACATTCACACAGCGCCATCTAGCCCCAAATTAAGCAATTATATTTGCTTGTGTTATGGGTACTAAACAACTGATATACTACTTATATACATTTTTTTTTTTGTAAATACATACATATTATAGATAAATTACACCCAGACACAGAACAAACAATCATGCTCATCACACAAAGGTTTGTCCTGGGTGGGAATCGAACCCACGACCTCCGGCTTAGCAGTCAGCGTCACTAACCACTAGACCAACAGGCCAGTCAAAATAAATAGATATAGTCAAAGTCAAAGTCAAAGTCAAAGCATTTATTTCATTTTAATCATAAAGTATGATGCTTATGAAAAGGCAACATTACATTTTGTCAGCCAATTGACCTACAGCCAGTTCGCTGACGAGGTAGAGCTGTGAAAAGAACTGGCAAGAAACTCACGCCACCGTTTTCAATCGCCAGATAATTACAGTTATTTGAATGAGTTACAATTTAAACACTCAACTTACAATATAAACAATATCTTTCTTCGAGAACCTCTGTGTATCGGTGGTACTGTGTACGGACTGCCACGCAGAGGTTGCGGGTTTGATTCCCGCTCAGTGCAAATATTTGTATGCATGGACATGGCTATTTGCATTGGTCTGGGTGTTTCTATGTTTAATATGTATTTATTTACAAAAAAAGGTATATATAAGTATGTTTATCCGCATTCTAGAACCCATAACACAAGCTATTAATATATGTTTACTTTGGGTCTAGATGGCGTTGTGTGGTTGTTGTGGTATTATTTATTATTTATTTATTTTAAAATGGCCAAACACATCACAGAAAAAGAGCAGCTTAGCTAGCTTGAGGCTCTTTTCAAATAAATACGTAATAGTGAGAAATGTGCAAAATATTTAGTCTGTGGTGCACACAGAACGGCCGCGGGCATATCCGCAGAAATAAGTAGCTTTTGTGCTCGAGTGTGGACCGAGATGCAACGTAATAGTCTGTACAAGTGCGGTACATTGCTCGGATACAGATTAACTTTGTTAGCGACGTTGTGACACTTGTGCCCCGGTATTTATACCGGCTTTACTAAATCGGAGAATAATTATTTTTGCGTTTAGTAGCACAGTTCTTGACAAAACTCACTCAAAACATCTATACATATAAAATTGGAGTGTATGTTTGTAATATTGAAATAACCGTTTTTTACTACATTTATATGAATATACGGTACGTACACCAAAATAAAATTTTTTACATTGTTTGTTCCGGCTAATCTCTGAAATGGCTGGACCGGTTTTGATGGAACTTTTATTGGCAGGTAGCTGATGTAATAAGGAGTAACGTTTATTTTAGAATTTTTTTTTATTTTAGATAAATAAAGTAATGTTGATCGACTGTTAGGCAGAACGAAGTTCGCCGGGTCAGCTAGTATATAGTAAAGATATGAACGTCAAAATTACATGAAGTGAGCTAATTAACCTACAGCCAGTTAGCCGACGAGGTATGGTAGAACCGTGAGAAAAATAATTAATTATTACAAATCAACTAACTAATATATTATAATTATTGGATTAAAAAAAGAAAAGAAAAGAGGATTTCAATTGTTTAGTTTTATCTAGTATGATAATTTGACAACGTGTTTTAATTAAAATGGTAAATACTCTTGGTCATATTGAACGACAAGGTAATACTGGATTTAGTATTAGATGTATGCCATGCCAAGATTGACTAATCTAGGCTATGTAACATCACGCTACTGGCGACGTGAGCAGAGCAGTAAGGATGTAACTTAAAACGTGGGTGAAACTGCGCTGCGGAAGCTAGTTTTACTTAAATACCTATCTTTGAGCAGGAACAATGAAAAACGTATAATATGTTTATATTCTAACAGTGGCTTGGGGCTTTGTTCTCGGACGGCGGCGGCGCAATTGAAATTAAATAAAATATTCAGAGCTTCAACTGTTTTCTTTCTTTTGTTATAAAATTAATACTCTAAGCAAAAATATTATGTATGTCATACAGTTCAACTTTATAATAGTTACTGTGCTAAATATTTTTAGTAACTTACAAAAATTGTAATAACCTGGCGATTAAAAAGAGTGGCCTGAGTTTCTTGCCAGTTCTTCTCATGGCTCTACTTTGTCAGCGAACTGGCTGTAGGTTAATTTGCTGACATTTTGTAAACTTTGACGTTCATAAGTGTTAATTTAATTGACCTATATGAATAAACATATTTTATTTCATTTCATTTCATTATTTTCGTTGCGTCGTGATTTTGGCTCTATGTTAGGTATTTTATAATATTTAAAAGCGAATGTTTTTAACAACAAATCTAATGAAATAGAAACGAGATAAATTTACCTAAATGCATAAAAGTAATAGGATTTTAAGTAAGTTTTCACGTGGCAAAATCAGTTACCTAAAATTTTAACTTGTTTGTATGATCGTGCCAGACTTGTGTGGTCTTGCGTCAGAGTGTCAAAGAACTTCAGCTGTAGGAATGCTATGTGCAAAATTTTTTATAGTGCAACCTACTTTACTTATACTCCCTGACAGAAAAATAATTAAATATATATTTTTTTTGTAAATACGTACATATATATAGAAACACCCAGCCTAATGCAAATAGGCGTGTTCATGCACACAAATATTTGCACTGAGCGGGAATCGATCCTGCGACCTCTGCGTGGCAGTCCATACACAGTACCACCGAACCACAGAGGTAATCTATTTATCTACTATCCCTTGTTATTCAGTTATTTTCGAAATAAGCTCACGTCAGTCAAAAATAACGCGTATTTATTAAATGTTAAGTGATATTAGAGTACAAAGCGTTCGTGGAGTGTTATTACACCCGCACCCGCACCAAAGCGCAATGATGAACGATGGAGATATATCTTCTATATTAAAATGCTAATTAATTCGCACAATTTATATGGCTCGCTGTTTTTTTGGCACAGAGTGGATAAAAGGTTGCTTATTTTATATTCTTTTGGTGAAATGGAACGTTAGAATGAACGCCACTCGGTGTGAACGTACAGAGTTATTGTGTTATAATATAAATACAAAACACAATGATAAATTTTAATAACAATGTTTTATTATCTATTATTATTACACTTATAAAGAGCGTTCACACAAAAGAGTTGCAACGTCACAATTTATTTTCATATTATCGTAGTTTTCAATTTTTTTTTTATATTATAGCCTACCAAAGTGACTCCACACCGCCCGATGTTAAGCAGTCAATGGAATCCAGAAATGGCGGCCACTATACCAAAAGCCGTCTTAAACTACTGGTATGGTGGCCTCCACTATGGCGATGGCGGTTGGGAATGGGGTTAGGCAAAGGGATTGAGGGAGGTAAGGAAAGAGGAAAGAGGTGAAATTGGGCCTCCGGCGCTCTCACTCACCGAACGAAACGCAGTAGTAATATAATAATATAATAATTTTTATTCAATAATAAGTAATTTGTACATAGCATACAGAGTTGACTTAAATTCTAAGATGTTAAAACAAAAACCAGTACAACAAAATGAAACTAGGTCTAGGATCCTCCTTCCCAAACTAGGCAGGAAACCTGTCTGTATCTTAGGAAAGAGTAATCCAGTTTACTGAGTCATATTATATGGTTACAATATATATGGTACGTGCAGCGGGCGAACAAAGTACTTATAGGATGTAAAAGAAGAAAAAAGAAAATAGGTGTATGTGTGTGTGTGTGTGTGTGTGTGTGTGTGTTGTGTATGTGTGTGTGTGTGTGTGTGTGTTTGTTTCAGGGTTTGTTTACACTTTACTATATAGTGGTGAGAAGTTTCTCGGTTTCACTATAAGTCAAGGCGTAGATATTAAGCTTTTTGTGCACGATATTATAAAGTCTACTACTTAAACCGTTAAATTGTCGTCTTGCGAAAGCAGTCCTACAAGAGACAGTTGGACATAAAGGAAAGCCACGACGTCGTTGACTGACAAGTATCTTATTAAATGAAATCATAGTGTTTTCGGAGAATGGATCTTAATATATACAATTTTCTGACTGTAAGGACGTTGCATTCTGAGTATAGAGTTGTTGTAGGGTAGTAACGTGGTTTAAAGTTGATTACTTTAAGCACAGCCCTTTGAGCTCTTTCAAGCTTTAAGAGCTTGGTTTTATGAGTTCCCCCCCACACAGGGATACAGTATGTTAAAATTGATTGACACAGAGCCAAGTAGACCATTCGAAGAGTATTTTTATCCGCTGAAAACCTTAGATTTTTGAAAATGTATATAAGTCTTCTGGCGCGAGAAGTTAGCGACTCCAATTGAGTGGTCCAGTCAAGTTTCTCATCAAGAATCACTCCGAGGTATTTTATGGATTCTACTTTCATCAACGAAAGACAGCTACAAGCTTCTGAGCTTTGCAAACAAGTATGGGCTTTTAGATTTCCGGTTTCTGTAGTTGGTTTTGATGTGTGAGGTAACATAAAACGTAAAAATTTGGTTTTTTTACATGTAAGGTTAGCAAATTACTTGCTAACCAGTGCATTACTATCCGTAATGATTCTTCTGAATGAAATTTAGCATCATCCCAAGTCTTACCATATGCAATTAGAGCAGTGTCGTCTGCGTAGGTGAAGATATCACAGTTGACGAGAGGCAGATTACAAAGGTCGTTAATGTATATTAAAAAGAAAGTTGGTCCCAGAATGCTTCCCTGGGGCACTCCTAAGGTTATGTTTTCCTCGGCGCTAATTACGTTATTTAACCTTATAATTTGTCTACGGTTGGAAAGATAGTCTTTAAAGATGTCAAGAGCTGAGCCTCGTATACCTACACTGTCCATTTTGCCTAGCAATTTGGAAATACAGACGGTATCAAAAGCTTTACTGAGGTCTAGAAAGATGCCATAGCATTTCAGTTTAATGTCTAATTTGGCAGTAACCGACTGTACAAGGTCTATGACAGCATCTTCAGTAGACATGCCCTGTCTAAAACCATATTGATTTTTAGCGAGAATGTCAAATTTAGATAAGTAATTAGTTAAGCTATTATTAAGAACTCGTTCTATGATTTTAGATAACGCGCTTAAGACGGAAATAGGACGGTAGTTAGAGATCTGTTCTTTGCTTCCAGTTTTGTATACGGGGGTAACTAACGCTGTTTTAAAGGAACTCGGGAATACTCCTTGTGATATAGCAAGGTTGCAGATGTGAGTAATGGGAGGGACAAGAATGTTTCGAGCCATTTTGATTAATTTGGCTGGTATGTTGTCCCAACCCGTAGCACAGTCATCCCGAAGGGTTTTTATAATTGTCTCGATGTCACTTTCGCTAACTGGGAGTAGAGCCATCGAGTTTAGTGTACTGTGTTTGTATGTCAGATCTATGTCAGTAGGAAAGGTAATTATTTTCGATGCCATAGTTTTACCTATATTAGCAAAATATTTGTTAACTAAGTTAGCAGAAGACAAAGGATCCGTAGATAGAGTTAAAAGATTTGTAGCTAGCTGATTATTTTTTTCAGTATGAGTGAGTTTTTTTACGACCTTCCAAGTTGCTTTACTGTTGTTTTGGGCTTTGATAGTAGTACGGATACTACTACTCTTAAGTCGGATCTTCTATGAGAGGGTAGTACTTTCCCGGACGATCCGGCCCATTCATGCTTAAAACAGCGTGGATCTACTACCTTAGAGTCAGCGCTATATTTTAAAAATGATTTCAGAACACTTATTAGAATTACATGAAAGCTGTATAAAACGTACCATAACGCTTACAGTTCTATTTATATTCAAATATAACATTGGAAACTTCCATTGCGTTATTTTCACAGTAAAATAACTGTAAACCTTATGGTTACTTACTTTTTACACAGCTTTCACGTAATTCTATAAAGTGTTCTGAAAACATTTTTAAAATATAGCTGCGATTGGATAATAAAAATTGGAAACCACGAAAGTATGACACAAAATTGTGACGTTACCACTCTTATGTGTGAACGCTCTTAATTATGAAGAACAAAGTTAAAAACCTTTGTGAGAGTCATCAAAGTACCTACAGGATTAAAGTCAAAGTCAAAGCATTTATTTCATTTTGATCATAAAGTATGATGCTTATGAAAAGTCAACATTACATTTTGTCAGCCAATTGACCTACAGCCAGTTCGCTGACGAGGTAGAGCTGTGTGAATAACTGGCAAGAAACTCACGCCACTCTTTTCAATCGCCAGATAATTACAGTTATTTGTATGAGTTACAATTTAAACACTCAACGCAACCAAAGAACCATACAAAGTAATTATTACAAATTAACCAAGTAATATAATACTAAGATTTAAGAAAGAAAAGAGGATTTCAATTATTTAGTTTCATCTAGTATGGTAATTTGACTACGTATTTTAATTAAACTGGTAAATGCACCTCCTGGTCAGGTAAGACGTAATATGTAAATTTGTACTGTCAGCAGAAAAAACACTGTAAAATACTTACATGATTTACTAGATAGGTATCTATATATTCATCTTTGTTAAAAAAATACTTTTAAATTACTACTAGATACATAATATTCTCCTCAGACTTAACAGAACTAGGTTTATTTCTATTACAGTGTCAATAATTTACAAATGTTGTAACTACAGATTAGATGGGTTAGCTTAATTAATAGCTGTACTGTAGTTATTAATTAAGCTAATCACTGTCTTCTTGGCTTTTCTATTAGCAATTAATATTATTATGTTGTATTTTTCTCGAGTGACATAAAATCTATCGTGACGTGTATGATAAATTGTTATTATGTCTTGTTGCTTGTATCAAGTATATACCAGCAAGTTTTTTATTTAAAACAAAATGTTAAAATGAGTATTAAAGCGTTTTTTTTATTAGCGTACCATTTTTTTTTTCTTTTTTTGACCTAAATCCTTTTTAAATACAATTTATACATATTTTTTTATAATACCACAACAACCACACAACGCCATCTAGACCCAAAGTAAGCATATTTTAATAGCTTGTAATATGGGTTTTAGAATGCTAATAAATATACTTATATACTATTTTTTGAAAATACATTCATATCATACATAGAAACACCCAGACAAAAGCAAATAGCATGTTCATCTACAAAAATATTTGCACTGAGCGGGAATGGAACCCGCGACCTCTGCTTGGCAGTTCGTATACAGTACCAACGAACCACAGAGGTTGTCAAACAGACAATATTGAAACAATGTGTTTAATATTCTATTAGCTATAATTTTAACGTCAGTATCAAGTGTTGTGGCGCTCACAGTTGGCGGGGACACTAGTCGACGTCGATGCAGTAACGTCGTGTAGCCTCGGGGGCCCGGATAGATAGAGGGCCCCGGTGTGTAGGGGCCTGAGGGGCCCCAATCGCTTCCACTTCGTCTGTACTGTGTGGCTCGTCGCAATGCCAATAAATTGTGTGCACGCTGTGCAACCTCCGGGCGGTCTTTTGTTGGACGTCGCAATGTTTTTTATTTGCTGCTTTAGTTCAACAATGGTCATTATTTGCATTTATAGATACGTACTAAGATAGAGAACATGACTGACCAATAAACATTTCTGCAATTTTAACTACAAAGAAAAAGAAGTGTCGGTATTAATTCTAGTCGATAGTTGTCTGACAGCAGTATAAATCTTATAAAGAAAGTTTTGATTACTACGCTTGCTCAAGGCGGATTGACTATTTTAGATTCATATATTTTTTTATTTATTTAAAAAACTTCACATACATACAGTATATAGGCGGACTTAATGCCAAAGGCATTCTCTACCAGTCAACCTTTTGAGGTGGTGCAGAGAAACAAAGTAGGTGCACAAGAAGTTACACAGTTTTAATAAAAAATTAAGAGTAAAAATTCTAATAAAACATATTAATTATACATATATTTATATCTAATACTTAAACATACATACATGTAATAGTCTGTATACACATAAATAAACATACTTATAAAATAATAAAATAAATACATATTTATACATACATATACTCGATTATCGAAATGATTCTGCCAATTTTCTTAAATACAGTTCTTTTACTTTCACCTTAAACGCAAAACGGTTAGTGGACATCCTGATCTCGAGAGGGAGTGCATTCCAAAGAAGAATAGATTGGACAGGAAAGGAAGAGCCATCAAAGTTAGAGCTATGGGAAGGACATAGTAGTAGTAGATTCTTGGAAGAGTGGAGGTTTCTGTCATGGTTGCTAGATAGTAATTGAAAATAGTGCTTCAGGTAGGAAGGACAAGTGGGAGATGTAAGAAAGGAAAAAAGGGTAGTAAAAGCGCGCAAACTTCAGCGCTGGCGAATAGGTAACCACGACAACTGTGAACGGTAAGTAGACACATGATCATACTTTCGAAGATTGAAAATATAATATAATAGAATTTTTTTACTTACACACCACACAATAACAGTAAGTAAACCACAGCATTAGGTAAACTATAAGATAGTGACGCTGAGTGGTCTTATCGCTAAAAGCAGCCCTACCAGACAACCTTTGAATGGACTTAAAAATAAAAATACTATTATTACTATTTTATATTTTTTGTAAGTTCAGATATCTTCGATGGTTAAATTCTTTTATGTCCAAGGTAAACTAATAAAGTATTAGAAACGCTTGACTAGATTCTGAACGCACAAGATCGTGTGTATTAGCACAACACGCCGTGTTAAACAACGTACAAATATTAAAAGTTTGAAACACTTGGTTAACATCAAAAGATCACATACATACATAAGCTTAGAATCCTCGTACATAGACACGGTTAATTCGGTTCGGTAGGCTATCGTTTGGCCGCTTGAGTGCACGCGCTGACTCAGAGAGATTGAACCGCGTGAACTATCCGGCACTGGGCAGCCAAGCACCGCTGTAGGCTGACTACAAACGTACCATAACTGAAATATCGTTTTACTTTAACTTGTAATACGATCGATCAATGGAGTTGACTTTGAATTTCAACAACCTTTCGCTGTAAATGAAAACAATGGCTAAAGAGAAGAGAATACTAATAGTTAATAATGAATTCGAATGTGACTTATTATGATATTTATTGGTTGCTTGGTTTGTAATAAAATATTTCACTCAATTATGCTAGGTCCTGGATTGCCTTGGTAGTGGTCTTAATACCTATTTTTGGCGCTCATAACCAAAGCACGGGTCACAATAAATGCCGCACGGTAGTAGATCCAGGATGGTTTCAGTATGAATAGGCTAGATCGACCGGGGAAATACTACCCGTACCCTCTCATAGAAGATCGGCGTAAGAGTAATAGCATCCGTATTATTGCGTTTCCTTCGGTGAGTGAGAGTGCTGGAGACCCAATTTCCCCCTTTCGTTTTTTCTCATCTCCCTCAATCCTTTCATCTACCCCACTCCCTTCAAGGTAGGCAGCGGCTTCGACGTCTGACTCGACTCGACTCTGAGACGTCCATGAGCGACAACACTTACCATCACGTAAACGGTTTGCTCCTCTGTCACCAGCAATAAATAAAAAGTAGGTATATGATAAGGATTATTCGTCATTAGAAAAGGAGCAAGAAGTTTTGAGATCAACTGTACCTAGTAACTACTTTATGTCAAATTCATGTCCTAGAAAGACATGAATTATACTCAATAAATACATTATTAATACTAGCGAGGTAGGTACCATCCTAGATAGAGCAACAAGATAAAGTTTCACTTGATCGGACGGCCGACACCGCACTCGCAGCGTGCAGTATGTACTCGGGCTAATTGGACATCGACATTCCCTCAGTAGAGAACTCGCTACACAACGCTATCGATACGTCCAGTACGAGTATGTGCTGATGTCTGTGTGCTAACTAATGTACTGTAGCTTTAAAGTATATTAATTTAGTGTTACTTCTGTGTGATGTTTACTTGTTTAGTTAACTTTTAAAGAGTAATTACTACTACTTTATTTTATAAATCTGAAGAGATTGTTTGTTTGTTTGTTTGAACGCTCAAATCTCTAGAAGTATCAGTCGGATTTGAAAATTCTTTTTGCGTATTATAGCCCAGTTCTTGAGGAAGGCTATGTAACATCACGCTATTAGCGACAGGAGCAGAGCAGTAAGTAAAGACGTGGAAACCACGCCGCGGAAAGCTAGTATAGTTATGTGCGGAAAATAAGCTTTGAATGTAAAGTATAATAGCCTTAGTAGTGATATAGCCTTACCCAAGGATTATTGAACTAATGCTTTAAAAAATTATTCGTAATCTGTTGAAATGTTAATCACTCCTAAAGGTGGGAATCCCTTAAATGGAAAAAAAGTATTTGTAGGTGAATGAAGCACTATTTAGGTATAATGTTTTTCGTTTTCATTACAATAAAAGCCTAAAAATAATACTTTTAAAACAGAAATAGATACTTATTATAAAAATCATTGCATGCTGGTTCATTAAACAGTGAAATGTATCGTGCGGCCTGTCCCGGCCCGGGCGAAGGGACGTATTACTGTGGACTATTGGAGTGAGAGGGGAGACTGTCACTCGTGAGATTGTTGTGCCCGGACGAAGAAAAGATGGAATGCAAAGTGTGCAGTGTAAGTTTAAATATTGCATTGGATATGATGAAAAATAACTGAACATTGGCCTTCCCTAACAATCATCATTTTAACCGGTCATGACTCGCTATTATCCATTTGTTGCGTCATATCCATTTGCATGCCCAAGATGCGTCTTCTAATCAAATCAAATACGAAGTGCCTTAATATTCAGACAAAAAGGCAAAGTAACTCGTCGAGCTCTTTTTATATATTTCGTACCAACTTATGTTGTAAACAATTAGTATACAAAGTAAGTTTTAATAATTGTATAAATTCTGATAAAATAAGCAGTTAAACGTGAGCGGTTTTCTATGTTATTTATAACATTAGAGACGCGCTAGTAGTGAAGCCAATTTGAGAATTATTCGGTAGCGATACCGGCCGAGTGCTTGTGGCCGGCCGAGAGCCGAGTGGTCACACACACCACAGAACAAGCCAATAAGTAACGAGCTGGCAACAACGTACTTTTGAATCTATTGTATCGATGTTATATTTAACGATGCAATAATGATATTACTTCCACTTAAATAATTCATTTAAAATAGGTGTGCAGCGAAATTGCTCTAAGGATATATCTAGGTTGAATTAGAGCAGTTTAATAGAACACCTTTGTCTTCATAGAACCACGGATGACGGACTAGCACTACGTAGGACGTGTTGTGTCCCTGCTGAATACAAGTGATTTGCAATGGTATAAGAGTGATATATTGCCTATATTATAAAACGTTCTGAACCGTTGTATTAAAATAAAACAGAATTATTTTAAAAGATTATCAATAGATTCAAATGGTCGTGGCAAAACTGCGAATTAGGTATATTGATTTTAATTTTTAGCCTGATGTAACCGACAGGTTACATCGGGTAACACTTGTTCTTTTATTTATTTTTTTAAATAAAGCTCTAACGATGAATAAAATTATAGTAAACTCCTTACAATACAAGTTGACTAAATGCAAACTCGTGCACAATATTTCTATAAATCACGTGAACACAGAAACAGTTGAGTAATAATTTATTCATGTACAATAATCGAGTTATTTATAGTATAACGAGACTCTAAGAATCTATAAAGACTATACACTGTATCTGCAATAAATATGAATCAAACTTTGCTACAAAGCATAATCGTGAATTACCTATTACCATCTCTAGTATCTCTATAACTACGAAGTAAAATGCCCACTCTATCTCTCGAGTGTCGACAATAAACGACGCGCTCAATAATAAAACTTGAAATAAACTGGAACTGTCCCCAAGTCGGTGCGAGCCGAGCGCGGGAGCTAGTCTAATAGCGGGAATTAACTCAACTATCCGCTGTGATTAAATTTGGCTGACGTTGAGGAACGATTGCGTCTGAAGCGAAGCGCGCTCAATGGAAGGTTCGCATTCACTAACATTGCGTAGGAATAATTAATATGAATAAATTTTAGTGGCGTTATCTAGTTTAAATTCAATTTACTATGTTACCTATTTGGGTACGTACAGAATTTTAATTAATGATGACAGACTAGCGATTAACCTGTCTAACGGTACTATTACACATATGCCTCTGAAGCAATGAATAGAAAAAAAACTGTATTTCAAATCAAATGTATTATTTGAAAATACCTTTCAGTAGCTGTTACACTATTATGGTAGCGTAGCTATGACTGCAGTCTTCTGTAGTGTCTAATGATCATTTAAATTAAGGACCTTTTTGAACCAAAGTTTGAATGCAATGTATTATTTTGAAAATAATTTCAACTCCGTCACAGTGCGCTAGAACCTTGTAGGGAATAAAACTTGTGCTAATTTATAGCAGAAAAATGGAATCCCAATTAGCTGGTCTTCTTACAGTGTACTAAAGCTGCGTTAATATTCATTATTGTAATAATATTGATAGAGATCCTCCCGTCGATATATAGACGCTAATACATACTAAGTCATGAGCGCGGAATGTAAATTAAGTTTATTTAACCTTATCTCAATAATATAACCTTATCCAAATATCAAAAACCGTGCTTCGCTCTAAATAAATTAAAATAATGTCTAGTAGTAATTGATGTCTTTATAAAAAGTAGTGATAGAGGAAAATGGGGTCCACCTCGCGGTAATCTTTTATAGACTTTGGTAGCACAGAAGTACAGTAAAACAAGAGTGAATCTTTTTTTTTATAGACAACGCTGGTACTAGTGAGCAAGCTCTGTGTTGCGGAAGACTTTACAAACATAGAAATAACGTATACAAAGTACACCCATACTCAGAACAATACTTTATGGAATACACGAAGTTTTGTCCCGTGTGGGGATCGAACACACAACTTCGTGCACAGCAGTCGCTGATACTGCGCCACAGAGGCAGTCAAATTTGATTGCCATGAGTTCAAATTCCTAGTACCTACCCACCAGCGAAAACATGAATGGAATGTAGTAAATAAACTCCACGCCTCTACCGTTATCGCGTTCCACCAATAGTGAGAAACCGCTGCAATAATATTATTCGTTCAAGTTTCATAGATTTAAGTGCAGCCGCAGCTATCATAAAATAGCTTTAGACGTTTTATGGACACTAACTGTACTCCTAAAACCATTAAATACGTATAGTACATAACTCAGTGCAAAGATATAAGGTAGGTGATGGGTTGACAAAGCACAATTACAAGTACCCATAACCGTGTGCATGAAAATATTAATGAACGTTGAAGAAAGGAGGTATAAGGAGGTAGGGTATGTTTGGATCGCAGCATGTGGCGTTCTATAGTCTCTGTTTACCACATTAATAGGACACGGCGTGAAGTTATGTATGTATGTGTGTAGAAAAATCTTTTTATTTATCTATTTAAGAAAGTTGAAGTTGCGATGAAGCCAGAACAATTTTATAGATTCTGTGGCTAAGTTGTCAACCACGTAGAAGAAAAGAATTATGCAAGAGTACAAGGAGACGGTAATTGGTTCTCCGGCGCTGTTACTCACATAACGAAACGTGTAGTATATGTACACCTACTACTTTAAGCCGACATTTTACGAGATGATACTTTAAGTCTGTTAATTGATGTTTGTAAAGTTTTTCACAATATAGATCTTGTATCCGGAGTTTTTAAACAGAAAACAATCTATGAGGGGATTTCCCGATCGATTCGTTCTGTTCCTGCTGAGACTGACAAGTGAAAAGCGTTAATGTTTAGCTGTATTAGCAATTTTTTAAAAAGCTTCGCTTATGCTGGTGTAAAAAAACCATGTGGTTTTTGACAAAATCAAGTTGTTACAGTTGTTGCGGCGTAGACACATAACTGTTTTTCGCAGCGCGTCTTTGCTTACTGCTCTACTCCCGTTGCCAGTAGCGTGATTTTACATAACCTATAACCTTTCTCAAGAACTGAGCTATTATATGCAAAAACAATTATTCAAATCCGACGGGTAGTTCCAGAGCTTAGCGCGTACAAACAAACAAATTCTTCCGCTTTATATAATAGCATAGATTTTGTTCAATTGAGTGCTCTATTCGTGACTAATCAACACGTAAATAACAAATAAAAAAAAAAAATAAGAACGTGTTTCTGTAATGATTATGTACCATATACGAACATAAAATGTTAAAATAATATACTTTGGCCTATAAACATTACTTTTATATCTTTTGTGTTCTGCCTGCTACGTGTAATTTTGATTTAATTTGTCTCGATGAAACAGTACAAATGCCTTTTCCTGGAACTCGCGAGTACCATAGCTGAGTGTTTACAAAGGTTTTATCAGTATTAATCCTAGCTATCAGGGGTAGCGATGGATGTGTGAGTAGGTGGTACTTTAAAATAAAATAAAAAAAAATTTAAAGCATACATAGAACGCAGTGCCAATAACTTTTTTTTTTCTTGGCACCAAAAACTAGTTCAATAAAGCCGAATCTAATATTTTATAAAATACTGCAATTTCACGTTAGTAAATCCACGCTGGTTTCAACATGAATGGGCCGGATCGACCGGGGAAGTACTACCCTCTCATAGAAGATCGACATAGGATCGATATATTAGTTTTCATGCTAATGTGTTTCGCTCGGTGAGTGAGAGCGCCGGCGGCCCAATACCCCTCCGTCCTCTTTCGTTTCCTTTTTCCTTGCTCATCCCCTTATCCGTGGTCGGCAACGGCTTGGTTTTGTTTTCTGAGCATTATACTTCTGCAATGCTTGGAAAACATAGCCATCTCTATAGATTACGGTTACCACTTACCATCAGGTAAGCTTGTTTGCAACAAAAGTTGATTAAAAAAATGTGTTGAACTGGCAATGTTAGTTTACTCGTTACATATATATTTTACTAAATGCAAAACTCACCACTATGTTGTACCAATAATATAGATACACAAATCTCAGTTTGCGTCAAGACCCTTACATAAGTACTTACCGCTCTATTCGCCTTTAACCCGCTCTCAGTGCCTCAATACAACAGTATTCCGATGATCTCAACTAGGTCGACAATCGCTCGTAGAACAATTCAACAAATCTTAGTTTTAATCTAAACTAATATCATAAAAAAATTTTTTTTCTATAGTATAGCCTACCAAAGTGACTCCACCCCGCCTGATGGTAAGCAGTCAGTGGAATCCAGAAGTGGCGGCCACTATACCAAAAGCAATCGTCTTAAACTGCTGGTATGGTGACCTCCACTATGGCAGCTGGGAATGGGGTTAGGGGAAGGAAATGAGGGACGTGAGGAAAGAGGAAAGGGGGGAAATTGGGCCTCCGGCGCTCTCACTCACCGAACGAAACGCAGTAGTACGGATACTACTACTCTTAAGTCGATCTTCTATGAGAGGGTAGTACTTCCCCGGACGATCCGGCCCATTCATGCTGAAATCAGCGTGGATCTACTACCGTTAGATTTGATTTTTTGTATTTGTTTTTTTGTTATGGATAAACTCAAAATTTACGTAACCAATTTAAAATTTTCTCTCAAATAAAAAGCTACAATATCAGCGAGTAACAGCTGAACACGTGCCACCCGGCCACCAAGAGACATGGTCGAATTGGAAATCCTTAAATCGACTACGCACCTAGGTCCGCCAATGCAAGTACAATATGGCCCGCTGGGGTTTTCCGATGATTTAAGCATCCAGTGTGAATGTGGTACTCCGGAGCAAAATATGGTTAATCTATTGTCGTGTCCATCGTGCCCCACTACTTGTACTAGGAATGACCTAAACACTGCATCAAACTCTGCTTTGGAAGTTTCCAAATTTTGATCCATAACTATTTAAATTCAGAAAATGAAACAAAAGAAGAATAAACGCGTAACATAGGCTATATTTTTTGTGGTAATCCACGCAGACGAAGCCGCTGGCAACAGCTAGTATTATAATACTTTTGAAACAGCAAATTATAATGTGTAACTTTTAAGTTATGTTTAACACACCGGTGCCAAACACACGCTCAAGTGAAAAGAAACAAATTGCTGAAGTAGAAAGAAGGCTGGCATTGAAATCGGTTGCTATATCATTTATTAAGATCTTATATTATTATAATACATAGGTACAATCGAAACAACTGAATCATGACCTATTTTGGTGATATTTCGGTTAAAACTATCAAACTTGTAAGATCTATCGTGTATAATGCACTTATGACGTTTTGAATACTAACATAACAACAGTGTACTCAGTAAAATGTCAGTGTCTAATGATAACAAGCTCGTTGCGAAGGAAATATCTTTAGGCGAATTTCGACCTACTTGCATTTAGATGGACTGCCAAAATGAGCTTATGCTGGGTCATGGTTCTCTTGGTTTGAAAGTACATTACGTTTATCTTTTGATTCGCCGCAGTCTATTCATTTGTTCCCTTTTGTGTGACCATGCTTATATACGAGTAAATAATTATTTCATTTTGTTTAATTTGCTTGTCGGTAAGCAATTTGTGCGTCGTATAGCGTATTTACGAGTCACAGCAAGTTGCAACGCATTTGGAACAGTGACAGAGCTTAAAAATATGTTATTAAATATAAAAACAAAATCAAGTACCTATACTTTAATATTCATATAATCTAAACTTATATTATAAGGCGAAAAGATTCGATTTTTTGTATGTTTGTTTGTTTGCAAGGATTTTACTAAAAATCTACGTTATCGATTTGAAAAATATATTATTAAATTAAACTTTTGATACCGAGCGAAGTCAGAGAAATAAGAAATAAGAACATTTATTTGCTCAGAGTACTGGTAAACCTGGTGGCTTAATACATACCGTAATCTGCTTAAGAAAGAAAAGAAAGAAAGAAAGAAACGTTTATTGCCACAATTACATAGAGACACAACAAAAATAATTAAATTAAAAAAAAAAACAAAGTACAGTGCAAGAGTGTGTCTCACAGATGTGGCAACTAGGTACCCAGTTCAGCATTTGCCAGACCAAAGGTCTGACGCTGGTTTACAACTAGGTCCTGATCAAGTTTACGTCACGGACGCCTTGCTGCCAGCTGAGTGTACCAGTAAAAGTGTGTGCAAGGGTGTATGTAAGGTGTACGCGTATGTATGTGTTATATATGTGTTTGTGTGTGTGTTTGTGTATGCGTGGTTATTATAATAAATTACATTTAAATAGTATTTAATATTTAGAATTGATTACAAATAAAATTATTACATTTATTCATTTAAATAATAAATGAATGACATAACAATACTAGAATTAAGCTTACAAGTACATACCGTAATCTGCCTAGAAAAGGCATGCAAATGTTACTATAAGTGAGATTTGTTATAAAGCTGCAACAATAACTTTGAATATAGAAACATACTGATAATCTAAAATATAATTACTATCAATCTAAGTTAATAATACATCATTCATCATTAATATTATTATCAATACGTACAATCTTTATTATTATTACATTATTGCCAACACATCATTAATATCATTTAAATATTATTACTTTATTATGTTTCCTATTTATTCACGCTTATTTACGTATTCAATATATTCTTGTACAGAGTAAAACGAAGCGAACAAGCAGACGTCTCATAGAATACAACTTATATACGAGATTCTTAGATGTCTTACTATTATGAAAGTCAGGCGAGACTCGCTGATTCCCTATGCAAGAAATGAGATTGCATCGTAAATGCAGATTAAACGAGCACTCATAGCTAAGCGTAAAGTCGCCGATCCAAACTAACGTAAAATATTTTTGTAAAAAAATTGTACAGTAAAAGACTATAGCTTAGGTAGGTGCCTCATCTTGCCTTAATAATATGTGTTAGTCTAAATTTGTTCAAACATATACGAATATGTCGTTATGCGCCGGGAGGACTTCAGTATAAGTACCGAACAGTCTAATTTTAAAAATGAATATACAATCCGCTATATCGCGACGAAGGCTTAACGACAACAGATGATGTGTCTTACACAGTTGGAGATAGTCTTCTAACCGATAGGGTATTTTTAGGAGGAAGCAGATATATTTCAAAAAGGGTTTCAGTACATTCTCCATTCTGTCTATGTATTTATTATAGCACGGGTTCCATATAATCGACGATCGATTGATTTGCGTATGATAGTCTAGTTCTTGAGGAAGGGTATAGGCTATGGCTATGCTATTTTGATCCACGCTGGTTTCAGCATAAATGGGCCGGATCGTCCGGGGAAGTACAACCCTCTCATAGAAGATCGACTTAAGAGTAGTAGTATCCTTACTACTTCGTTTCGTTCGGTGAGTGAGAGTGCCGGAGGCCCAATTTCCTCTTTTCCTCTTTCCTCACCTCCCTCATTCCCTTCCTCTAACCCCATTCCCAGCCGCCATACTGGAGGCTACCATACCAGCAGTTTAAGACGATAGCTTTTGGTATAGTGGCCACCACTTCTGGATTCCACTGACTGCTTACCATCAGGCGGGGTGGAGTCACTTTGGTAGGCTAATATATATATATAAAAAAAAAATGTAACATCACGGTACTGGCGACGGGAGCAAAGCAGTAAGCAAAGACGCGGGTAAAATCGCACCGCGAAAGCTAGTTAATTATAATCGATTACCTACTTGTGGTCTTGTTCCGACCCGAGTAACGAGATATCTGAGAGACTTATGATACCCGGTCAACTACATAATCGCCGTAATTGACAGAGAACTCCTCCTCCTTTCCCCTTCCCTTTCCTCCTCTCGCCTCCTCTAAAGATCCGATAGACTCACAATCCGGTTAACTATCTCAGTGTAAATTAAATTAGTTGATGACCGACAATTACTTGACAAAGTTGCCGCTTCAAGTTTATAGAGATATCTCACAAGCGGAGGTTTATAGACCTCATTAGGTAATTTATATTGATTGAGGTTGCAACACTCTGGTCAAACTCAATTTCAAACTCAAAGCATTTATTTCATTTTGATCATAGAGTATGATGCTTAAGAAAAGTCAACATTACATGAAGTCAGCTAATTAACCTACAGCCAGTTCGCTGACGAGGTAGAACTATGAGAAGAAGAAACCAAGAAACAAGAAACCCACGCCACTCTTTTCAATCGACAGATAATTAAAGTTAACAATTTTAACACATCATCTCAACCAAAGAACCATACAATTTTTTTTTTTTTTTTTTATTGTATAGCCTACCAAAGTGACTCTACCCCGCCTGATGGTAAGCAGTCAGTGGAATCCAGAAGTGGCGGCCACCATACCAAAAGCTATCGTTTTAAACTGCTGGTATGGTGACCTCCACTATGGCGGCTGGGAATGGGGTTAGGGGAAGGAAATGAGGGACGTGAGGAAAGAGGAAAGGGGGGAAATTGGGCCTCCGGCGCTCTCACTCACCGAACGAAACGCAGTAGTACGGATACTACTACTCTTAAGTCGATCTTCTATGAGAGGGTAGTACTTCCCCGGACGATCCGATTATTACAAATCAACCAATTAATTACCAAGATTAAGAAAAGAGAAAAGAAAGGATTTCAATTATTTAGTTTCATCTAGTATGGTAATTAGGTCATTTATATTAAGATGAATAGGTACAATTTTGGCAACTATTATAATTATTGAAATTGTTATTGAAATACATAATTAATAAATTTCGTTTTAGTTTTATATCGGTTGATGACATGCCTTTTTCACTGCCATTGCCTGTGTCACTTTGCGTGCTACTTAAAATTGTAACTTACAAAAATTGTAATAACCTTGCGATTAAAAAGAGTGGTCTAAGTTTCTTGCCAGTTCTTCTGCCTACTTTATGTACCAAACTGGCTGTAGATTAGTTGCCTGACATTTTGTTACTTTTAACGTTCGTAAGTGTTAATTTAATTAACTTAAATGAATAAATATATTTTCATTTCCATTAATTTTGTTAAGGATTGAAACAACAAAGCATCGGACATTTGGGTAATACCTATACGTTAAAAAATATTATAGCACATATAAGTTCGGTTTTATGCCAGTACTATCCTCCCGTACCCCGTATCCGACGTCACCCGTGTCTTTGTTTACTGCTCTGCTCCCGTCGCTAGGAGCGTGATGTTACAAAGCCTTAAAAATAATTATTTAAATCCGACTACCGTTCTAGAGATTAGCGCGTTCAGACAAACAAAATCTTTCGATTTATATAATAGCATAGATATATTTTACGTCGTCGACGCCAAACCACAGACGGTACGTTAAAACGACGAAAACTGTAAACATTTTATAGATCCCAAATAAATCGTAGAGAAAACTCGCTTCATAGCTCTCATAAATACAAGAGCCAGTGCCACGAGTCTGTAGTCAAACACATGAATAGATAAGAGTACGACTATTGATATCGGCTCAGAATTTCCAATTAGGTTTGCTCCACACTCCTCGCGCGGCTAGGGGCGGGCGGCGCGCGCTGTTTGCACCACTGACCCCGATCTAGCATTTCAATATCCTTGCAAGCGATGCCAATAACGCCCCAACATATTCAAATGAACTTTAAAATATATCCACTGTCTACCCATGTCACTTTAGAGCCTTTACAATTTCTACATTTTACCATTATGAATTATAATGACTGGCCTGTTGGCCTAGTCGTTAGCGACCCTGACTGCTAAGCTGGACGTCGTGGGTTCGATTCCCACCAAGGAAAAATCTTTGTGTGATGAGCATGATTGTTTGTTCTGTGTCTGGGTGTAATTTATCTATAATATTTATGTATTTACAAAAAAAAAATGTGTATAAGTAGTTTATCCGTTGTTTAGTATCCATAACACAAGCAAATATAATTGCTTAATTTGGGACTAGATGGCGCTGTGTGAATGTGGTAGAATATTATGTTATTATTATTAATATTATTATAATTTATACTTACTAATATATAAAACGGAAGAGTTTGTTTGTTTGAACGCACTAACGTCTGCAACTACCGGATTCGAATATTTTTTTTTGGGATTGATAGCCCAGTTCTTGAGGAAGTTAATATACTATGTAACATCACGCTATTGGCGACGGAAGCAGAGCAGTAACTAAGGATGTAACTTAACGCGAATAAAAGCGGGAAGCTAGTAGAGAAATAAAACGTTCAAAGCTTGGATAGTTTATAATGAACAACAAGAATTATCGACTTTTCGCAATTAATAGTAAGTGTATTTACTTTTAAACTTTCGCTTTGCATGATATAAATTTATAAACATACGGGTATTAACGCGATCATGCATTAGGTATTTACATACCGTACTTTGCTTGATGTTTCGACCAGGTTACACCGTGTATAAAACCGAAATACCTAATACCTAATGTATGTTTATTAATAGTAAGTGTCCTGCGCCCAACGGGTTCTCGAGTGACGCAATAACGTTGATTTATTAACGTATTGATAGCTCATCCGCTCGCTAACATCAATTAAGATCTAAGATCAATTAGAATAATAATAATAATAATATTGTACCACATTCACACAGCGCCATCTAGCCCCAAATTAATCAATTATATTTGCTTGTGTTATGGGTACTAAACAACTGATATACTACTTATATACATTTTTTTTTGTAAATACATACATATTATAGATTAATTACACCCAGACACAGAACAAACAATCATGCTCATCACACAAAGATTTGTTCTAGGTGGGAATCGAACCGACGACCTCCGGCTTAGCAGTCAGGGTCACTAACCACTAGACCAACAGGCCAGTCGAGAATACTGTTGATTTAGATAATATAGCAATAGCGCTTCACATCTCATCTAGGAATACTTTCTGTCTAAATATAATTCCTGAGCCTGCTTTAGATGGATTGGTTTTTAATAGATTAGTTTTCGACTGTGAAGTACTTTTGCCGGCGGTATTGGATGAATCTTTAGATGCACCTTATAAGATAAGTTGTTCTGTTTGAACTTTGTTAGGTTCTTACATATTTACGGCACAAATAATAATTACAAGTTGTTGCTGTAAATGCGGGATAATATTATGTTTTTCGAGCATATATATGTATGTATGTCTATTTCTTTTGCACGTTCTACTGCCTAAATGGCTTACTGGATTTTAACTTATGAGGTGTCATTAGATTTGTATTATTGTGGGAGTGACATAGAGTACATACTATTTCAATGTAGCGTCAGTACGAGAAAAATATGGATTTCTTTCTTTTCAGTTTGTTTTAGGCTAGCGGGCTTTTAGTTTTATAAAAAATATTGTATTGGTTGTTATATAATTAAAGTGGAGCTAATAAAGTATAGATTCGTAAAATACTTATTTATGCAGATAATATTATTTCATTAATTTCATAGCTCATAAATATCATGTCCCGTATAAATCTACTACACAGTAAACGTTATTCACGCTGACGCCGCGGCCGGGAACAAGGCCGCTCATGACCAAATTTAATTATATGTTTAGAAACGGACTGCTAAATTAAGGAACAAAAAACGTTCGCCTCACACTGTCCAAAAATTAGAATACTCCACAGAAACCTTCATTAGGGAGTATTAATTAAATCAAGAGCCTTTTGACCTAAGACCCGGCGCTACGTGCTCACCGGGCAGGGCAGAAGGGCGTGCCCAGGGCAGTTTAAGGTTAGCTACTGTACAAATACACGGCAGCAGCCGCATGCCGCGCACGTATCGGCCGTCCTAATTACTCTCGTGATTGCAGAACGACCTCATTGTGACGTGATTTACGAGAGAACAGCGGCCTTTTCATTTTAAATATATCATTTTACGATTTCAACCCTCAGGACCTTAAAAAATCATTAATCCCTTAAAGCCTACATAATCAATTCGTCGTCAGTCAAAATTTAACTGAAAATTTTTTCAATCATTTTATTTTATATTGAGAGATCTACTGAAAATTAGTTATGTTCAGCAATTCCAGAGCATTACGTTTAGGTACTATATACACAGATATATTTGATATTTACTTCATTTCCTTTCTGTATCTACAAGTACGTTTAAAATATTTGTACTTAAATTTTACAGATTTTTTGCTTTACAACATAGAATGAAATGAGATTACATGATATAAGATTACACAAATTGTTATATTAGACTAATCTGCAATTATTATTTTACATACACGTAAAATTTAACTCTAAGCCGATACATGTAAGGCGTTCATTTGCTTGCAAGTGAGTGTGGGATACTTTTAAAGGATACCAGAGCCAAGCCTTTGTCGTGGACTCGCTTCCTGATGGATGAAACTAATCTATTATTCTGTCTGGCTCATAAGTCGGGATATACCCACCATTAATACAGTTGTCTCACTCGCGCGGTGTCGTGTGGCCGCCTGATTGATCGACTAAATGTAGGGATATTTTAAAATTAATTACTTGCATGTCCGACGGGATAAGAGAAGGATATTGCAGAGGATCGACTTACTGAATTACAACAATTTGTTACTTGTCTTGAGAACTAAGTACTGCTACTGAGAGTAGTTAGATTAAATGTGAACCTACCGTCGTGTATGCGAAAGTGCAACACAAGTAACGGTTCCGCCTACAGTCACTGTCAAAAATATGCAATAATGGCAATATTGTGACATTTCGTAAGCTTGGCTTTAGCAATAGTCAGGTACCTATTTAGAGCAGCTAGGTGACTATTATTGTTTTTTAAGTCGTTTATTTATATTATAGCGTATCATGATGTCAAAACTGTATTTTTTGTTTAAATAATAATAATAATAATAATATTCTACCACATTCACACAGCGCCATCTAGCCCCAAATTAAGCAATTATATTTGCTTGTGTTATGGGTACTAAACAACTGATATACTACTTATATACATTTTTTTTTGTAAATACATACATATTATAGATAAATTACACCCAGACACAGAACAAACAATCATGCTCATCACACAAAGGTTTGTCCTGGGTGGGAATCGAACCCACGACCTCCGGCTTAGCAGTCAGGGTCACTAACCACTAGACCAACAGGCCAGTCAGTAAATGAAAACATTACTCATATATTTCTCTGGTTGTTATAATTGATCCAAATCCTCCTGAACCGCTTATTAAAATTTAATTATCTAAATGAAAACGTACGCATCGCTGCAGCCGCACGTTAATCCTCGGCTATTGGCCAGTTTAAAATGTTTAGCGCTGTGATTGGTTGCTCATATGTGCGGTGCGGTGCGCTGTGATGCGGCACGACCGCAGCGAGCGAGCGCGCGCGTTGCACGTAAGCGTCACAAGCTAATGCGGCCGGATAGTTGCGGTTTTGATCATTTGACGACTGATTGAGAACGATATTGTTTTTAAATTGAATTAGCTATGCATGATGGCCTCCAAACGTGCGCGCCGTTAAGTCTTTACCGAGACAAAGAGCGAACCGAAACAATAGCACAAAGACTGAATCAAATAAATGGAATAAAATTTTCTCTTTTCTCCGAAACTGGATTACGTGTAAGTGTACTCGTCGCTAGAAGTTAATTAAATTTTTACCTGGATCTTGGAATGGAAGGAAAATACGACGAGGTGTTTCTTTTGTCTACAGTGCGAGCGTTATTAGTCTACAGCGCGAGAGCGTCTAATTAAATAAGTAAATGGTAAATATAACACAAGAGTACTTTGAATTTCAATGACATTATGAACGCTTTATATTAAGCACTTGTATATTGTATTTTATAAACATAGATAATGTAATACAAATATTTTATTATAGGTATATTAATTGAAATTCTAATAGCAGTTTGAACATGGCGGCTACAAACCGCGGCGTCACCGCACGTCACTCACGCTGAGTCGGAGCCGCACTTAGACGCGCGGCGATGCGCGACGCGGCGCGGGTGCTGCGGTCACAGTAATTGTCTCATAATATACTGTGCATTGTCACAATTATGAACTGTACAAGCTGTTTGTAGGCTCCACATGCCGGCTTACGGCTTTAATAAACGTTTTCTCTCTATTGAAACTTTAATAACGCCGTTGTCAAACGAGCCTCTATAAGCTTACGCCACTCGAAATCTAAATGAGCCTCGTTAATACTGTGTGTAAATGAATAGATTTTATTATTTTAATTTTACTTTAATTGTTCACTACAATCACAATTGCCCTAATTAATTCCAGCTCTATAAGTTTTATGAACGGAATAAAATGCTAATGGAACAATCGTTATTACAATTTGTTTAATTTCACTGGCTTATTAAAGAGCCCATCGAATTAAAACTTTGTAGAATTTTTACAAATAAAATTAGTTGTTCAAATAAAGATTTAAAAAGTTTATTAAATAAACCTTTCTAAATCTTTACAACCAATATTTTCAACCAAAGCAGAGAACTAAAGAAAGCCATTTACAATAATATAAATTTTATACACAACAAAACATATTTTAAGCGCGGGCGAAGCCGTGGGGGCAGTAGGTATTATATATAATAAAAAAAAATTATTAAAGCTCAATAAATGAGTATAAGTGGGAATCGTTTGTTATCGGGATTTGGCTAACCTCTGTGTGGTTTGTTCCCGACGTGATTGGTCGGTGGGATCGTTCCAAAAATGCGGCGCGTAGTCGCACGGTCGAGCGGTCGGACCGGACGGTTGGAGGATCGCCAGAAACTGTAATACTGTTATTATATCCGGGTTATCCGACGGATATGGCGCACGTGACTGTCCTGAGACCTATGGGCGAACGACTCGTGTGAGAAAACACTTGATATATGATAACTTCTGTTGGTACTGACAGTTAATTCATATAATATGTCATAAAAAGATTGGCATTTATTATCCTATTAATATTATAAATGCGGAAGTTTGTGTGTATGTATGTATGTATGTGTGTGTTTGTTACTATTCAGCGCCTAAACGGATGAATCGATTCCGATGAAAATTGGTTGTAAATAGATTCGGCGCCGGAGACGGAAATAGGCTACTTTTATCCCGAAAACCGCTCTGGTACCTGAGTTATACCAATTTCCGCGCGGGCGAAGCCGCAGACCGCAGTTAGTTTAATATGAACACTTCGAAGCAGTTGATGATCAAACTGTAGACTTAAATATAGTTATTAGTTTTTCTTCTCTTCTCTCTTTTTTTTTTTTATTATAGCCTACCAAAGTGACTCCACCCCGCGTGATGGTAAGCAGTCAGTGGAATCCAGAAGTGACGGCCACTATACCAAAAAAGCCATCGTCTTAAACTGCTGGTATGGTGGCCTCCACTATGGCAGCTGGGAATGGGGTTAGGGAAAGGGAATAAGGGAGGTGAGGAAAGAGGAAAGGGGGAAATTGGGCCTCCGGCACTCTCACTCACCGAACGAAACGCAGTAGTACGGATACTACTACTCTTAAGTCGGATCTTCTATGAGAGGGTAGTACTTCCCCGGACGATCCGGCCCATTCATGCTGAAATCAGCGTGGATCTACTATCGTAAAACTTATCTAGTTTAAGTCCGTTGCGTATTTATACGCAAAGATTACATTGGAAACTTTCATGGCGTTATTTTCATAGAATAATAACTACATGCATTACAGTAACTTACTTTTTATACAGCTTTCACGTAATTCAAAAAGTGTTCTACTAATATTTTTTTAATATAGCTCAGATTAGATGATGACAAAAATATAACACTAAATTGTGACGCTCAGAGCTTTTGTACGAAACAGTGAGGCCAGTAATAAAGCAATAATTGATGGAAAACTTGCACAAACGATAGCATTGATTCTTGATTAATATGCCAAGACACGTGCTACTGTCATACAACGGTAGTGTACTTATATAGTACAGTGCAATATCAATGCCGCATTGAATTACCAGCAGATAAAAACATCTACGTAATCCTGTGTATCTACTTGGAATAATTTTGCTTGACTAGCGAGCTAGTTGTGTCAGTATTAAGTATCTCGATTGTATGGACAATCTATACTATTATACAAAGTGAAAGAGTTTGTTTAAACGCGCTAATCTCTGCAACTACCAGTCGGATTTGCATATTTCTTTAAGAAACGAATTCCTATACTTTTTTCTTCTGGACAATAATAGTATACAAGCAAGCGGGTGAACTTTGCTCATTGACGTCAGAAGAAGAACTTGGCTGTTCTGCTGTATCCTCCACTTGCCAAAAGAAAGTAAAGCACTGTCGTTTTATCGTATTATATATATATATATATTTATGTATGTGTGTGTGCTAGGCTTACTGTATAAGTGTATATTAGTTTAGTTAGTTATTGACCTGTTGTCGTTCTACTAAACTTATAATAAATAAGATAATATTTTATGCAGGCATGCAGACAAGTTCATAATATTAAAGATCTAAAATACAACAGAGCAGTATGGCGACTGTATACGAGTACGTAACTCATAGTAGTGCTACGTACAGTCTTGTTCTGAATCAATGATGTGAATACATACCTCAGCGACGGAGCCTGTAACTCTACCTATACGTGTCTAGCTTCTATTATATATGTATAGGTGCCACTCTACCGGTAGAATTACATAATACGAGTAGTCTAGGCGTATTGTCTCATTGCGTATTCTTAACATTAACTTATTTTCCTTGTGTTGTATATTAAAACCTCTCTGGGGCACCGATACCGGTATATGTATGGATTATTTTTGCACGTCTGCTGAATTCATGTAGGGTAATGTGTGAGCTTATGTATGTATGTCTATGTCTCTGGCATGTTCTACAGCCGAAATGTCTTGATAGATTTTAACATAATACTATGAGGTGTCATCACACTTGCTTTGATTGTGAGAGTGACATAGCGTATATAAAATTTCAATGGATTTCTTTCTTAATAGTTTGTTTTAGGCAGGTGGGCTTTTTGATTTTTGATTCATAATTTATTTGTTGCTTGTTAATAAAATAACATGTCATATTTATATTTATTAGTTAATACAATTTGACTGCCATTGTGGCAGCAATAGTGGGTGCAACTGTTGCAATACAGGTTGTGGGTTCGATTCTTAACTACAGGGTGATTCTGAATTCATTAGCATCCTTTTAACCTGAGATTCTATACATAGTACCAAGTACTTATGGACCATAAAATTGAAAATTAATGTTATCAAAATTATTTTTTAAAAACGATTTAAAACATTATATCTACGTAAATAAAGTCTCAAACAAACAAATAAAAAATTAAATCATACTAAAAAAATATTACATTTTAATAATTGTTAATTAATATTGCGCGCAAATCAACAACGTTTGGCCGCTGTATACCATCAAGACGATAGTATTACCTACGCGCGGCATTCATTGATAAACCTATTATTGAATAAATGCACCGCGCAAGCCGTGTGGCGGCGCGCGGCACCTCAGATGTAGGCTACTTCGCAGTTCTATTGAAATGAAATAAATACCGCCAGGCGCGCTCCTGCTTCCTGATAGGTTGCGCCGGCGACTCGGCGACCCAAGGCGCGGTGTGCGTGTGCATTAGGTGTGTGTGTGAGTGTGTGGGTCAGAGTGCAATTTTTTATTTTCTATCAGTTACGAATTTCACTACTTTCAAGTGTGACGTAAAATTCATCTCTCCGTAGACTTTCAAACCGTGACGCTCGTGGTTGGATTTAGTGACTGTGTGTGTATTGTGTTGTGAAGTTTAATAAATAAAAAATAAAATCGTTTCGCAGTAAACGTGTGGGGTGGCATATTAAACACGACCATTATCGGTCCATATTTTATTGAAGGCAGGGTAAACGGGGCAAACTACTTACGAATGTTGGAGCACGTCGTAGAGGAACAATTAGAAGAAGTACTCATACGGTTCCTCAATGAGCTGTATTATCAGCACGATGGTACTCCGCCTCATTTCCAGCGCGACGTTCGTGCCTACCTAGACCGCAAGTTCGGAGCGCGATGGATAGGGCGTGGCGTTCCCGTGGCGAGGCCACCGAGCTCGCCTGATTTGACTCCCTTAGATATCTTTATACGGGGAGAAATCAAAAGACTCGTTTACGAACATGAGTGTGAAACACAGCGTGTAAAACATAATCACCAACGCCGTGCTGAACTCTGCGTGCAAAGAGGAGGTGATCACTTTGAACATCTTCTCAAGTACATCTAGGTAAGCACATAACAACTTATAGTAGGTACTTGGATACAAATTATTTCTTACTTTCATTAGGTAGGTAAGTACCAACGTTATCGAATAATCCTTACGCGCGCTATCTTTATTCTGTTACTGTCTAATACGTCTAGTAGGTCCTAGATGTCCTACCTGTCTAGCTTACAACTAAATTAAATCTAATCTAATCTAAGTAATTATTTCTGTTCAAGACAGTTCAAGAAAAATAAAACAATTATTAGAACAACAAACTAACGCAACAATTCATAACATAAAACTTTATTTCAGTATTAATAATAAGAACTCCCTTAACGTCGAACTAGTAAATAAGTAAGTGTGTAAAATTTCAACAATAGGTAGGTAGGTACCTATTTAATCTAAACAGCTACGCTCTTATTATTACTGATAAAAGTATCTCCTAGTTAGTTACGGTTTAACACTCGAAATGAGCTAAATGTTCTAACACAAATAATTACATTATTTTTCTCTAATACCTACATCGTTATGAAAGGAAATCACAAACATGTTGGTTACAAAACACAGTTACCATGGCGACCGAAAGTTAAGTAATTGGGTAGGTAATTTTAAATATCTTCTCAAGAACACCTAGATAAGACCTACCTAACAACACAATACCTACCTACATGCTTACTTGATTAACATTGCTATCGAATTGTTCGTTGTCTTACTTATGTAGTTATGTTTCTAACTAAAAAAATTATTAGGTACTGCATTGTCTAACCTGCAACTAAATACCCTACATATTTGCGCACAAAACTCAGGTAAACTCAATACACCCATTATTGCACAAGCACTGAGAAAGTAATAAATTTAATAATAATACATCAAATTCATTATACCTAATACGGGCAGTAAGTACCTACCTACATGCCCGTAATAAGTATTATGTGTACAAGAAATTATTAGCACAAAGAATCTATCATGAACGGAATTGCATGTAGGTAAGTAGGTACAAGAAAATAAGCTAATAATATGAGTAATACGTCCTTCCTGCCTGCTACCTCGGTCGCCTAGTCATCAATAACACTAACTTAATGGAAGTAGATAGGTAGGTACCGAAATTGTCAGGGCAATGTCAGGACGGCTGCATAACACATTACTTAGTCCGTGATTAATTCTTACTGGAAAAACAGTTGTTCACGTTGCACAACTGTAGGTATACACGTGCGTTTTGAGTAAAGATATTGATTGAACCCATGACACGACACGGCTCAGTCGGTAGAGCATGAGACTCTTATTTTTGGAGTCGTGGGTTCGAGCCCACGTTGGGCACAAATCTCTTTTTGGATGTGGATTAAAAAATTCCAAAAAAATTGTACATTTTTATTACCATTTTATCATAAAAAAACATTTAAAATACTATTTGGTGCATCTGCTGTTAAAATTGCCTTTATTATGTGCCTACGGCAAGAGAATCTCTCTTGACGACATTTTAACTAATTTATTTAGACTGCATGACTTGCTGTGTAACAATTTAAGAAAAGTGCGTTAAGTAGATACGAATTACATTTGGTAAATAGGTAATTGGTATAAATAATATTGCAGGTGTATTTGAATGGTGATGTGCGTACCGTAGGTACTGTCAAAGTAGGTCGAAATTCGCCTGATGACAGATTTCTTTTGCAACGTGCTTGATAACATTTTATTAGACACTGACATTTTACTGAGTACACTGTTGTTACCCTAGGCCCTAGTATTTAAAAAGTCCTAAGTGCATTAAAAACGATAGATCTTACTAGTTTGACAGTTTTAAGCGAATTTTATTATCATCAAAAGGGGTCTTGATTCAGCTGGTTCGTTCGATTGTAGACATTGTACAGATAGGTAAGACGGCCGCGGCCGTTGACCGTACAGCGCCTCTACATGGCAGTCAGCTGTAGCTCCGAGTCACTTCGGCCGCCCTTGATAGTAAAATGCGTAGGTAATAATTTTAGCGCGTACACGTCTCGATACTTTCCTTTATTTATTGTATTTTTTTTTTCGATTTTTTTTTATTTTGGAATTATTGCTTTTTTTCGATTTTGTTTGTTAATAATTTACTTAATTTACTTAGACGTGATGTTTTCGACCAAATTTTTTTTTTTTTTTTTATGTACTTAATACTGAATTTTATAGTGCATAAGTACTTGGTACTATGTATAGAATAACAGGTTAAAAGGATGCTAATGAATTCAAAATCACCCTGTATAAATAATTGTCCTGAGTCTCCGTGTACTTTGTGTTTGATAATTGTGTTTGTGAAGCCCACAGCGATCCACGTATTTTAGTTTAGTGCGAGAATAGTATTATTAAAAGAACAGGCATAAATATTATATCTTGTGATATTATTTCATATCGGAACGTCTATAAAAAGATGATATAAGCTTTAATATCATAAATCTTTTACCGAATACCCTACTCTTTGTTTGAAACTAGAAAACCACTTATACGAGGATTAGTATGTATGTGTATGTGTGTGTATACGGGTCGTTATTTATAACTATAATTTCCTCTTGGCCGGTGTACACGAGCGAGTGTGGGTGTTCTATCAAAAAGTATATTATTTAAATGGTTCGTAGTGTCGAGGAGAGCTGGCAGAGAGAGGATAGAGGGGAGAGAAACTGATGCGGTCCGTCCGGATATTAATATCCGCGGCGACGGATGCCCGCGGATATTACGTCCGATATGTAACCGTCGCGACACTAACGCGTAAACACTATCTTACGTAAGTAAATACGTACAGTCTAGTTACTGTTGTGGTAAGGTACAGTTTGTGGTCTACATACACGGCCATGTACATGTACGTTTACCTTATAATCTAATATACTACTACTATACTAATATTATAAATGCAAAAGTTAGTGGGTATGTGTGTGTTTGTTCTACTCAGTGCCTAAACGGCTGCACCGATTTCGATGAAAATTGTTATGTACATAAGTTCGGTGCTGGAGACGGACATAGGCTACTTTTACCCGAAAATTGTCTTTTGCCTGAGGAAGATAAACTATATTTTAGGCGCGGGTGAAGCCTATTTAGGTAGCGCATTGCAATTTGATATTATTATCGAATAGAATTATAGAAACGCAGGATAGTATAATTATGTTCTATATGTTATTCTTATTACATACAATGCATATTTTATGTAATCTCAGCTACGAGAGCTACGAGCGAGCGCCACGGAAGCGACAGGTTCATGATCAGAAGCGCCGTAGAACTGCTACAAACATTCATACACTTCATATAAAAATTTAGAACTATCTAAAAGTTGAATACAAACATATTCTTGTACGCAGTTTAAAATTACGTATATATTGTTGTCGAGTATATACTGTGTAATGAAGACTTAAGCTGCGTTTTGTGCAACAGGGTATCAACAGAGGGGTTGTACAAACTGTGTTTGATTGCAGTGACCGCAAGCTCACACACACACACGACGTGATTACCAAGTACATTTAGATTGTTGACAGGCGTGATTGTGCCGTGACCGCCTCCCACGTCATTTGAACAAAGGATTTTAAACAAAGTACCGCTGTGAATAAAGCTCTCTTTACGCCCGTTAACGTAATATATATACTAGCCGTTTTTGTATTACAGGCCTTTAATTTGAGTAAAAGAATGTCTAAAGGGACTCGTTTAGTCCACAGACGGGTTTCGTGTCGATGATAATGGTCCAACTTTAGTCATTAATGAGACTAACATTGGATTGAAAAATCCTAATTGTAGCGTTGGGAGCGAAGAGAAAGTAACATAATCATTAGCTGTTATAATTATATTATTATTAAAATCAATATTTCAACCATAAGTTGACGCGGCTTCGATTCCCGGGTCGGGTAAAGTAACATAGGGTTTGCTGTCAAAAAATTCTCACTCCCGGAGCCTACCTTTCGGGGATAAAAGGCGTGAAACTGTGTATGTATGTAAGTTCACATGCGTTTATAATACAGGTGACAGTGTACTATTTTGTGAATAAACAACATCTCAGTTTTCTAAGAATAAAATTTTCTCATACACTTTTTACAAGACCTTTAACTTATACTAGAATTACATTATAACCAAAGAGTGAATGCGCTCTGAAGAAAGAAAATGAATAATTGTTATTAAATTAAAGTCGAAGTGATAAATCTATACTTATTAATAAAGTGGAAGATTTTGTTTGTTTGTTTTAACGCAATAACCTCAGAAACTACCAGTCATATTTGAATAATTCTTTTTGCGTATGATAGACCAGTTTTTGAGGAAGGCTATGTAACATCACGCTACTGGCGACGGAAGCAGAGTCGAAGTCATAACATGTTATTGTTTCTCTCTCAGTACGTTTTTCCTCATTACTGTGGGTCACGACCTCGCCCCATGAGTTTCTGTTATTGCTAAACGTCACATGTATGCAAAGAGGGTGAGACACATTTATAATTACAGGAATCGCTTTTGATTGGACTCCAACGTGTTCGAAAAGGTCTACTGGTTTGTTGATTTGCTTATATTAGTCTCTTATGCATAATAAATTCACGTTTCCAAAACATTCCCGTGTGAATTTGACGTGGTATATCAGTTATGTAAATAAAACAGTATTATAAATGGAGGGTATACATGTAATTCACTTACAAGTATCCCGAGGGCATGTTTCACAACACATCGCGTGTACTCTAATAAATCTATCTAGCTACAGACTGGTTATTAATAAAACTGTTATGTAACCAATAACTGATTTATTTATTTACTAGCTGCGCCCCACGGCTACGTCCGCGCGTATAATATGTTTTGTGTCCCTCGGGAACCAGACCGATATTCGGGATAAAAGTAGCCTATACCTCCGGCACCGAATCTATCTACATACCAAATTTGTATCGGTATTAGCTCAGCCGTTTAGACGCTGAGTGGTAACAAACACCCACGCACACACACTATGTTAGTTGGCTTAGGCCCTCGCTTTGTTACACGTAACGCAACCGAAGCACCATACGAAATAATTAAAATCAATCAACCAGTATCAATATTAATAGCCACATATGTTGTTGAAAGTAGCGAGATGCTTCCAAAAATAATTGTAGCTTTTGAACTGGTGTCACGGGTCGCTTTGATAACACATTTTACTTTTACCATTTCATTCGCGATATAGGATTCGGGATTTTCACAGTTTTGTGCCGGCTACGCGTCACACTATATTGCTTTGTACTTACGTTCACAGAGAGATGAGAAACACACATCTATATATTGCTACTGTCTGTACATTAATAGGTATAGTATAACTAGCAAATCCTGCCACGCGTTGCCGTGGCTAAGGTTCTTGTTATATTACATTGTAGTAAACTATTCAAGGGAAACAGCAGGAGGACATCTCAGGAACTGGGCTACCATACGCTAAGAATTTTTCAAATCCAACTGGTTATTCTAGAGATTAGCGTGTTCAAACAAACAAACTATTCCGCTTTATATAATAGTATAGATATAACACTTCAGATTTTCAAAAAGTCTGAAATGGACAACCTTCCAAGCATGTGTGATCAAATCAATACTCATACGTTCTTTGTACGAGAAGAAGCCCTTCTGTAATTGAAATATAATGAACTGATATTAAAATATGAATATTGTTAGATGCTGTTTCCGAACGAGTGAACCTACACAACAATTGAATACATTTTTTACAACACACACTAAATAGTTCAATCACTACTGGCAATACCTTCTTACAAGATGGCGAATATAACAGTATTGAGTGGCGCAATGTAACGATAGAGCGACTCAAATCCCTTTGACTTTATGCAATACGAAGTGCAACAATGGATGGGCGCGGCGGTACAGTACAGAGATACAGAGGTACGGATATAACGCGGTCAAGTGTTACTGAGGAGCGGAATATTACTCGCTCAGCGACAAATTCAATTTATGCAGAACAAAATTGCTCGCGGATAATATTCATAAAGTCTTTGTAGACGATCTCCTGCCCCCTCTCTCCCTCACCGACCCGAGACTATTGTACTACTAGTGGAAGTCCGGATCAATTGCGAATTAAAATATAGGATTTAATTGACTTTTATACATTTTGCATAACTCACTCGTATATCTATAAACTTAAGTAATAGTCAGCCCGTTTTCAATATAACATCTACAGTTATTTATTTATTTATTTATTTATTTATTACTCTTAAACTTACATCTATCTTTACAGGCAAGCCTAATGCGACAGAGAAGTTGAGCTTTTTATCTAGTTTATACCTATATTTATTTCTACATCCTAATACATTATTAAAACTAACCTAAGTACTGCAGATGCAATAAGCAGTTTTAGTAAATTCGTTCAGTGCACATGAAAACAGATCTATCCGGTCAGACAGCGTGTTGAGCACACGCAACGCCCGCACAAGCGGCGCGCGCTGCAGTAGGTTGGTGCGTGCGCAAGGCACAACCAGCAGCGGCGGGCGTCGGCGACGCCCTCTATATTCATCCGGAACGCACAGCTGAACCGTCTCTAAGATAACCGGATTGTGTATCTTACCGCGTATTACACAAAATATGTAGGTGGCGAGAGCTACCTCCCTTCTTACTTCGAGTCTGTAATAACCCACCATTCCCATAACAAATAAAGTAGGATACAGTAGTGGGTACCCTGGGAACACGCCATACTGCTTCAGATATAAAAACCTAAGAAATTTGTTTTGTATGCGTTCTATCATTAATTTATACTTTTCTTCGTGTGGAGACCAAATGACCGCATTGTACTCCAAGTGACTCTTTACGAGTGCTTCGTACAATGCTTTCAAGGCCCTTATATTGGTAAAATTGTTAGCCTGCCTCAAAACAACCCCCAAATTTCGGTACGCTTTCTTACATACGTCTATGATGTGCTGCCGAAATAGCAAATTGGACTCGAAGCGCACGCCCAGGTCTCTTACCTCCGTGATGCGCTTTAACGGCAACCCATCCATGACGTATTGGTACTGGCTCGGGGCCCGTGCTCGGCTAAACGATAGTACGGAGCACTTAGCCACATTGAAGTACAGCTTATTGTTTTGGCTCCACACTAAGATCCTATCGATGTCCTGTTGTAGAATGCTGTGATCTACCATACTAGATGAAACTAAATAATAAAAATCCCCTCTTTTTTAATTTATTTGGGACAGTAAACAGTAACACTAAAAGCTTAAACAAAACATTATGTACTACATAATACTGATAGTGTAACCAGCTCTGTTGTCCACAAATCGATATTATTATTGTAACTAAACTACACAAAGCAAAATACTTATAAATTACATCTACTTAATGTGTAATATGTGTACACAGCACTAAAAGTACAGCCATCTCAAAACAGCCAGTGATATTCTAATGAATCGGAAATTAATATTTATATTTTCTTTTTTTAATTTTGGTAATTATATTATTTGGTTAATTTGTAATATTTACTTTTTTAGTGTTAAAATTGTAACTCATACAAAAACTGTAATTATCTAGTGATTGAAAAGAGTGGCGTGAGTTTCTTGCCAGTTCTTCTCACAGCTCTACCTCGTCAGCGAACTGGCTGTAGGTCAATTAGATGACTTCTTGTAATTTTGACTTTTCATAGGCATCATAGTTTATGATCAAAATGAAATAAATGCTTTGAGTTTGAGTTAATGAGCTTGCTTTGAGTATGATGAGTGGATCGCAATAATACGTATGCTCCCTCACCATGCTTCCATATTACCTTTGTATATAAATACTCATGCTAGCAAGCAGGATTGTAGTACAAGTATGTCTCGGAGGATAATTAACATAGATGTTTGTGTATACTGGTACAAACAGAGCGAATACGAATGGAATATGAGGCAAGTACGAGCTTTATCAGAATGTTGCCTGGAACTCTTTGCCAGCGCATGTGTTTCCATCTAATTTTGATCCTGGGTCTTTCAAGCGGGGCGTGAAAAAGCATCTCACTAAGCCGCCATAGTGGAGGCCACCATACCAGTAGTTTGGCTTTTGGAATGGTATCCGCCGCTTCTGGATTCCACTGACTGCTTACCATCAGGCAGAGTGGAGTCACTTTGGTAGGCTAATATAAAAAAAATAAAAAAAAAAATGTTGAGAAAATACAACCAACCGGAGACAATCGTGAGGAAAAAGAAAATGCAGGAGAAAAGAAAAATAAATGAAGTATTTATTAATTGGGTTCTGTGATGTAGATAAATTGCAATATTCAAGTTTATTATGTTGGTGGTTATTTTGGGCCAGTCGCCAACACACACGTGTCACAAAGCGTCTAAACTAATTAGGGTGTTTAGGACAGCGCTATTAAAACAAATATTTTCAGTAATCGTTTCGGAAATTTTAATGTTTAATTTACAAAATAGATAATTCACGTGCTTAAGGACAAAAGAAAATTGCTGATAGGGTTTTCTAAAATGGCGCCCACGAGGGGGCAGCACAAGTGCGTCAGCTCTAGCTGTCAAGCGCTTTTTGAAAGTTAACCCCTGATTGGCCCAATGTGACAGTTGAAGTGGCGCCAACTGGTAGCGAAAATTTTTTTAAACGCCCTCATTGTTGAAAATTATAAATAGCCCTTTAGTAAATGACTTCTTAATAGGCTGTAATTAAACTTGTAAAACTTTGAACACAACTCATCAAGCTAGTTGTGAGGTACTGAGTTATTCTCAGTTATTGCTCGTTCATCTTATTGTTGCTGGAGCTAACTTTTTAATATTTGTTGACGTTTTGAATAATGTCTGTCAGTGTTCACGGCCGGAAGGGAACTAATTGCAAACAATTAAACTTGTGAAGCTTTCTCTTACAATAACAGGGTTCATATATATTTGTTGTACTTTGGACCCGACTATTCTTGCAATTCAAATACGACGTAAGCAGATAGTAGTTGAGTGTAGTAGTGCGTTGCGATGCGGCCCGTTGCGTCTCGCCTGTAATGTGCAATACTTCATATTTTATAAAATGTACTAAAGTTATGTAGGAGGATTTATATTATGCGATGCAGTGCAGCGGAAATTTGCGCGAGCCCTTATTGGTTTTAAATAGTCTGCAAAAACACACACCGTGTGCTCACCTTAATTAGAGTGTCAGTGACGAGGGGTCCTGTATCAGATTGTCAAATGGACAGCGGCCGCTCTATTAATAATGTATTGCGATCAATAATAAATTTTTCGTGCTTTGATTTTGACGTCACTTTCTAAAAGTGTACCCAAAGGCCGTTCTATACATACATTTATGACAGTTACATAATATTTCATTGTGTACCTGCGAACTATGTCTGGAGGTCAAACGGACAAAAGTCTATTAAATATCTTCATTGTGTCATATATCCGAAAGATTGTCATCTCGCATCGATCGCCGAGCCCTGTCTAATTGTGTTATACGTGTATTTTGTACGATTGGCGATTAAAAACAATTGTGTCCGAGAACATAAATGAAATATAAAATACACTTTGTATGGACGTTATTTATTAACAAACATAAAAAGAATTGGAAAACTGTATTCATGTTTTATCTAGCAAACAGTTACAACAAACACGTTAAAAACGAACGGTTAAAATTGTGAGGACACTTTGAAATGGAGTTATTATGAATTATTAAGTGAAATAAAACGAAATCCTTATAGATCACTTTCGTACACTTTTTATCGAAGTAGCGCTCAATACAGGCGGTCCGCATCGCAACGCACTAGGCGACACACTTTCGTGCTTTGATGCAGTATTGCAATCCGTTGCGGTGCAGCCGTAGAATGCACCAGCCTTTAGTACGCACCAACATGTCGCATGTTCGAGTATATGTGCACATAAACCTGACATCCAGTCCACCGCACAACCAGTAAACCTTGCTACCTACTAATAAACTTACAGCTAATTGATTGTAATTCAACCTAACGTAGATAGACGCCCGTTATTAGCTCCCGGCAGTCTGATTTAACTAAATGTAATAAAATTCAGTAATTAATTTGTTAGCTACTTTCGTTTAATTTGCAGAACCGTTTACAAATTTATAATTAGAATTTGTTCACTTTACCGTTTGTCCTCATACTTACTACTTAATAACTAAGTGTTCACTGTAAACTATTCAATTTTGTAAAAGCGAGCTTTACGTACAAGTTAATCATGCGGCGGCGGTGCGGCGCTGAGATACGAGCCACGATGTCATTTATTTATTTATTTATTTATTTAAAAACTTTATATACATAACAGTATATTTGGTGGACTTAATGCCTGGGGCATTTTCTACCAGTCAACCAGTACGGGTGATGCAGAGAAGAACAAAGTAGGTGCATTTAAAGTTAAAAAAAGTGAATAATAAAATACAGATTTATATAAACATACATATACGATGCTATACATATATATACATATAATATATAAAATACATATATATATCTATAATATATAAAATAATATATATATTTATACAAACACTATGGATATAAGGTGTGGTATTTATGACGAAATTAAACATTATGATGAAGATTAGTCTGCCTTTTATTTAGAATGAGATTCCGCACTCTTATGTTAAACATACAACGGTTAGTGGACATCCTGATTTCGAGAGGGAGCTCATTCCAAAGACGAACAGATTGGACAGAGAAGGAAGAGCCCACAAAGTTAGAACAGTGAGAAGGACATTGAAGAAGTAGATTGTTAGAGGAACGAAGGTTTCTATTATGGTTACTACTTAAATACTGAAAATACTCCAGTAGATAAGAGGGAGGAGTATGAGAAGTTAGGAAGGAATAACAACGAGCGGCCGATTACTGACTCCACGGAAATGCCGACTGCGACTGAACGGTAGTAGATCCACGCTGGTTTCAGCATGAATGGGCCGGATCGTCCGGGGAAGTACTACACTCTCATAGAAGATCGACTTAAGAGTAGTAGTATCCTTACTACTGCATTTCGTTCGGTGAGTGAAAGTGCCGGAAGCCCAATTTCCCCCCTTTCCTCTTTCCTCACCTCACTCATTCCTTTTTCCTAACCCCATTCCCAGCCGCCATAGTGGAGGCCACCATACCAGCAGTTTAAGACGATAGCTTTTGGTATGGTGGCCACCACTTCCGGATTCCACTGACTGCTTACCATCAGGCGGGGTGGAGTCACTTTGGTAGGCTAATACATATAAAAAAAAAGAAAAAAAAAAGAACACTGAACACCCTCCATACAAATTACATCACCGACCTGAAAGAGTTCCAAACTCATTAAAGCGCTGTCTGCTTACAATAGCGGGCTACTTTCAATTATGACCGAGCTGAAGTACACCTCACCCGGACGTCAATGGGTAACAAGTGCTCGCTCACAATAAAATTGAGCCACACAGTAGGAACAACAATTTAGTGGCTGCGAGCCGACATAATACGATGCCGGGAATATTCAATATCGCAGTTATTGTGCCGCACAATGCCAGTGCAGATAGAAAATAATAATTGAAACCGCCATCCTTGGTATCGTCTGCGACGGAGTGCGCGGTGTGCAGGGGAGAGGGGAGGGGTAGTGCCACTCGTGTCGACATATTGTTCCGAAGCAACCGAATTGAATAAATAGCTGGAGAGCGCCTCGTACACTTGTAGGTATGCACCGCGACAAAATACAATACAAAAATATATTGTGCTATTTGTTACGCGCAAGGAAATTGAAAATGTAAAACGAGCCCGACGCCTGAGATTTCATTTGTGCACCGAGGCTTGACCTCTCACTTAATTAAGTGCTATCGCCGTATTGATTTATGATGGTTACGCCTTTGTGATAGACTCGACTGAGTCGAGTATGATTCCTAAGTAGCGTCGCAAGGTGATGGAGGACAGGACGAAACAATGCCCGCCGTAATGAGCTTTCAACAAAAGGAAATTAAAGTGACAGCCAATCATGCTAGGACGAGCTTCAGCCTTGCACGACCCGCTTCAAACAGCACTTGATGCGGACATGACACGGTCATCCCTTAAAATGCTGATAATTTCTATAAATTCTGTAAGAATTATTACCTATTGTTACACCTGTAGCTATATTGAATTTATTTTTATATAATTTCGTATAAACGAGATGAAGAACCCAAATTTGTTCTTATTATAAAATATTTTAACGTGTTATTTCCATTTCGGCATTTTCTTTAATTTTTTCTTCCTACATTAGCTATTGTATTTTGATTCAATTCCACATTATTACTGCTTAGGTACTAAACTCAGGGCCCTGGTGACCTGCAACAAGTTTTTTTTAAACACATATCAGGCACTAGCCTCTCATAATGTTAGATTAAATCTTTAGATTTCGTTACTCAGTACTCTATATAGAATAACATTGTGATAAGAAAAATAAATATATTTGATTTAATTTGAATTTGATTGATTTCAGAACCACAAAATATTTCTACTTTTAGTAGAAGTCAAACGTGCAACATATTGCGGTACGGTAAGTGGCCACGTAACTACTTTTAGCCCTTCGTAGAACTGCTCTATAAAACCTACACCTTAAAAATATTTATTTATTTCTTACAATATCTTTACAGACTATTTATAATGCGATATTGAATTACTTAATTTATAAATGACTGTTTTATGTTGTTTGGAATATAACGTATGAATAATACGCACTAACTGTAACATTAAACGAACATAAAAAGTATTCTTGTATCGCTGAGTGTCGTGCTTTTTTAAATTTATGAACGTATAGTTCAGTGACCCGAAGCCATAACTCATAGAGTGAACTCGAACTGCAGTTAGCTTTGTCCGAATAGAATCGAAGTTGCGCGAGGAATTTCAATAGTTTTTGAGGTCGAAATTGGAAAATCGCAGTCGCGTGTTGTTGGGTACGTTTTGGAATACATGAGTGCTACAAACATTGTTGTATATTGGGTGCTTGCTGTTTCCGACATTTATAATTTAAATTTATTTAGTAATTAAACTCAAACACAAAGCATTTATTTCATTTTGATCATAAAGTATGATGCACATGAACGTCCAAATTACATGAAGTCGGCCAATTAACCTACAGCTAGTTCGCTGAAGAGGTAGAGCCATGAGAAGAACTGGCAAGAAACTCTCGCCAATCTTTTTAATCGCCAGATAATTAAAATTTTTAAATGAGTTACTATGTTAACACTCAATGCAAGCAAAGAACCATACAAAGTAATTATTATAAATCAACCAATTACCAAGATTTAAAAAAAAAAGAAAGGAAGATTGCAACTATTTTAGTTTCATCTTGAATGGTAATTTGAATAAGTATTTTAATTATTATTATATTTTTAGGCACCAACGAGGGTAATTGGGATTTTGAGGTTTACTCTCTATGCACGCTTCTGATTGCATATCATCAGGCAGAATTAAGTCATTTTAGCAGAGAATAGAAAAAAAGTTTTCTTTTATTTGAAAGTAGTTTTGAAACCTTTGGAAGAATTTAAATGTTTAATATAAAACCACTGTTTTTCCCAGTGTTTCTCCTAGAATTTCAATTATTTGTAATAGTGTCGTAAAAACAAACTAATACAATGAAACTTATAATCAAATAAGTGACGTCGCCGCTCTTTAAACTCTACAAAGTTAGTGTTGTCTTTAAATTTCGTTTGAAAAGAACACGCCAAGCTCTCAGAAAACATCGCAGCAGGCAATTTACTCTAGAGTTTACACGTACGCTGGAGAAATGAACGCTGTAAGCGCACGGTACTGGACGAGATCGTATCCAGGTAACATAGATGAACTCTCGTAAAGCGTCGAGTGGTGCGATCATAGAAACATTACGACGGCATCTTTTTATATAGTTCCTCAGAGTTTATACACTTTTAGTGCTATTCTTGTGAAGTAAATTGTCCTCCATCCCTATCTGAGATATTAAATTGCAGTCGCTGAAACGATTTTTTTTTTATATTAGCCTACTAAAGTGACTCCACCCCACCTGATGGTAAGCAGTTAGTGGAATCCAGAAGTGGTGGCCACCATACCAAAAACCATAGTCTTAAACTGCTGGTATGGTGGCCTCCACTATGGCGGCTGGGAATGGGGTTAGGAGAAGGGAATGAGGGAGGTAGGGAAAGGGGAAAGGGGGAAAGTTGGGCCTCCGGCGCTCTCACTCACCGAGCGAAACGCAGTAGTACGGATACTACTACTCTTAAGTCGTTCTTCTATGAGAGGGTAGTATTTCCCCGGACGATCCAGCCCATTCATGCTAAAACCACCGTGGATCTACTACCGTAATGCAATATATTGGTAGTACCTGTGTGAGTATCTGTATGTCATCGGTTTATTTAGTGCCCCGTTACTTCAAAGATATATATCATGATTATGATACTATTGACTTGATACTGCTGCAAAGGCATTGGCCTTAATCACATGACAAAGATAATTTTTGTTTTTATTAAGGTAATTATTATACGTTTGGTAATGTAAAGTGTCTGAACTTTAAAATTATTCACCTTTTATTCATTCAGTAACCGATGGCTAGTGGCAAAGGACTAGTTCATGAACTGTATAATTGATTCTACTTTGTATTCCACTCGCCTATAACAGAACAAGTATGAACAACTACACTGTTTACTTAGTACACGAGCACACTGTAGATACTGTTGTCTTACGTAACTATCGTTCAACTTAGATTGAGCTCGCTCCTCATATAATTGCTATAATATCAACAGTTAATCTTAAGTAATTCTGAAGTCAAGGTACAAAGAAGACACACTGAGACTTGTGCGATTACGATTTGAAAATAAAAAGGTACCTATATGCGAGTGAAGATAAATCAGTACTTGATACGTAAAGAGCTGGTAGGACGGGATCACGAACGACACCTGTAACTAACTGTGGCAATTCGGCTTACGTAAATATCTGTTCTTGTCATTATAACTCGTGTCAAGTACACGTATGTAGTAAAACAACTTGCACAAATATATTTCAAAGTTCAATTTTAAAAGCAAACAACTGTACAAACATAAACAAGAAATAGCTTCACGTTTACGGCTTTTAATCTCGTGGAGCTCCGAATAAAAACAGAGTGTAATAAAACTAAAGTTTTAAAAATTTGCATCCGATCTCCTTATCTCCGCTTCCCGACATAATGAAACAGTTTAATTATCCTCCTTCGACTCTCCCTCCCCCTCCCCTTCCCCCGGGGGTGGGGGATTGATCTCCCGGGGCGGGAGGAGGGTGCAGGCGGGCGCGCTGACCCGGAAACGATGCGGCTCCGGCCGGATATTAATTTCTCCACTCGAACGCACCGCGCGCAGGTGACGAACACCGGAACGCTTTTCAGCTAATTTTAATTTGTAAGCGCTTTGTTTGTGCCTCCAGTACTTCCAACGTGAACGTGAGCCTTTGTGTACCGTACACCGCACCGCTCTGTGCCCCAGCAGGCTGTACTAGTTTCTCAAACGGTATACATACATACATACTGCAAACATCAAATTCTCACAAAGTCTCTGTTGGTCTTTCTTTTTCTTTGTTTTATGTATGAGACAACATACCCTTGTTTACAAATCTCTACACCAGTAGCTATTGTTAGCACAATTCAACATAATTCACAGAGAAATTCGGCGAACACCCTTTTACTATTTGTATGAACGAACAATGTAACACATTGTTCTATGAAAAGTACGGTCATTATGTAAATTCATAATTCTATTTGAGTGATAAATTGTTGACGAGAAAGCACTAACGAGGCACAGTACACACTGAGCGGGCACCGCGAGCGATTATAGTACAAATACGAGAGGAACAATAACCGGTGGGAACACTTGCACTCACACCACATTCGCGCAGACGGCGTGCACACTGTACACTATATCGGCGACTCACCAAACACGTAATTAAGGCGGTTGGCACACTGCCCCACATCACTCAGCGTGGCGACGAAGTGCAGTATTTGTTTTGAACTTACGCGTGGCGCAACACACTAAAATGCATTCGCGCGCGGTGTAGATATTCCATCGGCACCCACTCCGCAGTGTAGTGCAGGGCAGTGTGTAACTAAAACTAAACGGGAGACAGCCCTGCATCACTTACGTAATTGTGCACGCCGCTTAACAAATCGTGTGAGCTCGGCCGGTACTAACGCGCGTCGTACAAACAGGCGCGCGTCTATTGTCCGACTGTATGTACCTACACTGTGTGATCGCGTATGAATATTACGTGAAACGGAATATTAGATACATTTAATACGATTGCTGTTGTTTCTATTATGATATACGTATATTAATAACTAGGTGTTACCTGTGACTTATTTTTTGGTGAGCTAATGATTTTGCTACAATATCATTAAATTGCTGAGGGCATCGTGTCTCGTAGTTAATTGTAACTTGTAAGGTTAAATATCTAAGGTTTAACTTATAAGGCCTAGATACTTTTAAGCGTGTGGTAATTCTCTAACACGATCTGCAGAAGCTTCCTACATAGCAACAATGAGAGACTATTATTTCAATATAAATTTATACAAAATTATTGACTGCCTCTGTGGTTCGGTGGTACTGTGCACGGATTGCCACGCAGAGAGCTCAGGTTTGATCCCCGGGTTGGGTAAAGTGGTATTGGGTTTACTGTTGAAAATTCTCAGTATTATTTCGGAGTCTAGAACAGTGCCTGATAAATGGCAACGGGCTGGCCCCCTGTTACATGGGACCAAAAATAAAAAAAATTATAATAAGTGGGTGATTAAACACCTCTGCCTACCCCTTCGGGGATAAAAGGCGTGAAGCTATGTTTGTATATGTGTATGTACAAAATTATTTGATATTTAATAAACCCAGGTATAATAAATGCTAATTATAGCAGTCAATTTCAAATAACCATTTCGTTATAATTAAACCAAAGTGAACATCCGACATGTACCGTTGATATTAAACCACTAATTACACAATCATGTAATAGTTTCTCTCTCGTATTATTATATATTGCCTTACTGTTCACACATCACATACTGGCAGAGCTGACAGAGTTTACTGCGAGCGATGGCTCCCGAGACTGCCGTTTGTTGGGATAGAAAAGTTGTGCAATGGCGACTAAAAACTGGCAGATGCAGCTAGAACAGACCTCTTACAAGAAGGACTGATATTTTTTTTATTGCCCACTATGGCAGACCAACAAATAGTCTCTAGCATTATACCATGAAGGGAGTTGGGGTAGATGAAAGAATTGAAGGAGGTGAGGAAAAAAATAAAGGGGAAATTGCCTCATTCACCGAACGAAACGCAATAGTACGAATACTATTACTTTTACTTCGATTTACTATGAGAAGGTAGTACTTCTCCGGTCGATCTGACCCATTCATGCTGAAACCAGCGTGGACCTACTACCGTGATAACATGCTAAAGATTATAGGCAACCGAGGAGGAGAGATTATTATTAATTTACTTTACACCACAATTTAAATAAATGTGTAAATTACAATTTACTTTCAAGAATAATTATTTTTAATTCTATGGGTGACAGTTGGGAAAAAAAAAGTTTCATCTGTCCCCCCATTGTGAACAGGGGGACAGATGAAACTCCAATCACTCTTGAAAAGTTTCATCTGTCCCCCTGTTAACAACGGTGAGACAAATGGAACTTTTTTTTTCCCATCTGTCACCCTAGAGGGACAGACCAGGGGGACAGATGGGAATAATCCATTTAATTAGAACAGTTCAGGATCGATCAAAGTGCAGATGTAGTAGAGAGGCAAGCCACCCAAGACTAACGAAGGACTCGACTGAAATAATAATGATATTGTAGTTGTGCAATTTTTGCTACCTATAGTGATTGTTGTTGTGTATAAACTAGATCGTTTAGTCTTTTTGGAGGTCCAATATGACTGTGGTTAAAGTGAATATTCGCTGGTAAACTTTCTTTTGAATAAAATTTCGTTGGCTTTGTTTTGTCTCAAATGTGGTTTCATATCGATTTAGTATTCTGTTTCGGGCTTTTATGTCTTTTGTTTACTGGAAAATACAGGTACCGCCAACAAGTCGAGATATGCTTCGGACTTCATGACGAACTGTTAAATTAATATGTTCTAGGCAAACTCTTAACGATCGCAGTGGTTTTCTTTATTCTGGATTTCTTAATGTTCTATCTCCCTTCATCTATCAATGATTGGTTTGTTTGATACATTATTAGTGCACGTTTTCTCAAACACAATAACATATTAGCTTAAAGCAATCTCTCATTCATATCCAGTGATGTCTACCCATAATATATGAGAGAAACAATCAGAGCGTCTGAACGAGATAAAGCTCACGTAATAAATAAGGCAAGTCAACGTTGAGAGATATATTAGGTGGCGGTCAGCATCCTCGCTCGGTCACACGGTCCGGTCCAGACCGAGTCGGACCGGACGCTGCGGGTGACCGCGCCACACGGCGATAAAACACGCCGCAGACAGCTTACTTATTAGTGCCAAATCGAAAAATGTGTTACATTGTTTACATGCTGTTTAAATACGTGAGTACTCGTAGTACAAGGACGACTCACCGAGCATATTTTATTCAAATTAGTAAGGAGATATTAAGAAAAAGTTAAACAGATTGAATAACTTATTGTTTATTATTTACTTGTTTAAACTTGAGTCACGAAAGCTGAGCTCGATTTAAGCTGGAAACTTAGGTAGGATTAAATTGTAAATATCCAGCGATTAAAAGTCAATGATAAGAAAGACTTTTAATCGCTGGATATTTACAATTTTTAGAAGACGTGTAAAGATGAATTAGATTTATTTGTAGATAAGTTAATTAAATATTACTATGAAAACACAATTGATAGAGTGTCACACGTATACCCTAGTGTACCGTCAAATAAAGCAGCGTACGAGTGAGTGTGAACGCAGCTTTACCAACTTGAACATTTTCATTGCTCTATAGAATACTAAATGGGAATACATCGCCGGGTTAGACAATCAAGAAGCTCTCTCCACTGTCTAACTGAGCACTTGACCCGAATCACAATTAGATTGCTTTATACATACATATTGGACTCACACATTTATTTTTACTTATAGATCTGTCTTCTGGGATATTTTGTTTTATAAGACTCTCCAATAATCTGGGCAGTGTTCCGGCTCCTACGCTACTGTAGCGTGTCGGTTATGTTTACCGATGCCGGCGTAGATGACCTTGACTGAGTAATGCGAAAGAAGGTGGCCTCGAAACAGGGTGCGGAAGAGCTCGAACCGGGTTTTTAGGATGGTGGGCGATAGGCTCGATTCAGCCCTGGTTAGCTGGTTCACCGAGCTACATGTTGTAAAGATTCGGTGTGAGCCTGCCCATTGGGGATGTTACTTTTATTATTAGGTTTTTCTCTGTCATGTATATTAAGATAGTCTTTAAGTTATATTGTTACTAAAATTATATAGATCTACTAGTCTGATTTTTTTTAATAGTAATGAGTCCAAAGTCACTGTGAAGGGCAAGCTAAAGGTTGAATTACTTAAAGGATTTAAATAAAGCCTGTTGTTTGACTGTATTTAACAAAGTATCGCGTCACTGTGGTCTTACTTTCTTGAAGGTAACCGTAAAATAAATACATCTCATTTTAACAAGATATTAAATAACGTTATATTTACGGCCATCATTAATTAAAACAAAAGAAACGACTCTTATTTTTTGTTGAAAGCTGATAAAGTGTCTGGGGTTATATTGCTACAGAAATATTAATACACCGAGTAGAATTATACCTACGTTCAACACAAGTCATTAGACGATACGCACACTACGCTGAGGGGTGCGTGGCGAATGAATATCTACACCGCGCGGGAATGCGTTTTCAATGTGTGCCACCACGCGTAATTTGTATACAAAGAGAGATACTTACAAACAACGCACGCCCACACTACGCTCCGTGATGCGGGGCAGTGTGTGAATCGTCTTAATGTATGCTATCTTTGTGTCTAGATGGCGTTGTGTGTAGTTGTTGTTGTGATATACGTTATACTGAATTGACAACGCACAGAGTACTTAGCAAATACGGAAATCTGTTACGTTCGACAAAGTGCCTGTGTCGTAATTGTATGTAAATATTGTTACTTCGAATCTTATTAATATTATAAATGCGAAATTTTGTGTGTGTTTATGTGTGTATGTGTGTGTGTGTGTGTTTGTGTTTGTTACCATTCAGCACTTAAACGGCTGAACTTATTGTAATGAAAATTGGTATGTAGATAGATTTGGTGCCGGAGACGGACATAGGCTACGAAAATCGGTCTGGTTCCCGAGGGATACAACAAACCATTAATAAATAGAAGCATGAAGAGAAGCGTCGACGTTGAACAGGTTGCCTCCTTATTGTGTAGTTGCGGTAGTAGATGGGTGCTGGTTTCAGCATGAATGAGCCAGGTCGATCAATAACATCTTGGCGTAGAATATCAAAGATACTTGTAGTAGTATTCATATTATTGCGCTCGTTCGCTCAGTTGGAATGTCGGCCAATTTATCCACTTGTACTCCTTTATTTCCTTGAGATGTTAGAGCGTGTACTACCGCACGGTTTTCAATTATAATAATGAGAATGTTTTTGAAACGTATTCAGTACTTATTTGTTACATGTAGAACATTCTCGAAATGTTATATTATAGCGAACAATATTTTTAAACATCTTTACGTAATCTACGGCTGCTAAAGTCCTAATACCATCATATTAGCTGAGAAGCGTTCACTGCTGGTCATAGGCCTCCCTCAATTTTCTGCCGTCTTTTTATTATTAACTAGCAGTGCCAAACGGTTACGCCCACTTGTAAAATATGTTTTGTATCCTTTGGAAACCAGACCGATTTTTGAGATAAAAAGCCTATATCCGTCTCCAGCACCAAATCTATTAATATAATTTTTTATAGAAATCGGTTTAGCCGTTTAGGCGCTGAGTGGTAAAAATACACACACAAACATTTGCATCTACCTTAATCTGTTTTAAAAATAACTGCCGTTTGAATATTTATTTTGTACATTATACGTCGTAAGTTTCATTGTTAGCCGGTGTACGCGAGGCCTGCATTCAGTGATAAATAATAGTAACAAAGTTGTGCGGCGGTGTACAATACAAACTGAGACAGTTTGTACATAATGTTATTAAGTTTAAAAGTGCTCGGCTATCGCGCGTGTCTAACTCGCAGTAATAATTTATACTTTACTATTGTTTGTTGTGCATTAGAAAACAAAAATGGAAGTGGACAGGGCACATAACAAGTAACCAAAAAGAAAATGGTTCAAACACGTAGCCGTAGGTGTCACGTGGAGAAGCAAGACAATCTTTGCGAAACTGGTGTCTTTATTTTTGTTTTTAAGAATTATTTTTATTAGGTTGTTCAATATTGGCTATTATTATTATTGTTTATTGTGCCGAGAGTGGCGGATGCATCTCTTATCTTATAGTGCATGTGTTGTGGTATGGAAGACAATGCGCAACAAATGTAATTCGTAGTAACGCTCCTTAGGCGTCGATTTTTAAATACAGTATCTAAATCAATTAAACTACAAAAAATAACTGTGCTTGAACCAGACTTGTTAAAAGGCAGCTAGTAATATATAAGTAAATAGTTTTATCATAGCAACATGAAAATAATATATCGTTATACATTGTTAGTACAAACGACGGCTGCACTACTCTAAACATATACAAATTCTCTCAGATAAAGTGTCCAGTGCGGGTGGATCGTCCGACGGTGAAAGTTAGAATCAACCGGTAGCAGTTTCTGTGTGAATATCTAACAATGAAACTTTTCTCTTTATAAGTTGAGAACGATAACGTCCCGCCACCGCCCGCATCGCGCCGCACTGCGCGAAAGTTAGTTGGGGCACTCGCCGGCTGCCACACAGACTACTTCAAAATATACGTATTGTGTTTACAGCCCTGAGCTGTTCCATTTCATATATTAAAACATCTAAAGCATTACTATCAAAAAGCATCACCAATATTCATTTTACAAAAAAATATTTAGTGCAAACACAGCTCCACTGCATGGAGAGCTCGCACAAGATAGCGCTTTATGTATTTCATTTATTAGTGCGTCGCGTCGGTACCAGAGCTAATAAAATTAGACATCTTCCCGTCGCACAATAGCTGACTTTATTACTTACTATTAAGAGACTCGTCAATGCTTCGAGCGTACGCACGCTTCGTCGACAACGCGGAGCGCTTTGTCATCCGCCGAGCGAAGATGGCGACGACTTCATGAAATGTTCATTCAATTATGAGGGGCTCTGTTAACATCGACTGTACTGATGACACCCCGTCACGTCACGTCGAGTCGCTCGTGATTTATTCGAGCATACTACCAATCTAACCGAATAATAGTAATCTATTCGAATGCATTCAACTTCACTTTATGGTGGTTTGAAATTAAATGAAATAAAACGAAATATGTTTATTCATATAGGTTAATTAAATTAAAACTTATGAACGTCAAAGTTTACTAAATGTCAGCAAAGTAACCTACAGCCAGTTCGCTGACGAAGTAGAGCCATGAGAAGAACTGGCAAGAAACTCAGGTCACTCTTTTTAATCGCCAGGTTATTACAATATTTGTAAGTTACAGTTTCAAGTAGCATGCAAAGTGACGCAGGCAATACACTTGACTCTATAGATACTTAATTGCTTACAGTTTTCTATGTTGTTAAAAAGTAAAATGTGTGTAAAGGCTGCCTCAATTTGCATATTGCTACAAAAGGTAAAGGCAACATGTGAACTGTGATAAATGTTTCTATGTAGGTATTATATAAACTGTTAATTTTTGGTATAAATATGAGATGAATTTAATTTACCACAGGAGTTCACAATGTACCTCTATTTCACAAATCACAACGTATAATTTTAACAGTTTCTTCTTATAAAAAACATGGTTAAAGGCAGGTTATGTGCTATATAACATAACGCTACGAGCGCCTGAAGCAGAGCAGTAACCGAAGAAGTAACTTAACATGATGTGTAAAATGGCGCGGAATGCTAGTACAATTATAAACTTCCACTAGACGTTTCGATTGTATAATTCCTCTATTAAACAAACATTGTAACTTTAAGATTCGATTCTGTCTTCGTCTAGTTGATAATACATTTGCCTCAAGTATATTAAGATTGTAGTAGAGAGTTGTCGCGGCGCTTACAAACATCGTTACGGCGTCCGAGAGAGTTTGGCGCCACTCGCCGCCGCCAGCCGCGGTCGCAACTTCTCTCCGACCAAGTTAAGTGCCTGGCTGATACGACACACTGTCACATGCTGGTTTAACTACTACTGACGTATTCTATTGATAAACAACTATGCGTTTTATGTCGAAAACAATTAGATCTTTAAGTCAAGTAATGCAAAATATAAATTCGTTTTGCTTGTAAATTAATATTGTGTATAAAAGGAATCTATTGTGCGGCTGCTATGAAAGAGATTGGATATTGGATTTCTACTCGAGAGAAATATTTGTGGATACCATAAATTAGGTCCTAATTCGGGATGTACCTACTTGTTCAAATGAACGACAGTACAGGCAATTATAGGTCTTGTTCTCTAAAAGTAATAGCTGTTTTTGTAAAAAGTCATCACATTAATTTTCTTTGTAATATCAATAAATATAAAAGGTAATTAAATTGTGAATAGTAACGTGATAAGGAAAGTGTTGATTTAGTAATGCAATATCGTTCTGAACGTTTTACAGCGGACTCTTTGAACGGCTCCTTAACGATATTAACATATAAATCGACGGAGAGAGTTTGTGTAAGGTATCGTCTCGGTGTCACAAAGCCTCACTTCCTGTAATCACCCCGCTCGGGTGGCCGCGACACCTGCGGTAATACTACTATTACTGTTGCTACAATTTAACAAGTCAGTGAAATAATCTATTTTAATAAAATTTACTATTTTTTCAATAAAAATAGGGTATATATCATCTATTATAGCTGCCACAGTAGATGCCACTATGCCAGCAGTTTAAAACGTTGACTTTTGAAATCCAGATGATACTGACTGCTAACCATCAAGCAGATTGAAGTCTTTTCAGTAGGCAATAATATAAAGAAAATAAAATTCCTATCTTTTTTTTACATAAATTTGTTTTATTATAATTATTCATATATAACATAGCTCCACCTCATTTAAAATTTTATAAATATTTGAACGTAAATAATTTAGTAAATTAACTTGCTTTAAATTAAGTATTCCAAATTAACCTTTCGTCATACTAGCGATGTTACTGTATATTTTTAAACGACAATTTTGCTTTCTGTTAACGAAAAATAATTTTGTTATATTGTCGTTCAAAAATGCTGAGCATATGTAATAAATTCTACTAATGAAGTACAAGTACACTGTAATATAAAGCAAATCTATATCAATCTATACAAAAATGTTAAAACTCTGCAAGTACTTCTTCGATTGTTCTGAAGTATTGGCACAGCGTTGTAATCAAATCTATACGCAATATAACCAAACTGAGAATCAGCAAAGCGTGTAGTACACAGCTAGTTCTAACTTCACATTACAAGCTTAATTCCCTCTAACATCGTTTAAGTGAAGGTTGAACAAAAGTTAGATGGATAACATTTAGAAGTAGTTCGATGTTGCTGAAGGCCTAACTGCGACTAGTATTAATTGTGTGGCTAAGTCAAAGTCAAAGTCAAACTCATTTATTCATATAGGTTAAATAAATTAACACTTATAAACGTTAAAATTTTACAAAATGTCAGCCATTTAACGTACAGCCAGTTCGCTGACGAGATAGAGCCATGAGAAGAACTGGTAAGAAACTCATGTCACTCTTTTTAATCGCCAGGTTATTACAATTTTTGTAAGTTACAATTTTAAGTAGCATGCAAAGTGACACAGGCAATAAACTTAACTCTATAGGTAATTAATTACAGCTTTCAATGTTGTAAAAAAAAAAAAAAAAAGTAAAACATGTGCTTTACAGGCTGCCTCAATTTGCATAATGCTACAAAGGGTAAACGCAACATGTGTACTGTGGTAAATGTTTCTATGTATTTTATAAACTTTTAATATTTGTAAAGTGAGTTAATCAGAAATAATTAAATAAGTATTTTATAATTTTAAAGTTGGTGCCAAGTAAAACAATAACTAGGTACTCATTTATAGGTATTATCAATCTTAATTTGCTATTGTAGTAAGGTTCTTATAATATTTAGTTATTGAGTATTTACTTGGCACCAATTTCAAAATTATAAAATACTTATTTAATTATTTCTGATTAACTAAATCAAAATACGAATTACTTTGTGCTATGTAAATTTATTTGTTACTTTTTAGTTTCCTTCCTGTTTGAAGTCGATTTTCTTTTTGCTAAAAATTATTTTATTTTACCATTTTTAGTGATGCGTAGACCTAAATCTTAATAAGCTATATTTTTGGATACACTAAACATTTTGGCATATTGAACCGTATGAAGTAAGCCCGACATGACTGCTGTTGAGAAATTCCCTCGAATGTCTATGGTCACCTGTAATAGCACTTATAACACATATAAGAGCAAAGTTCTTATCATTAGAAATGAATTAAGTCCAAACACCAAGTAATTGCTATAAATCGTTGAGGAGTTTCCTCGACTGTCTTTGTGCATCATCACAACGACTCCAAACCTTTACTAAATAGTAGTGCCTTAAATACTTAATGAATAACATAACAAATGCACTAGTCGTCTGTACGATTTTCGAAAGTTCCCCTCGATTTCTCTGGTGTACCATCATCAAATCCTGGTTTTCTTATCATGGTACCACCCTTGGCATATCTTCTTTCCAACAAAAAAAGAATCATCAAAATCGGTTCACAAAAGACTGAGTTATCCGCGAGCACACATAAAAAAAAAGAAATATATACGGTCGAATTGAGAATCCTCCTTCTTTTTTTGAAGTCGGTTAAAAAAACATTTTATATAATAATATGTCAAAATGTATCAATAAATTAATGTTTAAAAATTATTTGAAGCATGTCATGCTTATTAATCTATCTATACATATAATAAAAATGTAACCGGTCGCTGTCTGTACGTGGAAGATATATGAAAAAAAATACTGCTGGGACCTTTAAAAACGCAAACAGAACCCAAAACAATGATTGTTAAAATTTTTGTCTGTTTGTCTGTTTGTCTGTTTGTCTGTATGTCTGTTTGTCTGTTTGTCTGTGCGTTTGTTCACGCTAACCTCAAAAACGGCTGATCCGATTTAAATATGGTTTTCACTGATACATTGTGGTAAGCTTCACTTAACATTTAGTGTTTGTTTCATGTCAATCGGTTAATAAATAAAAAAGTTATGCCAATTTAAAGAATCACATCGAACATTCGTTAATTTACTACGAAATCTTATAGAAGCAGAGATTTTAACAGGTTGCGGAATAGCTGATAGTGTTTTTATTCCTCTCTAAACAATATTTTGTTTAGTTTTAAACGAGTCCAGTTTCCAGTGAGCCAATGTTTTGCGATGACTAATTAATAAAGCCCAAGGTAAGACACTAAAAGTTGTGGGTGTGGATCTAAATATTAGCTGTTTTTCGCACGGTCAGCTTTATGTGGCTCTATCACGTGTTAGCATTCCTAGCAGCCTGTATGCTTTGATCTCTGACGGCTATACGTCTAATCCATACATCCATACATATTACAAAAGGCTTTGTCCTGACTGACTGACAGACAACGTACAGCCTAAACCGCTGGTCGTAGCGACTTGAAATTTGGAGGGTGTGTTTGTATTAATGTCTAGAAGTGTACTAAGGGTTTTTAAAAATTCAACCCTTAAGTGTATGAAAAGGGATGAAAACGATTGTATGAAACGTCTTCATTTTTTAACTTACATTAGTACACATACATTGCTTTGAAATTTTGTTTTGGAATAATTTTATTTAAATAAAAAATACTCTCATATTTTTTTTTTTACTGGGGTGGATTTATATGGGTGAAATAAGGGATGAAATATTGTATGGAAAGATCTTTGCTTTTGAAGTTGGCGACTTGAATATTGGAGGGAGGGGGAGGAAGAGGAAAGGAAGGGAGAAGTGAGGAGAAAGTGCGGGGGTAGTGAGGGGGAAGTCAGGGCAAAGGGAGGGAAAAGTCAGGGGGAAATCGACTGCCTCTGTATTTCGGTGGTACTGTGTATGGACTGCCACGCACAGGTTGCGGGTTTGATTCCCGCTCAGTGCAAATGTTTGTAGCATGAACATGTCTATTTGCATTGGTCTGGGTGTTTCTATGTATGATATGTATGTATTAACAAAAATAAAAGTATTTAAGTATGTTTATCCGTATTCTAGAACCCGTAATACAAGCATATAATATGCTTACTTTGAGACTAGATAGCGTTGTGTAAAAAAAAAAAAGAAAAAGGGAACTCAGGGGGATGTAAGGAGGCAGCAAGTGAGGGGCAAGTGAAGGGCAAGTGAGAGGTAAATGAGGGGAAAGTGAGGGGGACGTAAGGGAAAGTGAGGGAAGTGAGGAGTCAGTGAGTGGTAAGTGAGGGGTGAGTGAGTGGGAAGTGAGGGAAAGTGAGGGGAAGTGTGGGGAAAGTGAGGGAGATGGGAGGGAGACGGGAGGGGACGGGAGGGGACGGGAGGGGACGGGAGGGGAAGGGGAAAAGGGGGAGAGGAAATGAGGGAAAGGGGAAACTCATTGTAGTGAAAATTTGCCTTTGTGTATTGTATTTTGTTTTACGGGGGATATCTTTTAGGTTAGAGAGTGAGATTAGAAATAGTATGCAAAACAGTATTTAAACAATATAAAAATTTCCATTGGAAAAACTATATTCATGCGAGCGAAGCCGCGGGCAGAAGCTATACATATATAAAAACGAAAGGTCACTCACTCACTCACTCATCACGAAATCTCAGAAACTACAAGTGCTAGGAGTTTCAAACTTTGGGAATAGGTGCTCTCAAAGACGGGATTTTGCGAAATTCATTTCCCTGGAGTATAAAGGGGAACAAAATTTGTATAAAGCTTCTATAGTTTTTAAATGGGAGTTTTGATAATACGATTTCCAAACTAGGAACTATTCTTATTAAGTGGGAAAATAGGAGTGGCAAGTTTCGTTAAATATCGCAAAATTTCGTCTGTTTTAGTGGTAGCCGGTGAATAGATTTAAATCGGATTAGCCTTAGAGGCGGATTATACTGATATTTATTACTAATACAATATACGATTGCCGTAAGATTAGGTAAGAAATATTCTCATACAGGCACACATCTGAATTTTCACGCGAACGAAGTCGCGGGCAACAGCTAGTCATAAAATATGTCTAGTCTGCGTGTCAAGGCTGCATTTTGGCACAACGGGCAGGTGTAGTTGTCACAGCCTCCAGTGTACCTATAGGTACGGCTGTGCAATTTAGGTCAAAATAAACCCCAAATTTTTTGCAACTAATTTAAGTTAGGTAGGTACCTGCTTACTTTTTTGAGAATCAATGTAGTAGTTTGGCCTCTCATTGATCGTATAAAACTGCAAAAGTACGGCTAATACGAATACGTAGATATTTTACGAGAAGACAGATATTTTCTCGATCGATCCGACCATTCATGCTGACAACAGCGAGAAATGCGAGGATCTACTAACGTACAAAGAGTTTTATATCTTACTTTTACGATTTTATTTCATTCTGAGTACTACAACATACTAATACAGTTTATACACATTCTTATTATATGTATGTACTCGTATAACTATATCAAGATTGGCTTCCATTTCATTTGCATGAACAATTGGCAATTTCCATAATCAATAGTTTAACTAGTAATCTTATATCTCTACGACTGTAGCCATGATACTATGTAACGAACTATTCGAAATAAGGTGGTTTACTTAAACAAAGACAAAATACGGCAAGTGCTTTTGCTTTTATCTGTACCAATCTAGTAGTCCATATGCTATCTCTGAGCGCTAAAAAATAAATACTTTTTGTTTATACTCCGTATCTATACTGTTAAATAAAGCGGCAGATTTGTTTTATTTGTTTGTACGAACTAATCTCTAGAACTACCAGTCGGATTTGAAAAATTCTTATTGCGTATGATAGCCTAGTTCTCTGGGAAGGTTATAGTTATAGGCTGTGTAACATATTTTTTTTTAATTTTTGTATTAATTATATATATGACATAATGCCCGAGCCATAATTGAAAAATTAAGTAGGTACACATTTTGTTTTGTTAAAATTGTATACTTAGTATTGTTAAAATTATACATTGTGATTTGTGAAGTAGAGATATTGTGAACTCCTGTAGTAAATTGAGTTTATCTTACTTTATACTTATAGCAAATAGTAGTTTATAATATAATACCTAAATAGAAAAATTTACCACAGTTCACATGTTGCCTTTACCTTTTGTACCAATATGCAAATTGAGGGAGCCTGTAAAGCACACATTTTACTTTTTATTATTCTTTACATAAGAAAGAAAGAAAGAAAAAATACTAACTAACTTGGTGATTAAAAAGAGTGGCGTGAGTTTCTTGCCAGTTCTTCTCATGGCTCTACTTCGTCAGCGAACTGGCTGTAGGTTAATTTGCTGACATTTTGTAAACTTTGACGTTCATAAGTGTTAATTTAATTAACCTCTATAAGTAAATATATTTTCATGCAACTGGCGACAGGATCAGAGCGGTAAGCAAAGACGCGGGTAAAACTAAATATGTATAAAGGTGGGCTTAATTCCTGTATATGTAATGCATTCTCTACCAGTCGACCTATTTGGTTGATGCAGAGATGAAGCGAGGTAAATTTAAACTACTTTTCTTTCTTTATTTCTCAGTACACAAACTGTTTAGTATTAGCTGCGAACTTTCGGTTTGGTGCGGCACTTCCCTAAGCCTTCTAAGCAAGTCACGTGCTCCTCTCTTCGTTATTTAATTTGCGACGCGAGGAGGCGGTCGAACGGGCACGTACATCAACTGTACTGGCTTCCTAACTTGTGCTACATGACTTATATATTACTTACTCTTTGCCAACACTTGAAAACTTTCACAGAGCGTATAACATCCAATTGAAAAGTCTGACCGCAGAAAAACCACTTTACTTCTCAGAGGAATCAATTTAAAATGTTGTGTGTCTAATAAAGTTTGATATAAACGTAAAGATCCTGACGTTCAATTTTGATTAAATCCTATAGCATTTTCACGCTGGTTTCAACATAAGCGCCGGAGGCCCAATTTCTACACCTCCCTCAATCCCTTCCCCTAACCCCATTTCCAGCCGCCATAGTGGAAACCACCATACCAGCAGTTTAAAACGATGGCTTTTGGTATAGTGGCCATCACTTCTGGATTCTACTAACTGCTTACCATAAGGTGGGTATTAAAAAAAAAAAATGGAGAAATTATCTAAGTCAGTTTCAACTTATAAGATGTAAGTGTTCTCCAAGTTCTGTACACCTATAATTGATACGTATATGACTACATAGAAAGAGAGATATAATAGCAAGAAAGTCATTTGCAACATACATTATGTCTGCCGTGGTTCGAGGTACTTAGTACATACATAATTATGGCGCTCCATTTTACGTTTCGCGAACGAAGAAATATTTACACAGAGTGTATACGAGAGTTTGATATTAAATGAAAAGGCAGCTGTTACTAGTCCGTATAATGATTTCAAATTAATCACAAAAATGATTTGACAAAAAACAAAATCTTAATTTTAATAACAAAATAAATAATATTTTACAAAGTAATACACCATTTATTATGACAAGTTTACTGACCTGTAATGAGCGCCAACGTTTAACCTTCGACTTGGATTATGACTTAAGTCAGTGACCGTTTGACGTACTTACAGAGTGTTTAGAATTAAAGAAATTAAAAAAGTAGTCCTGTGTCTAAACTACTGAAGATATTTAGTTGATATTTTGTCTCACTTTATAAAATCACATACTTTACGTAATTGCATTTAATATCATACCGTCGTATACACTCTGTATAATGTATTATACAAATACAAGAGAAATGAATTAGTAAAACGTCGCTTTACATGCTGTCGCCGTGTTTCATTGTATTTGCTCTTACGCAACACACTTTGTTTCTGTTACTGTATGTGTACACAAATTCTTCGCTGAAATAGAGTCATATTATGTAACTCTCTCAAAACTCAGTACAACTTATAACAAAGACTGTACTAGCTTACTAGCTACTGTACTAGCTTACTAGCTACTGTACTAGCTTACTAGCTACTGTACTAGCTTACTAGCTACTGTAATAGCTTACTAGCTACTGTACTAGCTTACTAGCTACTGTAATAGCTTACTAGCTACTGTACTAGCTTACTAGCTACTGTACTAGCTTACTAGCTACTGTATTAGCTTACTAGCTACTGTACTAGCTTACTAGCTACTGTATTAGCTTACTAGCTACTGTACTAGCTTACTAGCTACTGTACTAGCTTACTAGCTACTGTACTAGCTTACTAGCTACTGTAATAGCTTACTAGCTACTGTACTAGCTTACTAGCTACTGTACTAGCTTACTAGCTACTGTATTAGCTTACTAGCTACTGTACTAGCTTACTAGCTACTGTACTAGCTTACTAGCTACTGTACTAGCTTACTAGCTACTGTAATAGCTTACTAGCTACTGTACTAGCTTACTAGCTACTGTACTAGCTTACTAGCTACTGTACTAGCTTACTAGCTACTGTAATAGCTTACTAGCTACTGTACTAGCTTACTAGCTACTGTACTAGCTTACTAGCTACTGTACTAGCTTACTAGCTACTGTATTAGCTTACTAGCTACTGTACTAGCTTACTAGCTACTGTACTAGCTTACTAGCTACTGTACTAGCTTACTAGCTACTGTACTAGCTTACTAGCTACTGTACTAGCTTACTAGCTACTGTACTAGCTTACTAGCTACTGTATTAGCTTACTAGCTACTGTACTAGCTTACTAGCTACTGTACTAGCTTACTAGCTACTGTACTAGCTTACTAGCTACTGTACTAGCTTACTAGCTACTGTACTAGCTTACTAGCTACTGTACTAGCTTACTAGCTACTGTACTAGCTTACTAGCTACTGTATTAGCTTACTAGCTACTGTACTAGCTTACTAGCTACTGTACTAGCTTACTAGCTACTGTACTAGCTTACTAGCTACTGTACTAGCTTACTAGCTACTGTACTAGCTTACTAGCTACTGTACTAGCTTACTAGCTACTGTATTAGCTTACTAGCTACTGTATTAGCTTACTAGCTACTGTACTAGCTTACTAGCTACTGTACTAGCTTACTAGCTACTGTACTAGCTTACTAGCTACTGCATTAGCTTACTAGCTACTGTACTAGCTTACTAGCTACTGTACTAGCTTACTAGCTACTGTACTAGCTTACTAGCTACTGTACTAGCTTACTAGCTACTGTACTAGCTTGCCGTGGCGCGGTTTTACCCGCGTCTTTGCTTATTGCTCTGTTCTCGTCACCAGTAGCGTGATGTAGCCTATAACCTTCCTCGAAAACTGCGCTATCATACGCAAAAATATTATTTTAAATCCAATTGATAGTTCTAGAGATTAGCGCGTTGAAACAAACTCCTCCGCTATATATTATAGTATAGATATAATAAAGTTCAAAGTTTTACTTTTAATTTAAACTTTTATTTTATTACATTATAGCAATTTTAAAAGATATAATATAATATAATAATATAATAATATGTGGACACTATCACACATCGTCATCTAGTCCCAAGCTAAGCAGAGCTTGTGTTATGGGTACTAGATAATTGAAATATAATACATATACGTACTTTTTTTTGTAAATACATACTTAGAATACATAGAAAACACCCAAACTAAAGACAAATACAAATGTTCATCACACAAATATTTGCCTTCCGCGGGAATCGAACCCACGACACCCGGCGTCGCAGTCAGTTACGCTAACCACTAGACCAATGGTGCAGTCAATGTACAATGTAGATATGTTCCGGTTGAAGTTCTATTACAATTTAGTAGTAGTAGATCCACGCTGGTTTCAGCATGAATGGGTCGGATCGACCGGGGAAGTACTACCCTCTCATAGAAGATCGACGTAAGAGTAATGGTATTCGTACTATTGCGTTTCGCTAGGTGAGTGAAAGTGCCGGAGGCCCAACTGATGCAAAGATGGCAATCCTCGCAGCATGTGTGGGACCAGCTGAGTATCCGCGGAGTCATTGTGTGGGTGGTGTGGGTCGACCCGCCGGCCAGGGAGACCTGTAGAAACGGTGGTGCCGCTGGCCGCCCGCGGCATAGTACAGGGGCCCAACTAGGCCTAACCACCCTAGGAGGCTGCCCCACCAGGTCGCGCATAATCCCGGAGTGGTTCGTCGTGCCGGTTGGTGACCGGATGGTGGGACCCGGCGACCGTTTCCGAGAGGGTACGGGGGCCCTTCCGTCCGGCGGATCGGCTACCACCATGCCACACAGTTAAATGACGAAGCAATACTCGGCACCTTGTCTAGCCTTGCTGCGAGGGCAGTCATCTTTTCCACGCCCCTCCCTTCACCCTCCAACATGGCAGCACACAAAATAGCAGCAGGTCTAACAGCGGCATCTTCCTCCCCCACCAACCCGCTATTTGAGGTGGAGTTCACTAACATCCGTGGACTCCATTCAAACCTCAACGCCGTCCACCAACACCTCGAGACGGCACGGCCGGCTTTGCTTTTCCTAACGGAGACACAAATACGCCGCCCTGACGACACGGCATACCTGCACTACCCGGGCTATGTGCTCGAGGAGCGCTTTCGCGCTAAGGCCGGAGTATGCGCATTCGTCAGGGCGGATGTTTGCGTTCGCCGTCTGCGCTGCCTAGAGGACCCATCCTACCCCATCCTTTGGCTTCACGTTGATCATGGTTCTCTGAGCCGGGTCTACGCGTGCCTTTACCGTTCCCACTCCGGAGATTTGGAGACAACTCGACTCTTTGACCATCTGAGTCAGGCGGCAGACTTAGCGCAGGAGCGGTTTCCGAACGCGGAATTGGTGTTTCTGGGAGACTTTAACGCCCACCACGAGACCTGGTTGGGTTCTCTCAGAACAGACCATGCGGGACGAGCCGCCCATGCATTCGCTCTCACGCATGACCTGACGCAACTGGTAATCCATCCCACCAGGATACCAGATATTCCAGGTCAAGCGCCCTCTTTGCTAGACCTACTGCTGACGAGTCACCCAGACCAATACAGTGTTTCGGTCCACGCCCCACTGGGTAATTCCGACCACTGTTTGGTCTGCGCCTCAGTGCCTCTTGTTGCTCCCCCACGACGTTCGGAGGTAAAGCGACGACTATGGCACTACTCGTCAGCAGACTGGGACGGTATGCGGGATTACTTTGCTTCCGTCCCATGGGCATTACGCTGCTTTAAAGACAGGGATCCGTCGCAAAGTGCTACTGCTGTCGCTGGTGAGATCTTGTTAGGTATGGAATATTACATTCCATCCTCAGATGTCACCAGAGCCGGCAAAACGCGTCCCTGGTTCAACCGTGAGTGCGCCGACACTGTTAAACAAAAAGAATCGGCGTACCGCGCTTGGATCAGGGCCCGAGCACGGCGCGACCCTAGCTTGGATCGCCTAAAAGCAGCGTACAACAAAGCCACTAGGGAATGCAAGAGGGCTTACATCAGAGCGGATGCCCAGCGCATTGCACGGATTGGGCAAGAACTCATTTCGCATCCTACGGGTAGCCGTAGCTACTGGCGACTAGCCAAGGCCGTGCAATCCAACTTCTGCAAGCCTTCGCTGCCCCCCTTGAAATGTCCTGATGGATCGCTGGCCCACGAGCCGCAAGAGAAAGCAAACTTGCTTGTAGAACTCTTTGCGGCTACCTCCCGAATCGACGACCGTGGCTTGCACCCGCCGACTATATCTGGCTGCGACATATATTAGGCATCGTGATGTCCGTGCGGAACTAAGGTCGCTCGATGTTCGGAAAGCCAGCGGACCGGATGGTATTCCAGCGGTGGTTCTTAAGAAATGCGCAGCGGAGTTGTCTCCTGCATTGACGCGCCTATTCCGCCTATCTTATTCCTCGGGAATTGTGCCGGAGGCTTGGAGAGAGGCGAATGTTCAACCCATTCCCAAAAAAGGGGATAGGTCCGAGCCAGGCAACTATCGACCCATAGCTGTCACCTCAGTTCTCTGCAAGGTGCTTGAGCGGATAATAAACTCCCAACTAGTCCGCTACCTAGAGGGTCACTCGTTAATTAGTGACCGACAATATGGCTTTAGGTCAAAACGGTCTACGGGTGACCTTCTAGCGTATATCACGCACCAATGGGGTGAAGCTATGGACAGGCATGGCGAGTCCTTGGCCATCGGCCTTGACATAACCAAAGCCTTCGATAGAGTCTGGCACCGTTCGCTTTTGTCCAAGCTTCCAGCATATGGTCTGCCACCCCAGCTGTGCAATTGGATTGCCGCATTCCTGCGTGAGCGCCGCATTAGAGTCCTTTGTGACGGATCGGCCTCCAATTATTTGCAGGTCAACGCTGGGGTGCCTCAGGGGTCCGTCCTGTCGCCCACTCTGTATCTTCTGCATGTCAATGACATGTTGTCCCTTGGCAACATTCATTGCTATGCAGATGATAGTACAGTGCATGGGCGATATCTCGGACATCCTGCGGCTAAACAGACTGACATCGAGGCAAAACGCCTAGAACTTGTCGCTGAGCTCGACCAAGTATTATACCGCATTTCTAAATGGGGTTTTGTGAATTTGGTCGAGTTCAATGCCAAGAAAACACAGGTGTGCGCGTTCTCTGCAAAAAAATCTCCGTTCCTTCCCCTTCCCTCTCTTCAGAACACAGCGTTACCACTACAGGATAGCCTAAGTATCCTGGGTATGGACATCAGCCGAGATCTCAACCCCAAGAACTACATCGAGTGCGTCATTAAAACCGCCTCCTGTAAACTCGGTGTCCTGAACAGGGTGAGGCGGTACTTCACGCCCGAGCAGCTCTGTCTTCTTTATAAGACACAGGTTCGTTCCTGCGTGGAGTACTGCTCTCATCTTTGGGATGGCTCCGCACAGTACTTACTGGATGCACTCGATAGGTTGCAGCGGCGAGCAGTCCGTATCATCGGAAGCCCGGAGGCTACTAAGACCCTTGAGCCTTTACAGCTGCGAAGAGACATCGCCTCAATGGCCGTCTTCTATCGCCTTTACCATGGAGAGTGTTCTGAAGAGCTCTTTGAATTAATCCCACCCTCTCCCTTTTTGTCCAGAACAACACGTGCGGGACTAAAGTGCCACCCTTTCACAGTGGAATCTAAAGGGTCTCGAACCAAACGGTTCAGCACTTCATACTTTTGTCGCTCAATTAAAGCCTGGAACTCTTTGCCAGCGCATGTGTTCCCATCTAATTTTGATCCTGGGTCTTTTAAGCGGGGCGTGAAAAAGCATCTCACTAAGCCGCCATAGTGGAGGCCACCATACCAGTAGTTTGGCTTTTGGAATGGTGTCCGCCACTTCTGGATTCCACTTACTGCTTACCATCAGGCAGAGTGGAGTCACTTTGGTAGGCTAATATAAAAAAAAAAAAATAAATACAAACAGTACATTATTTGTACGACAGCCGTGGCTTATTGTTTTGTTTATGAGGTCGTTAACAAACCAGTTTATATCTTCTTTTATAGTTCTCTTACAATATAATGACTCGGATACTATTAAAGCAAGGAATAAGTCTTAAATGTATTTCTAGAATGTATATCAGAATCTATACTATTATATTATAAAGCGCAAGTTTGTTTGTTTGTTTGAACGCGCTAATCTCTGGAACTACCAGGCGTATTTGAATGATTCTTTTTGAGTATGATAGCCCAGTTCCCGAGGAAGGTTAAAAGCAATGTAATATCACGCTACTGGCGATGGGAGCAGAGCAGTAAGCAAAACGCGGGTGAAACCGCGCCGCGGACGCTAGTAATGAAATGTGTATATATATAGAATTTTCTAAAAGCGTACAATTGTCCTAAAATTTATGTTGCTTTGCCCCCAAGCGTACTGCATAAGATTAACCCCCAGTTTCTGAAAGGCTGATCAACGAAAAATTTACTAATCAACTGTTAAATCTCATGTAAAGTACTATTTCGGTTGCTAAAACATGAATTATTAGTTAAATTTGATCTAATTCGTAACTAATTAGATCAAATTAAGCTCAATATCCATGCTTTTAGCATGATTTTAGGTACTTCACATGATATTTAACAGTTGATTAGTTCATTTTTCGTTGATCAGCCTTTCAGAAACTGGGGGTAAGTCTATTCATATTGATGTTACACTCATATGTTAATCATTATATTACCAATGTATATATAAGGTTTTTTATCTATTGTCAACAGTATCCCCTTCCTAATAATAATAATACCAGCCTTATTACTGTTCCACTGCAGGGCAACGGCCACTTCTCATATAGAGAAGGCATGTGCATTAATCACCACGCTTGTTCAATGCGGATTGGCAATTTTAGACTTTTTTAATTCCAGGTTTCCTCACGATGTTTTTCTTCACCGTCAGTCAGAAATATCCAAGATAAACTTAGAAAGTACCTGATTTGAAAGATCACATTGGTACTTGCTCATATTCAAACCCACTACCTGGTGCTTACGAAGCCTTATCCACTGGACCATTTCGATTTGTAGTTATTAATATCCGTAGTCCAAAATAAAGTTTTACAAAAATTACATTTATTTTAGCTCAGTACAAACAGATTATCTTGCAGTAAATTACACATAAATAACATATTTTGTACTATTTGTTGCCTATAAGTAGTTATATTATTACTATCGCGCTTAACTTTCCCGTGTTATTATATTTACATGTGTTTAAGTTAATCAAAGTTGAAAACTAGAAGCTGGTAGAAGTAATAGCTGTGATGGATAAACATTATACAAATAATGTTTCATCTTAAATTACAAGTTCTTACGAATAAGTATGACTTCACTACATAATATAAAACAAAGTCGCTTCTCGCTGTCTGTCCTTATGTATGCTTAGACCTTTAAAACTACGCAACGGATTTTGATGCGGTTTTTTTTTAATAGATAGAGTGATTTAAGAGGAAGGTTTATATGTATGATACGTGCAAAATATAGTAGAGAAACACTGGTAATTTTAGAGGTTTCTAATGTAATGCAGGGACATAGCGGTAGCGGCGGTATATATCGGCTGGGAGCCGCCGGCCTCTAAAGAAAACATGTTTGTATTGTCTAATGACAAAAAAGCTGTAAACGTTGTTTAAAAAGACATTTTGTAGTATATTTAGTATCAGTATAATACTAGTGCGAAGCAGGGGCGGGTCGCTAGTCTACAAATAAAGTAATTAATAAATAATAAAATTATTTTTAGAAAAAAAATGAAAACCGACTTCAAACAATACCTACATGTTCAATTCTTAACTAAAAAGTAGAAAATAATATTTTAATTACTTCATAGCAAAGAACATTAAAGGGGAATCAACGCAATTCTTGATACATAGTACTTTACTATTTATAGTTTTTAATCAGTTATTTTGGAGTCGGTGCCAGCCAAGAAGGATCATAATGACCTACCTACTAGCAAAAATAACCTACTTGATTAATCAATTAATATATGAATGAAAAATATAGATTTAATACAAGAAATCGAACGGAATCTGATAAGTGCGCGTATTTTTTTTTTTTTTTTTTTTATATTAGCCTACCAAAGTGACTCCACTCTGCCTGATGGTAAGCAGTAAGTGGAATCCAGAAGTGGCGGACACCATTCCAAAAGCCAAACTACTGGTATGGTGGCCTCCACTATGGCGGCTTAGTGAGATGCTTTTTCACGCCCCGCTTAAAAGACCCAGGATCAAAATTAGATGGGAACACATGCGCTGGCAAAGAGTTCCAGGCTTTAATTGAGCGACAAAAGTATGAAGTGCTGAACCGTTTGGTTCGAGACCCTTTAGATTCCACTGTGAAAGGGTGGCACTTTAGTCCCGCACGTGTTGTTCTGGACAAAAAGGGAGAAGGTGGGATTAATTCAAAGAGCTCTTCAGAACACTCTCCATGGTAAAGGCGATAGAAGACGGCCATTGAGGCGATGTCTCTTCGCAGCTGTAAAGGCTCAAGGGTCTTAGTAGCCTCCGGGCTTCCGATGATACGGACTGCTCGCCGCTGCAACCTATCGAGTGCATCCAGTAAGTACTGTGCGGAGCCATCCCAAAGATGAGAGCAGTACTCCACGCAGGAACGAACCTGTGTCTTATAAAGAAGACAGAGCTGCTCGGGCGTGAAGTACCGCCTCACCCTGTTCAGGACACCGAGTTTACAGGAGGCGGTTTTAATGACGCACTCGATGTAGTTCTTGGGGTTGAGATCTCGGCTGATGTCCATACCCAGGATACTTAGGCTATCCTGTAGTGGTAACGCTGTGTTCTGAAGAGAGGGAAGGGGAAGGAACGGAGATTTTTTTGCAGAGAACGCGCACACCTGTGTTTTCTTGGCATTGAACTCGACCAAATTCTCACAACCCTATTTAGAAATGCGGTATAATACTTGGTCGAGCTCAGCGACAAGTTCTAGGCGTTTTGCCTCGATGTCAGTCTGTTTAGCCGCAGGATGTCCGAGATATCGCCCATGCACCGTACTATCATCTGCATAGCAATGAATGTTGCCAAGGGACAACATGTCATTGACATGCAGGAATGCGGCAATCCAGTTGCACAGCTGGGGTGGCAGACCATATGCTGGAAGCTTGGACAGAAGCGAACGGTGCCAGACTCTATCGAAGGCTTTGGTTATGTCAAGGCCGATGGCCAAGGACTCGCCATGCCTGTCCATAGCTTCACCCCATTGGTGCGTGATATACGCTAGAAGGTCACCCGTAGACCGTTTTGACCTAAAGCCATATTGTCGGTCACTAATTAACGAGTGACCCTCTAGGTAGCGGACTAGTTGGGAGTTTATTATCCGCTCAAGCACCTTGCAGAGAACTGAGGTGACAGCTATGGGTCGATAGTTGCCTGGCTCGGACCTATCCCCTTTTTTGGGAATGGGTTGAACATTCGCCTGTCTCCAAGCCTCCGGCACAATTCCCGAGGAATAAGATAGGCGGAATAGGCGCGTCAATGCAGGAGACAACTCCGCTGCGCATTTCTTAAGAACCACCGCTGGAATATACCATCCGGTCCGCTGGCTTTCCGAATATCGAGCGACCTTAGTTCCGCACGGACATCACGATGCCTAATACGAATATTAGGCATAACGGAGTCGCAGCCAGATATAGTCGGCGGGTGCAAGCCACGGTCGTCGATTCGGGAGTTAGCCGCAAAGAGTTCTACAAGCAAGTTTGCTTTCTCTTGCGGCTCGTGGGCCAGCGATCCATCAGGACATTTCAAGGGGGGCAGCGAAGGCTTGCAGAAGTTGGATTGCACGGCCTTGGCTAGTCGCCAGTAGCTACGGCTACCCGTAGGATGCGAAATGAGTTCTTGCCCAATCCGTGCAATGCGCTGGGCATCCGCTCTGATGTAAGCCCTCTTGCATTCCCTAGTGGCTTTGTTGTACGCTGCTTTTAGGCGATCCAAGCTAGGGTCGCGCCGTGCTCGGGCCCTGATCCAAGCGCGGTACGCCGAATCTTTTTGTTTAACAGTGTCGGCGCACTCACGGTTGAACCAGGGACGCGTTTTGCCGACACTGGTGACATCTGAGGATGGAATGTAATATTCCATACCTAACAAGATCTCACCAGCGACAGCAGTAGCACTTTGCGACGGATCCCTGTCTTTAAAGCAGCGTAATGCCCATGGGACGGAAGCAAAGTAATCCCGCATACCGTCCCAGTCTGCTGACGAGTAGTGCCATAGTCGTCGCTTAACCTCCGAACGTCGTGAGGGAGCAACAAGAGGCACTGAGGCGCAGACCAAACAGTGGTCGGAATTACCCAGTGGGGCGTGGACCGAAACACTGTATTGGTCTGGGTGACTCGTCAGCAGTAGGTCTAGCAAAGAGGACGCTTGACCTGGAATATCTGGTATCCTGGTGGGATGGATTACCAGTTGCGTCAGGTTATGCGTGAGAGCGAATGCATGGGCGGCTCGTCCCGCATGGTCTGTTCTGAGAGAACCCAACCAGGTCTCGTGGTGGGCGTTAAAGTCTCCCAGAAACACCAATTCCGCGTTCGGAAACCGCTCCTGCGCTAAGTCTGCCGCCTGACTCAGATGGTCAAAGAGTCGAGTTGTCTCCAAATCTCCGGAGTGGGAACGGTAAAGGCACGTGTAGACCCGGCTCAGAGAACCAAGATCAACGTGAAGCCAAAGGATATATATAGGATTGGTCCTCTAGGCAGCGCAGACGGCGAACGCAAACATCCGCCCTGACGAATGCGCATACTCCGGCCTTAGCGCGAAAGCGCTCCTCGAGCACATAGCCCGGGTAGTGCAGGTATGCCGTGTCGTCAGGCCGGCGTATTTGTGTCTCCGTTAGGAAAAGCAAAGCCGGCCGTGCCGTCTCGAGGTGTTGATGGACGGCGTTGAGGTTTGAATGGAGTCCACGCATGTTAGTGAACTCCACCTCAAATAGCGGGTTGGTGAGAGAGGAAGATGCCGCTGTTAGACCTGCTGCTTTTTTGTGTGCTGCCATGTTGGAGGGTGAAGGGAGGGGCGTGGAAAAGATGACTGCCCTCGCAGCAAGGCTAGACAAGGTGCCGAGTATTGCTTCGTCATTTAACTGTGTGGCATGGTGGTAGCCGATCCGCCGGACGGAAGGGCCCCCGTACCCTCTCGGAAATGGTCGCCGGGTCCCACCATCCGGTCACCAACCGGCACGACGAACCACTCCGGGATTATGCGCGACCTGGTGGGGCAGCCTCCTAGGGTGGTTAGGCCTGGTTGGGCCCCTGTACTATGCCGCGGGCGGCCAGCGGCACCACCGTTTCTACGGGTCTCCCTGGCCGGCGGGTCGACCCACACCACCCACACAATGACTCCGCGGATACTCAGCTGGTCCCACACATGCTGCGAGGATTGCCATCTTTGCATCAGTTGGGCCTCCGGCACTCTCACTCACCGAGCGAAACGCAATAGTACGAATACCATTACTCATACGTCGATCTTCTATGAGAGGGTAGTACTTCCCCGGTCGATCCGACCCATTCATGCTGAAACCAGCGTGGATCTACTACTAGTAATAATAATTTTATTTTTAAACTTTTAGTGGGAATTAATTGTGTATAAATATATTCATTATGGGTAGACCTACTGAACGTGCTGCGCAAATGAGACAGCGCCGCGCCGTTTGAAAGAAAGTAGAGACGAGAGGTAAGATTGTAAATAGATCGCTAAACCCTGAATCCAAGAAACAACAAATCTGAACAAAAAAGTGATGATCTACCAACAATAAAGAATCATCAAAAATTATAATTTAACTGACCGAGCAATCGCCTAATAGATATACTAAAAATAAACAGTGGTGCTGTAAAGGCAGGTTTAAGGCCGCCTGTTGCTGTTGTAATTTCTCACGACCATAAGACCTCCAACTTGGGTTAACGACTACCAAATTATAGTTATAACCATAGTCCACTACTTCTAAAGAATGAAGACGCTGAAAATGAAATGACACAAATGGTCACCCATCCAGGGCCACTTCGTTTCTAACAAAAAATGAATTTTGAAAATCACTTCGCTCTTGAAGCATGGACATGTCAATGTCAGAAAATTCGTCGCAAAAGACATCGACGTGTTGCTTTACACGTCTTCACTCCTTGCATATGTTTTGTTACAAAATATAAAATTGAAGCCAAACCACTAAACCATTCTTTATAAAAAAACATGGGACCCGATTTCAGAGTATACCCTTTCAAATAAAAGAAGAATTTTTTAAATTGGTTTATAAATGACCGAGTTCTGTTGTAACAAACATACAACTACTGAAGCGTTACTTATAATAAAAAAATGGGACCAATTTCAGAGTATACCCTTTCAAATAAAAAAAGAATTTTTCAAATCGGTTCATAAAATATGACCGAGATATGAGGTAACAAACATACAAAAAAAAAAAAAAAACGACCCGAATTGATAACCTCCTCCTTTTTGAAGTCGGTTAAAAAATAGAATTTGTTGTACTGAATTATTTCATTGGCTAATAAAAAAAGGGATATTTAATAAGAATAAGAATAAGAATAAGAATAATTTATTAATTTCTTAATTTGGCACAAAAAATACATAAACAAGGTCACAAATATGATACTTAGTATTTACGATGAACTCTGGTACCCAGGATAAGATTTAACTTGTGTTTAGGGTACCAGCGTTCTCGCGCACACTGTATACAATATTACGTTGGTAACACTCGGAAGACGAACAATGTTAATTATGGAACATTCAACAAGAATATAATAATATTTTTAAGAGAAGCGCTGGAAACCAAGCACAGTATCATCAATACCCGGCGACAAACAATAAAATTTAGGCTTAGAAGAAAAAGTTAGATAAAAAACGGTAATGATTTTTCAGTTACTAACTACTACTTTATTCATTTAAGTTTACAGAGTCCTTTGATAAATAGTAATAAAAATATAATGCGCAGTAAGTAATATCCAGGGGGTGGTGGAACGCGACATTCAGATTATCATTTTCTTTATTCTCTCCGGTGAAGCGAGTCGCAGTCGCTCTGAAGCTGTAATTAATTGCTCTCGGAGCTCAACTCAGCTGCGACGAGTACCTACTGGCTGTCTCTACACTTTATTTTGTTTGAGATGTCATATTTTGATCTCAATTGTGATTTGTACGAGTGTTATTTGAAAGTAGCATCTAATTATTTACTTACCTACCTTCACACGAAATATATAATAAATATTATGGCCTAATTTATTATTTTAAACTATAATTACTGTTCATCATATTATAATGTTACATAAACCTACTCAGCCATAAACTTTATACAAATATACCTATAAAATGTCACAATGACTTGTTGTTGTGTTCTATCGTTCTTTGTACTTATTTTAGACTATTCTGTTTTATTAATTTAATTGTAAGTACCTAATTACCTAAAAATGAAATATATACATATTATTATATACTTAGTATTGAACCTACTGATTTTATGTTATAATGTTTGTAACAATCTACTTATACATGGACCATATACAGGCATAGCGACCTAGTTTAAATAGTCTTAATGAACTGTGTTTTATTCTAAATTTTTAATTAATTCAATTTCAGTACCTAATTATTTATTGTAAATTGTACACTAACATACGATAGCCTTATTTGTTTATTAATGTTAGCAATGAATTATAATATACCTACTTGTTAAAAAGAAATTATCATTAAAATAACGGATTATTCCCATCTATTATTACGGATTATTCACTAGTTATGAATAGTTATTTTTGCGTATGGTAGCCCAGTTTCTGAGGAAGGTTATTAACAGTTAGGGCTATGTAACATCACGCTACTGGCGACGGAAACAGAGCAGAAAGCAGAGACGCGAATGATACCGCGCTGCGAAAAGCTATTAGAAAATAAAATATAAATAAAACGATCCCTCAGGGTATCAGATACAGGAGATCAGACTGGAATAGCTCGCATTGCGCGATATAAGCCTAAAACAAGCAGTTAAACTTGACAACATATTAGGAAGCATCCCTCCGTAATGTAATAGGCCTCTGCAGATAGAATAAAATACTACAGATAGCTTGAAGTATAAAGTTTATTGCGTAGCGCGGTCGTTCATCGAGTGCTAGTAGGGCCCGAGCACCGGTGGAGCCACGATCTCGTTTACTTTTCTCGAATTAGGGACATTGAGGCTCTTACCAATACGTGACACGGTTGTCTCCTTGAACACCGAGCGAAGGACCCGACTTGTTTACGTAAGCACCTGTACGTTTTATATTGAATTGAGGATGAACAAGTTTTGGGGACGACAGCGCTGACGCGGCACTTTGATGCGCTACGATCCGTCACTGACTTTGTCTCGTATTGTTAAACTTGCGTTTATACACTTTAAATCAGGTTTAATAATACTACAACATTTTGCCTCCATGTATATACCTTTATTGTATTACCAATGGAATAGAGAGATATATATATATATAGAGATATATATCAAAATAAGATTTGAAGCTGATTATTTTAATAGTCTTGAAGTCAAAGTCAAAGTCATTTAATCACATAGGTTAATTAAATTAACACTTATAACAATCTACAGCCAGTTCGCTGACGAAGTAGAGCCATGAGAAGAACTGGCAGGAAACTCAGGCCACTCTTTTTAATCGCCAGGTTATTACAATTTTGGTAAGTTACAATTTCAAGTAGCATGCAAAGTGACACAGGCAATACACTTAACTCTATAGATAATTAATTACAGCTTTCTATGTTTTAAAGAAAAATTAAAAGTAAATGTGTGCTTTACAGGCTGCCTCAATTCGCATATTGCCACAAAAAGGTAAAGGCAACATGTGAACTGTGGTAAATGTTTCTATGTATCATATAATCTGATAGAAGTTGCTATAAAGTAAGTTGAATTGGTAAAGAACATTGGGATATCATCAGTAGAGTATTGAATTGACATCAATGCCAATGAGTAATGGATTTACCCATTCGTATTGCGATCGAAATCATAAAATAATTTAAATATAAAAATCGTTAAAAATGGTTATGGGAGTAACGTTAAACTAGAAAATAACATAATTATAATTACATAATTTAAATATAATTATGTACTTAGTTATGTACCCATTACACGATATTCGATTCCATTACAAATGTTATAAAGTTCTTTTTGTTCAAATTAGAGAATTATCTGATTGCACTATCTACTAATAATTAATTTTGATTTGGCGTCAGTTGTAATATAATTATTTGTATTATTCGTAACACTAAAAAAATACCAAAACTATTTATTTTGTTTAATCTAAATTATTAACGTCTAATAAAATAAAACACTTATAAATTGTTATACTTGTACAGACAAATCTATCTATGGCTTCGCAACTTTTAAGAAATGCGATGCCGTATAGAAACAGTTATATTCGTACGCTATATTTCTTTAATGTGGTATCTAAGTTTAAATTAATATATAAACACAATAATTAATGTTTACTACACATTACACAGTATTACGCGCCCCCGCATCGCTGCATCGCTGCACTACCGACGGGGACATAACCCCTCAACAACACAAGACATTTTCTCAACTGAACGATTTGCTTGTGGAATGAGGTTTCTGTCGAGGTTTGCCCCGTGAGAATACAACATGGAAAGTATAAAACTTCACGTTTGTAGGCTATACAACATTTTTTAATGTAAATCGCTTGTAACTTACGTTTAACAATTAAAATGATGTATTAGTAAAAACAATGTATTTGACACATATTTAAACCAATGAGATACAAGTACAACACTCTCATATTTTTATATTAAGCTTTCATTTTCGCAGTCAGAAATACGCGACACGTAAGAATACGACGCGGCGACGACGCTAAGGCGACAAAATTGTAGCCGAAGCTATCAAAACTGAGACCATTTTTCACTTCATCTTGCCAATCTTATAACAATGGATGATTATTTGCGCAGTAAGTTAATTTTCCTCTGAAATCACATCGTTTATTATAATTACTAAGCAGGTAAATAGCGAGCTTCTATAAAGCAACACAACAATATATCATTATTATTTAAATCACCATGTAGATGGCACAGTTGTCACTATTTACATGAAAAATTGCAAACATTGCCAACAGTAACAGGTCTAATCTGCGCTGTAATGGGCCAAGTGGCTCGTAATGGTGCTTGCTGGCAGCGCTACGGCAACGAGGGCCTACGCGAGTCTACGCCGTAGCAGCGTAGCACATTTAGCATGCATCTGAGTTTCCATGTTTTATCGCACAGGCCATTACACGAACATTCGCCTACTTACACGCGCTAGTAATGTCCGACTCGACCTTATTTTATACAGCTTTGAATACGATTGCTCGCCCATAGCACTGCGGATATATAGCTTGTCAAGTTTTGTTACGCAAATATGAGAAATAAATACGTACGTTGTACTTTTTAATTGTAGCTTCTTATCTCATTTGTGTTTATAAGTAATGGTAAACAACATACAAATGCAACTATTCTGTTGTAATAATGTTCAATTTTAGTGAGGAATGATTTTGTATGTGATGTATGCCTTAACTCTACACTATTTAACATTCAATTTAATCCTATACAGAGCGTTAAATGTCCCACAGTTGTTGAGTGACATTTATGTAATGAATTTTCAAACAAACGGTAAAGCTATACGTACAGACAATGTAGGGTAAGGCACAAAGATTACGTAAGAAGGCGTCGCGGTCCATTACCGGCCACTGGTCTTACGTGGTAATACACGTTGTAATTAAATAAAGTGTTCCACACAATGACATCTAGCTCCGGCACTTGTTGTATGTCGTATACACAACACGCGTGATACAAAGGTATTACAAGTGATAGTAGACACCGTGTGTCATAATGGTAATTTGATACAAATTGTTACTGCTATTTTAAAGTGAACTTTTCACATCTTGTTTTATAATATCACTTTTTTTTTGTGGGATACGTATTACGCGTACGCACCCGCCTGTGTTCCTCCAGACGGCCAGAGTGTCGGGGTCACAAGAGACGCTCGCACATTCATCCGCGACCCCGACGGGCCACGGCCCGCTCTGTGAGCCTCGTCTGATTTGGGGGGCCTAGCCCCCCTTCTTCCATCGAGAGGCGTTCGTGGAACACGTACGCCGCCTTCTCGGGCCTGTGCTGTTCGAGCGGCGATTGCCCAATCACCGCCCGCAGGCATCCTCCTACGGTGGCTGGAGATCCCGGAGCACCCCACGGCGACGTCCGGTCACTCTCCCGCTCGGCCGCCTCCTTGGCGAGCATCACCTCCTCGCAAAAGAAGGCGACTCCCTCCCAAGCCCTCTCGCTGCGGACCATGGACAGAACCACGGCCGACAGCGAGCGTTAGGCCGTCGCGAGCGCCACAACCAAGTCGCAGCGCTGGTCTGCCTACGCTGGACACTCCACGAGCGTGTGAAGCGCCGTGTCGCGCGGGCAGACCCCGCAATGATGGCAGACGGACGTCTGCTCCCGGCCTATGAGACACAGGTACGTGCCGAAGCACCCGTGACCGGTGAGTACCTGTGTCAGCCGGAACGTGAGGATGCCGTACCTCCTCTCCAGCCACTCGTCGAAGACGGACTTACCGCCACCACCGTGGCGTTCCCTATAATATCACAATATTACAACAACTAAGACAACGCCATCTAGACCCAAAGTAAGCATATTTATTACACCTCGTGTTATATATAATACTACATATTGTTTTAAATAAATACACATTATATACATAGAAACACCCAGACCGATGCAAATATTCATGTTCATGCACATGAAACTGAGCGGGAATCGACTCGCGACCTCTACGTGGCAGTCCCTACACAGTGCCACCGAACCACAGAGGTAGTTACTGCTTTAAAGTCCAAGATTAACTGTATATGAAACCACTGATTCACCAAGAATTATTATTGTTAGAAACAAAGCAGCACACAGTCATTATTATAAGATCTCCAGTTTTTAGAAGCTTGACAATGTTTTAGCAGAGCAACAATACTTCAAACAACAAATCTTTACACCTACCAAAAATTCCATTATTTTGACACAGTATACCAACAGTGATAACATCGATAGAACCGTAAAAGATAAATCTGTAATTTTCTAGCACTGCTGAGTGCTGTAACAAACTGTGTGTAACAAAACAATTTGCGTGCGCGCCGAGTGAGCTAACTAGCGGCTCTCAGAGCGCTCATTAGTTTAATAGCTCGTGATTAATTAAGCTAAAACAGCCTCCGCACTGCACCTATCCTGAGCTGCCGTGTTGACTAACGCACACGCGAGCGATGTCACTCTAGTGTTATAATAGTTGATGCCTGCGGTGATGTACATACACTACCAAACTGCCTTGCACCAAAATTATATAATACAAACTTCACAATGATGAAATTATATATGAGCTTAACTTGATCATAAATACTGAAGGGGTACTTCATAAAGTACCCCTTAAATGACACATAGGCATTTAAAAGTTTTTAATTCTTAAGTTGCAATAATAATAATAAATTAATAAATAATAAATTGATTTACTAACATTAAAAAATACAAATATTCTTATTATTTACGTTAGATTCTTATTACTATATTTAGTTATTGCAACATGTATAACGATACGAGTAATTACAAAACTATACCGGAGAAATCTGTGTACAACGTATTGTAAACACTGCCTCTTAAACTATAGAAGTCCTATATCTTAAAAGACAGTGTTCGGCTTAGAATTACATCAATAGTAGATCCTTGATATTATTCTTAGCCAAATTTTTAGTCTCTATAAATATAGATCTGTAATAAAACAACACCACATTATGATTCATTTGTAAAGCTTTCATTAAATTAATTAAATAAAATATTTTATGTATAAAATATGTACATACTCGTATTGTGCCGGTAGTACGCATCGCTACAATGGCGGCAGTGTTAGGCGGCGAGATGTAACAATTTACTCAGCAGAGGGCGCGTGTTGAAAAGGTGACATTTTTCCGAGCAATTAGCTAATGGCTTCAAACACTCGCATCTCACTGCTAGCGGCCACACTGCTCTCCATTATTTATTTATTTTACGAGCGATTTGTAACTCTGTAACCACACATTTGCGGCAGATAGAGAGGTCCGAGTCATAGGTATCGGTGAAAACCTTTTGATGGATCACAGGCTCCTAATAAAATTTGCCGATTATATATACGAAATTTGTTGTTTATTTATAGAACAAAAGTATCTAAACTCACTAATACCATACGTGTATGTTGTAATACCATCAGCTAAATCCTATCACTACCATGTCATATAATATCAGTGCCTCGGTGGCAGACAATAGTTGACCACGAGAGCGTGCCAATTTGATGACCGCTTGCATCAGCTCGAGTGTCATTGAGGACGAGCTAGTCCACCGTCACAGTGCAGTGTCCGCCTGCAGTGAGGCGCACTCCTACTGCCTATCTACAGTACATGTCATTATAATTGAGAGCTCGCGACTCGCCGCGCGAACACATTCTTTAATCTTAATAATGCACTCGACGCGACAACGCGCGACACTACGTGTAACATTACATGTCTCCCACGCGCGCACTTCGCTACAAACACTTTTGTTTTATGCACACGATTGCTCGTCACGTACCTACTATTACTTTGTGTTTTGTGTACATACATACAGTATAGTGTACTAAAGTCTACAATATAATTTCTTTACCACATTTAGAGTAAATATCGGTTGCACATCAAAAGACAATAATGTTTATTTTTGCTTACAAGTAACCTCAGTACAGTGAGAGTTGCCATCAATGCGTGATTCGTCAATATGATATAATGAAATGTCAATAATGAGTCTTATTGAATTTTAATTATGATGGAAATTTTGGTTAAACGTGATAAAACAAATATATGGTCGACTATACATACAGTGTACACGCGCTACACTGAGCTCTGCGTTCAAAATCTGATTACACAGACAACACTACAGGTTTACTGTACGATGCATTACTCCCAATCAAGAACCGAGTGATAATATCAATACATCTGTCACCATAATTTGATGATACAAAATAAACACAGAACACTGTCCGTTATATATGACACTGTATGTGTAGATGTCGAAGTAAGACGACGATGTATTGCAGGAGACACCGCATTCAATCTCGACACTTGCTATGGAATATCGACAGGCGATTACTAGATTAATCTTTGGTGCAAAATGTAAGCGATCGCGGTTAAAACATATTATATTTTGTAGTATTTTATTGCATAGGTACGTCTTAACTTATTAAATGTTGTTAGTAGTAAAACTTAAAAAATAAATATTCACATAATGTAAAAGATTCCGTTGGTACTAAATTAGTAGAAAATACAAGATAATCACCATATCTCTTGTAGTATAATATATTATCATCATATATCAATCAGCGAACTCGTGATTGTTTCGAAATTATGAGAGTTTGGAAGAACACAACTAAGAGATTTTAAAACCTGCCTACCTTTAGACAAATCATTTCTACTTAGGTTACTTTAAAAATTTATAAAATTGTAATTGGTACGCTTCCCTTCCTGCATAGAAACCAACCATTCTGCAGTTTCCAAACAATGTAAGTAATATTGAGACATCTTTGTATATGTCGCAGGCAAATTGTATAAATCCGCCGTTAACATTCTGGCCTCGGCACTTTGGAACCGCTCGTTGTCATTGGCGTTATGTAATATGCAAAAGGCAAATTGGGTTAGGTTAGGTTAGAATTGTGATCCTCCCCCCCAACGGGGTTCGCGCCTTGTCGCGGCGGGGGGGCTTAGTAGCCGTGGTTACCAAGGACCACGGTGAACCAAGAGGCACCCCAAGGAGGCGCCGCTCCTCTGGACTTTGGCGGTAAGCCCACGATGGAGCGGCTCAGGAGGGTTGCGGTGCTGTATGGGCGGCACCGCAACTGGGTCGGGCTGCGGTGTTGCTTCGGCGACACTGCGGCTGGGGAGTGGCGAGGCCGCGGCGGGAGAGGCGTGCCGGTATAACGGTGCGCCGCTCTCCCTGCCTTCCGCGGCCTCGGCGGGGCCGCAACCGCCAGATTGCGGACGCGGTGGGGCCGCAGGGGAAGAGGAGTGTCGGTATTGTGACGCGCCGTTCTCTCTATCCTCTGCGGCCGCGTTAGGAGGTGGTCTGCGGGCGGCGATCGGGCAGTCGCCGCCCGAACAGCACGGGCCCGAGATGGCAGTGCGCGTGTTCCGCATACGCCTCTCGAGGGAGGGGGGGCTAGGTCCAATTAATATAATACTAAAATTAAAGAAAGAAAAGAGAGGATTTCAATGTATGGTAATTTGACTACGTATTTTAATTAAACTGGTAAATGCACCTTCTGGTCACATTGCACGACAAGGTAATACTGGATTGAATATTAAAAGTATGCCATGCCAAGATTGACCAGTCATCCCAAGTAGCACCCGTTCACGAGCATGACGCACGGGCCAGCCATCATCTCGCCATATTAGAGGGAAGGCCAATACGACACCACATGCAATGACATTTTAGTGAGCATGACAATGCAGGGCATGGGTGGTAAAAGAACCATAATAAAATGTATTATGCCTTAAACTTGCCAAATTAGATAGACACATTGCTGGTAATATATCCGGCATTATTTAATATGCCGAGGCAGATTGTTAACGGCCGATTTATCATTATTACAATGATATTATTATACTTTATTTCATCTATTCTGATTATAATGAGTGTTAAAAGTAGTTTTACGACAAGCGTTGCGTTTATCTCACAGGTGAAATAAATACTTTTTGGCTGTTTGGTTAGCTTATCGGCATTGCGAAAAAGAACTTTTTCCGGTCAGGCAAGGCACACAGCTTTCGAAGGGAAATTAGTATTAATGTAATGTTTCTGTTGTATAGTTTACATAATACATAATTGTGTCTTTGTCACAGACCAGTGATATAATAATCCCTGTGGATCTGATGTGTATCACAGGCAATTACCTTATATAGCCCGAAGGGCCGGAGACACAAGCACACGTCACGTGTAGAACAAACACGATAGATAGGGACCCGTCGCGTCGCGTCGGTAGCACTGAGTAGCGTCGAACAAGTCCCGTGGGGTGCTCGGTGCACTAATTGTTCCCTATCTAACAGAGTGTACTTGTAAAGCTAGCTTTAATATTGTAAGAACGTTGAATACTTTATTATAAAGTTACTATTATGTAGTAAATGACTTCTTATTCCTATTTTGTAGCACATTACCGTGTCTTTTTGAAGTTGTTGCAATGTCTCAGGAACCAACTTACCTCAGATTATATAAATTTAAATTAGTTCTCACGTTCCTAGCGAGCTATATGCGCTCGTGTCACTGACGGCTGCCCTGTCTATCGAGCATTCTGCGGTGCAGTGGACACAAATGTACGCCCGAGGCGGTCGTGAGCCCAAACAATAACATCTACTGTACCGAGCTTTACGCCGCTACCTACAACAATATTAACTATAACGGCTATGTGACGTCACTGTCTAGGATAGGTTATGATTAGCCCCCCTGAAGGTTTTACTCAGATTGTTCTATCATAGCTGCTGTCATTTTGAAGAGTGTTTTTTCGACGAAAACGTCTCATAGGTACAATAAGATGTAAAAAGCTTCTACAAATAAAGTGAGTTATAAGTTTTCAAAACGCATTCCCTTTCTACAAATTTTATTTTTGTGTTAGATGGCATGTAACATTCATTTACAAGTTTTTGTCAACCAGTATTTGCGCAAGAACGAACCATAAATTAAAAGAAAATAAACTAATTATCAAACCCGGCGCTGTCGTGTACAAATTACTTTTTACACGTAAGAACGCTTACTTAATTTTGTTTTAATTACAAATTGCGTCAGTCCTACAAACCGCAAACAGTGAGATTTTAAGTGACACTCACCATGAAAAGGCATTCCTCAATTCTACAATCTCATTTGTTGTTAATTAAAACTTGTAATAGTCGCTCGTAGCTTAAAAGTGTGTTGTAATAACGCAGCATTTGCCCACCTTACTTAAGCTGAACAAAGCTTCGACTTAAATTAAAGTAAGCCAAATCCTGCATTACCATATCGGAAATCGGATTGGATCTTTAATTCTGTTCGTTTCTCAACTTAAAGATTTAGAAGAAATAAAATAGAACCTTTTTATTTTGGGTGATTTGCATCAGAGTTTATATTATCTCTTCTGTATTATCCGCAATCGCTTAAATTGACTGACTATTTTATTTGACTTGACTAAAACGAGTAGACCTAACTATTGATATTGCGGGAGGAATTACGCACTTATACTCAGGCCTTGTAAAGCTAAAACAACAAAAAATAAGATATTACATCTACATTTAATCTGGCAAACAACAAGACAGAAATGAAAGCCATTTTGCAAAATAAAAAGCAGTATTTATAAATAAATAAGTGTGAGCTTTGTTCACAAGATATACACAATGCCGGCGTTTACCTCAGGTATATACAACACGTTCATAATCGCGTAAATGATGACGAATGTGGCCCAGCGAACGAGTTGCGTCGATAAATTGCGCGCTCACGCAATATCGCGCAATGTCGCACAGAATACCTAATGAAGAATTACTGAACCGTACTCAATTATACTCGCAACGTGGTGTACAATATAATGTATGTATGTATGTAAGTCACGACCTTCGCAACCTTTTAAACCGTCACACAAATGCTATTTTGGTCCGCACAGTATTAGAACATTTCGTCCGCACATGTGATGCCGGTCATCTGTCTAATTGTTCGTAACATACTTAATTGACAGCTGCTGTTTATATCTATAATATATATCACTTGCTAAAAATACACACACATATAATATATCAATAAATATAATAAATAAATAATAAATAATATATTGTAAAATTAGAGCCCTTACCCAAACTAGAAACTACACCTCTATTTCGCTTGTACGCATTTCAAACAGAGCAGACCACGGCTCTTAACATATATACTTGTAAGACTGAAAAGTTGTCCCTTTGAGCTTGGAACATGGTGGTATATATTAGTTAGTGTGTCCCGGGCGAGCGATCGTGGGTGCAAACACGCGCGGTCAACGCTAAACCGACTCAAAGGATCAGCGGACATATACACACACACACACACGCACACACATGCTGTGGAGGCTATGCGGGTATTGGCGTTCCTGTGACGTCAGCCGCACTCAAGCACTGCATACACGTCTGAAGCGATATGAATGCATGAACATCTTACAAATTAAATTAAATTCTATACAATAGATGATACATAAATTAAATTCTCTCTAAAAATTTTGATTATAAACAACTACAACGGAAAAAATCATAGCAATAGTGACGTACCTATTACATCATTAAGATTTAAAAAGACGGTTAAAATATTGAAAATATAAATCTCTAAAGGTAAAATAATTGTTTACCTTTAGAAAAAAACAAACAAAAATACAAAAATCAAATCTTTTCTCTTCATAATATTAGTTTAGATGAATGATTAATATTTAAAGCTTTACTCATAGATTATGTACATTGAGATGTGTTGCGTGCATTCCATTATCAGCGGGTCCGACCTGATCTGCTAAAGGGTATCGGAGTCCAATCAGATCCATGTCCACTGATCCGACATTATGTATTTATGACCTCGCGCGTTAGTTTACGTAACAATCAGTTTGTTCCCGTTTAATTCCATGACCATTACAGATCTATTTGATAAAACAAATAGCTTAACTTATAGCTTCGTTAACATACATTACATTCTGTAATATTCCAATATTGTATTGTAGTACAATATTGGAATATTACAGATTGCAAATGTATCTATAATCTGCAGTACCTATGTTATGTAGAATACAACAAGGTTCATAATACCATAATCCAATATTCTAGATATCAGATCATAGTACTAAATGCATACATATCATGAAGCGCACGTGCCGTACATACATACCTCAGGCAAGTAGACATAATCAGAGTTATTATGTATGACTTATGTTATAACTAGCAAAATACTACAAATCATATTCACCTAATCAGGCACGATCAAATATCATTAATTCTTGTATATTATAGTGAAAAATAAAAGGAACAACTAAATATCAGCAGTATTTTTACATCTATATATAAACTAATTATATTAAGCGAATGAGTTTGTTTGTTTGTTTGAACGCGCTAACCTCTCGAACTACAATACTACAGTCGGATTAGAATAATTTTTACGGTAGTAGATCCACGGTGGTTTCAGCATAAATGGATCGGATCGTCCGAGGCAGTACTACCCTCTCATAGAAGATCGACGTAAGAGTAGTAGTATTCGTACTACTGCGTTTCGCTCGGTGAGTGAGAGCGCCGGAAGCCCAATTTCCTATCTTTCCTCTTTCCTCACATCCCTCATTCCCTTCCTCCAACCCCATTCCCAGCCGCCATAGTTGAGGCCACCATACCAGTAGTTTTAGACGATGGCTTTTGGCATAGTGGCCATCACTTCTGGATTCCACTGACTGCTTACCATCAGGCAGGGTGGTCACTTTGGTAGGCTAATATAAAAACATCACGCTACTAGCGACGGGAGCAGAGCAGTAAGAAAAGACACGGGTGAAACTGCGCTGCGAGAAGCTTGCTATAGTATATTGTGAGATTTCTCTTTTTTGAAGCTGCTCGATTACTCCTAGACTAAACAACACTGTCAGTAGCAGAGATTTATCGCTGTAAGGAGTGCACATACCAAGTTTTAGTATATTTGATTCGCAAGTATTCTTGAACAACAAAGCGACGTCAAGTAATTACTTACTTACACGAGTGATGCGATCGTGAGCGCCGCCTGCCACTCCAATTGGCATACTTCGCTGAGTTGGCATGCTCGGGGCAGCTCTGTACAAATGGACTTCTACGCATAAGCAATGTTGATAGATCGCCAGAACCCGAGCGGCATAAGTCGACAGTCAGTTATTACGGCACGCTCACTCTGAAGATAATAAACCCCAAGTTAAGTCAAAAACAATTACCTTTTCGGCTCTATTCTAACCTTAAGCTTAATACCGTTCCTTATTCATTCCCATCTTTATCACATCGACAAAAGCTTGTTTGTGTTTGCGTAACATTATTTTTGCAATACTTAAAGAATCAAGTCATGTCTATTGGGTAATGACTCATTTAATATTATACTTATCAACGTCTACGTCCACCGAATCGTAGTATTACATTAAACTTAACTAAAGCTTATTAAACTTTGTCTTTGTACATATTTTTACTCTTTAATTATTTATTTGCTGGGCTGTTTTTTAGGATGGACATCTCATAATATGAATTGTAGTTTCATTGTTATAATTTTTTTCAAACTTAGAAGTAAATACGGTGAATCTGTTTGAATTTTAACAAAAGATGTTGGATATTGAAGTACATTGTAATGTACACATTAAATTTGAATTTATTTGAACACAGTCATGCAATACTGAGGACAATAAAAACACAGGCGTTCTGCTTGAGTTAAATTAATATATTTATTATTCATACGTAATGGATGTTACAGCCTTTCTTTTTATTTGAGGAGGAAAATAAGTAAGTACACAGAAATGCTTTTCAAGCTTACGTCCACTGGCAAATGAGTGGAAGTATGTTCTACAAGTATGTTTTACAAATCTATTTGCCTCTTTACAAATAATCAACATTAATATAATATGTAAGTTATTATTATAAATCACGAATTACTGTGATAATTATTATTTATTATTGTGTTTTTACTTTTACTCATTATATTGTGATAGTTAAGCAGTATAAATATTTTAAGTTAGATGTGGTTGCCTATAATTGAGAGAGCACCAGGCATGCATTTCCTATGTTTTGTTACTTTTTTATGTATGTGTTTCTCTTGTTGGTAATCCTAATAAATAAATAAATAAATAAATAAATAATGTTGTGTGGCAAAACATGTTTTGCAGATTTTGAGATAACACTAGAAGCGCTGTTTTTTAATTATTGAGCCGAGCTTTCACGACTAATATTAAAAACAGTGTTTTCTCTAGAATTACACCATAATTATATTTATCTTCACTTTAGTGTGAAAACTATAAATGTCAATTTACTGAGGTCAAATCGTTTGGTGACTAAGAATGCCACAATAAAGTATTTTACATTATCAGCGATGAGATAAACGCACGTTTATGGTACAGCAACAGGCAAAAAAGCCGTAGTACATACTAATACGAAACTTTATCAAAGTTATTGAATTGTGAAATTCTTGTTTACCAGAAATACATCAACCCGAAAAAGGGTCAGAACACCCTCGCAAAATCAAATCAATCAAAAGTTATAGGAAGAAACCTCACGCTAAGAGAGGAGAAGGGGAGGAGGAAGGCACTACTCGTACGTACGTGGTAGTACGGACACACTTTGTAAGGCTGTTAAACAATGAGCATGAAATTGTCAGACATTCAGTTCTAGTAAAGCGTTGCTAATAGTACGAGCGAGTACACACAATAGCGTTGTTAGTAAGATTACGAACATAGATAGATCTATACTTTATATATCAAATCAAATCAAATCAAATCAAATCATTTAATCAGTTTAAATAAAAGTACTTTAGTGGCCTTATATTAATACAAAACAGGTATAATAATGTTAGGTGCCTGTACTAGGAGTATTCCTGTATCACAGGCAGTTTATGTGCTAATTTTATAGTAACAGATACATGTACACTTAAATTGTTTAACAATGAAATATATATGATATACATCACAATGAAATTACAGATATATATTAACTTAATTATCTATTGTAAATAAGTCTATGTCTGATTATTTTGGCAAGTCTTTTAATATTAAACTTGTGTCAGTATACTAAATTATCTTACAAAATAAAAATAATTAGGATCTTATTATAAATTTTAAAAGTAAGAGTTATTTAAATTTATTGCTTGCGAATTATTATTTACTTATGTGAGATATGGAAGTGTATATATAAAGCGTAAGAGTTGGTTTGTTTGTTTGAACACGCTAATCTCTAGAACTACCAGTCGTACATATGAATCATACGCAGAATTTTTATAAATCCGACCAGCATGGTAGTGCCAGCTCAGTTCTCGAGGAAGGTTATAGGCTATGTAACATCAAGCTACTAGCGACGGGATCAGAGCAGTAAGCAAAGACGCGGGTGAAACCGCGTCGTAGACAGCTAGTATACATATAAAGTGGACGAGTTTGTTTGTTTCTTTGTTTTAACGCGCTAATCTCTGGAACTGCCAGTAGGATTTATAAAAATTCTGCGTATGATAGCCCAGTTCTCGAGGAAGGTTATAGGCTCGAGGAAGGTTATAGGCTATGTAACATCACGCTACTGGCGACGGGAGCAGAGCAGTAACTAAAGACGTAGATAAAACCGCGCCACAGAAAGCTTTATAAGATTGGCTCTTACGTACTTTGTATACAATTTACCATGACGTGTATACGGGATCTTTTGTCAGTTATAAAAATATATAAGTTGGTTAGGTTATTCTTTTTGGTTACTATTTTTTATTTCATTAAGTACTTTTTCTGACTTACGGTGAAAGAAAACATTGTAAGGAAACCTGGACTTAAAAGTCTGAAATTGACAATCCGCCTTAAGCAAGCGTGGTGATTAATGTTCATGCCGTCTCTATATGAGAAGAGGCCTTTGCCTTGCAGTGGGACAGTAAACACGCCGGTATTATTATTATTTAAGTACTTTTTTGATTCATATTAATAATTAATTATTACCTACATGTAAATTGTCTGCATGCAAATTTTTGTCCAAAACATTATACTGCAATCTAAGCAAGTAAAATCTGAATATACAGCATCTCACTAAGTCTTTTTCATTACAAGTAGTAAAATGTATACTTTTGCACTGTACACCTAATGTACGACAAAGCAGCTATAATAACATTTATAATTATTACAAATGTTAACATATGTAGCTATGGGCACGAATAAGTAATGTTCGCAAATGTCAAAGGACTTACAAAATATATTTTTCCAACATAATTGTTTAGCCGCTTTGTACGTCGCTCGCAAACAGACGGTTGAAGCTACGTTCATCCCCGCCCACCGGACAGTTAATAACGTATTACGTTGAAACTATTCAACCACTCCAATATGAAAGAATAACATGCCGACCGACGACGACGGGCGGCTGTGTGTGTGTGTGTGTGTGCTCCGAGCTCGGGCGAGTCTTTGTACAATCAGCTTATGTGCTCACAGATAATAGAATAGTTTTATTGTTTGTTTCAAAGCTCCACAAAAGGTTTACAACTGTTTATTTACGAGTACTTTCGTTTAATACTCGTAGTACTGGCCAACATCAAATAACTCAAACAGAATTACAAGCGACTCATTAATGTTAATATTAAGCGCAAGGTGCTACTTATATAAATTAATTGAGTATTAAATTGATGGCGGCGCGCGTAAACTTCACAAGCCCCTTATTGAACGCCATTTTCGCTTGGAAGTGATGATCTCGCAGATCCGTGAGGCGCGGGTTTAACTGAAAGTACCTGTTCAGATGTGCTTCTAAACAATAGAATTAAAATTTATAGAAATTTGAATTATTGTACTTACATTACATTACTAATTCTGATACACAATGAACAAATTGGATAGAGACCCACCGAAATCAGGTACAAATACCGTTATTTAAGTTTCTTTTTTTTTTTTTTTTCATATTAGCCTACCAAAGTGACTCTACTCTGCCTGATGGTAAGCAGTTAGTGGAATCCAGAAGTGGCGGACACCATTCCAAAAGCCAAACTACTGGTATGGTGGCCTCCACTATGCGGCTTAGTGAGATGATTTTTCACGCCCCGCTTAAAAGACCCAGGATCAAAATTAGATGGGAACACATGCGCTGGCAAAGAGTTCTTATACAGAAGCCGAAAGAAAACTCTTTACACAATGTGACTAGTGCAAGTATTAGTACATTTAAATAGTGACCATATTCTCCACAAACGGACGCTACTCGCTTGTTACACACTATTTATTTGTAATTACATTATTTAAATAACTTTTCGCATTTGTATTAATTAATAAATAGCTTAATTTAATCCTCTTCCTTCGGACCACGATAGCGAGTGAACGTGCACCAATTTGTTTTTTTCTTTTTAAAATATTATTTCTTTGCCAAAAATAGTAAAAATTAATTCAGTAATGTACCAGGCGCACATATCCCGTTGAGAGTATATTAAGTGATAGTGCAAAAAGGACAACAACAGGCGAAACAAAAGCAGTTGCTGAACACCGACGTCAAAGCTGTATGTCAATTCATATTTACGTCACCTGTCAGCGTCAATTTAACTGTCATTTGTTAAGACCAGTGTTGCCATATCCAGTTTTATAAATCAGACGACTAGTACTGACCTCTAATTTACATAATCATGCAAGAAATGTCTAACAAATCGCTATCTGAATCAAACATTTCTGAACAAATGGAGCAACGTACCCCGCCTGCATATGTATTTCACCGCACCAAACGCCCAAGAGAACAAGAATATGACAATGAAGACTTCTTAACATTTAAAGAAGAAATTAAAAGTATGATCTCCTCTATGATGAAGACACAGCATGATGAAATCAAGAAAATGTACCCAACTCTTATGGAAATAAAAGAGACAAATTCAAACATCGAAAATGCAATGGCCGCTCTCTCGGCCCAAAATGAAGATCTCAAGAAGAAGATAGAACAATTAGAAACTCAGAAGAAAAAGGATCACGATTATATGGCTATCTTAGAGGACAAAATTGAAGAATTACAAAGAGAAAATCGTAAGTCCAACTTTGAACTAAAAAATGTCCCCAATGTGGCGAAAGAATCAACAGAAGATCTATTGAATATGGCTATAAAATTATCTGAAACTTTAGACTGTAAGCTTGAGAAGAAGGATATTAAAGACCTATATCGCGTTCATAGCAAACGAGGCAACACAAAAACAAGCACCGTAATAATTGAACTGAACTCAACTCTTCTCAAAACTAACTTTTTACAAAAAGCTAAACAATTTAATAGAACACACAAGGATAAAATCTGTGCTAAACATCTCGGCTTTAAATTAGAAGAGAACACACCAATATTCGTTACAGAACAATTAACCGCCAAGGGTTCCAGACTATTCTTCTTAGCTCGCGACCTTGCAAAGTCTAGAGCGTACAAGTACTGTTGGACCTCGTACGGCAAAGTCTTTGTCAAAAAAGATGATAAAGCACCAACAATCAAAATAAACTGCGAGTCTCAAGTGAATAACCTGATGCAGCTTAAATGACTAGTACACAACTGTTCGCAAAAATTAAACTGTTACCTTTCTTTACGTAAGATACTCAGGCTAAATATATTTATTTATAAGTCTAATTATAACTATGAATACCTAATTAATTTTAAGTCTAAATATGTTAATCGAAAACGCACATTCATAAAACTAACACTTTCAACCTCGACACTTACAAAAACAGTATCAATCTCACACATAAAGTTAAATACAAAACACATTCGTCTATACACACATACCAAAAAACCTACCAAAATTCTAGTCTTAAACTACTGTTCACCTGTTATCTGCAATCATGAGTACCACGTTCCAAATTTTAAACAATATTGACAATACATGTGTTGCCAATGCTTTCGAATGCTTTCCTCAGGATCTTAAAAAGCTAGTTAGGGTAAAACATAGTGACTTTATCATCATATCACAAAATATTAGAAGTATCTATGCAAACTACCATGACCTTATTTTAAATCTAGGAAATCTATACATAGATATCGATCTTATAACTTTAAGTGAATGCAGACTAAATCCCAATAAATGTATTCCTCAAATCGATCGCTATTTATCTTACCAAACAACAAACCACGTTAACAAGGCTGACGGAGTGGTCGCTTACATTAAAAACACACATAAACATAACGTGAAAGAAATTAAACTAAAGCATGCATCCTGCCTTCAAATTAAAATATTCCCCGATCTCACAGTACTCTTGATATACCGTTCACCTGCAAATTCAAAAGCAGATGATTTCATTTATTCTCTTAATCAACATTTAACTAATATCACTTCTAGTAGAAATATTGTTATCACTGGCGACATAAATATTAATTTAATTTACAACCAGGACGAGAATAGTAACGACCGCTCCAATAGATTAAATTATTTAAACATGCTTGCTATGCATGGATTACTCCCAGGTCATTTATTGCCCACCAGAGGTAAAAACTCCCTTGATCACTTTATGCTGAAAATTAACTCACATAATAATAAAGCTACTATAGCTGTCCTTAGCACTACAATTACAGATCATTTCATGATATTTCTCAAACTTTCAAAGAAGATAAAGTTTAAAAAAACCTATGTTAAAAAAGCTACACTCAATTTAGAAAACGCACTCGATAGTTTAAAACATTGTGAAATTCATAAACTACTTAATTTAAACAACCCAAATGTACTTACTGATCGTATTATAACCATATTACAAACATGTATTGCAACTAACACATTTACAAGGATAATACCACTCAAAAATAGAATGATCAAACCTTGGATGACTCCTGGATTGCTACGCTGCATTCGTAATCGTAATAACATGCAAAAAAGTCTTAAATTAGACCCTTATAACCCGACACTTAATATAACTTACAAACGATACCGCAATTTTTGTAACTCACTAATAAAAAAACAACAGCGTAAATACGACAAAGACCAAATAATAAAAGTACAGAAAAGCTCTCAAAAGCTATGGGACACGATAAATAACATAACTCAGCGTAAACCTAAAAAAACTCCGAATGTAGTACTACTGGATATAAAGGAAACCGCAGAGGAGTCTGTCGATGAGGTAAATAGGTACTTCTCTAATATAGGCAAAACTCTTGCAAATGAAATTATTGTTAAAACCACTAAAATATTTAATTCCCGAATAACAAAGAATGCTAGCACTGATAAAGTAGAAACCTCTCCACTATCATCTTTTGTATTAATGGATACGGATAATTATGAGGTGCATACTATTCTAATGAATCTTAAGTCGGACAGCGCTGCAGGCTGGGATAATATCCCGATCAAATTTCTAAAAGCAGCACGCGCTTTTGTAGTCCCAGTGATAACCCACCTGGCTAATATTTGTTTTGAGTATTCTGTTTTCCCTTCAGCTCTGAAACTAGCACTAATAACTCCAGTTCACAAGAGCGGCGATATGAGCAATCCCTCAAATTATAGACCGATATCGGTTTTGCCGGCTTTGTCTAAAATTATAGAAAGACTAATTAATTCACGAATGATCACATACTTAAACAAATTTAATTTACTATCCCCTACTCAGTTCGGTTTCAGGCACGGAAAGTCGACTGAGGACGCAGTGCTGGCACTTGCGTCAACTGTAACTACTATCGTGGACAGTGGAGACAAGTGCCTTGCTGTTTTCCTCGACCTCAAAAAGGCCTTCGATACCGTTTCGGTCCCATTCCTTCTAGATAGTCTAGAAAGAAATGGAATAAGAGGATCTCCACTAGTTCTTCTCAAAGACTACCTAAGCGATCGAAAACAAAAGGTCAAGATTGCTGACTTTATCAGTGCTGAAGAGACTGTAACATACGGTGTGGGACAGGGCAGTGTTCTTGGCCCGACATTGTTTCTTGTATATATCAATGCACTATGCAGTATGAAAATTACAGGGGCTCAAATATACTCATACGCTGACGACACTGCAATCGTCTTTAAAGGCACTACCTGGGACATTGTCCGTCAAACTGCAGAGGTTGGTCTCTCTAAAGTAGCCATTTGGCTAGACCAAAATCTATTAACTCTTAACACCTCCAAAACGAATTTCATAAGCTTTTCTAAGTACGATAGCTCTCAGCCACACTCTGACTTTAAAATAAGGATTCACAATTGCGGAAACCCATTCAACTCGCTCTGTTCTTGTGCCGAAATCGCTAAAGTTAAATACGTAAAGTATCTTGGCATAATGGTTGATCAGCGACTATCCTGGCACACCCACACTGAATTGGTAATGTCAAGAATAAGAAAAATGATATGGACATTCAAAACCCTGCGACACGTAACCCCACTAGAGCTCCTTAAACAAATTTATACCTCACTCGCGCAATCGGTAATAACATATTGTTTGCCAGTCTGGGGTGGTGCAACAAAACTAAAATTTTTAGAAATAGAGAGAGCTCAGAGGACTCTGCTTAAGGTTATGATATTTCAACAATATAGATTCTCAACTGAAAGTTTGTATGAAGTTACTGACCTTTTATCAGTTAGGAAGCTTTACATACTTCATATAACACTCAAAACCCACAAATCTCTAACCTTTGACCCTAACAATCTTACACGTAGAAGGAAGACCCATGTTGCTCCAATTATAAAAACTAAATCTACGTTTGCAAAGAGACAATATATAAGTCAGTCAGCACGTTTATATAACCTTATAAATAAAGATATAAACATCTATGGCCTTACGTTACGAGAGTGTAAAAATAATTTAGTAAAGTGGCTAAAGTCGAAGAACTATGATGAGGTAGAAACAATGGTACAGATGATATCTTTATAAGAATGATAGTTATTATTTAATTAACGTTAGAATCCCACTGACACACACACACACACATACACATACACATACACACACACCCACACCCACACACATACACATACATACACAAACGAAATGCGTTTTCTATTTTAGTATTGTTGTTAAAATAAATTCACTTTGCATGTTAACTATTAGAGTATTAGATACATAATATAAAGTTGTTACCTGTGTAAAATACCTACATATAAAACAGATAATCTGCTGGAGGAGCGAGATTTCCAAACACAAGCATGTTATAGCTTAAATGGAAATCTCTACTAATGGAAAATGTATGAAATTGCTGTTAAAGAAATAAACAATTTTATTTATATTATTTATTTTATTAATATTATTAACTTAATATAATGTGCTGAGCTGTAGTGGCGCTATTATAATGTCAAGCCGTCATTTGGCCCGTGCGTCATGCTCGTGAACGGGTGCTACTTGGGATGACTGGTCAATCTTGGCATGGCATACATTTAATATTCAATCCAGTATTACCTTGTCGTTCAATGTGACCAGGAGGTGCATTTACCAGTTTAATTAAAATACGTAGTCAAATTACCATACTAGTTGAAACTAAATAATTGAAATCCTCTCTTTTCTTTCTTTAATCATAGTATTATATTAATTAGTTAATTTGTAATAATTACTTTGTATGTTTCTTTGGTTGCGTTGAGTGTTTAAATTGTAACTCATTCAAATAACTGTAATTATCTGGCGATTGAAAAGAGTGGCGTGAGTTTCTTGCCAGTTCTTCTCACAGCTCTACCTTGTCAGCGAACTGGCTGTAGGTCAATTGGCTGACAAAATGTAATGTTGACTTTTCATAAGCATCATACTTTACATACTTTATGATCAAAATGAAATAAATGCTTTGACTTTGACTTTGACCATAAAGCCAAAAAATATCAATAAGATGGAAATACAAACAAGAGATGTATGTGTAGTGATGTTATTGATTTAATAATAGAATTTGTGCTAGACCGCACATAAAATCTTTTACAGTCATCTCGGCTATTTATAGACATAAAAATAAATCTGAAATATTATTATACTCTCACTGGAATAGAAATACTTACCTAGAATGTAGTAATAAAATCTAAGAATTGACACAGAAACAAAATATATATTATGAAATAACTGTACTTCGTGTATTACACTGTTCATTATAAACATGTATTAAACAATAGAACATGTATTGTGATTAAAAATGTTTTGGTGTTCAAATTAAATCAAATATATTTATTGTTTTAAAATAATTAGTTATTATAAAGTTTTTTACGTTTAAAGTTTACATTTATTAATATATTATGTTTTTACTATTATTATTTTTATATAATGTATTTTAATAGTTTAAATTTTCTTAAGAAAATGTCAAAGAAAACAAAACATTTGGATCATGGTGTGTTCACCTTTGTTTGTTTTGGACTCAGTAAATATAACGTCATCACCGTAATAATAATAATCATAATAATATCTCAACAACTACACACAGCACCCTCTAGATCTAAAATGAGTAAATTACAGCTTGTAATAAGGGTTCTAGAATACTTTAATACTTTTTGTAAATACATTTATATTATACATAGAAACACCCAGATTAATGCAAATAGACAAAATGAACTTTACAAAGATCTCTAGTACCTAAAAAACCTTCTTGTTGTCAGTACCTACATACATGTTAGATGTATCGAAAGGTATAAGCCGTGTAAGTAGCAGCCCATTAATTCATTTGCAACGTGATACAATCAAAGTTAGGCGTGTGTGAGTGAGTCGACGGACCCGCTCGATCGCTGAGATATCGGTCAGGCTAGCTGAGCAAGGCGCTTGCCAATAATCGATGGAGATATTCACCAGGCACCGGTAGTTGTGCCTAATACTATTATTGCGTCAGTGTGTATCGGCGTATTGCACCGAATACCGACACTGTTCTCTGCGGACCTAACTAACGTCGATGTTTGATTGTTCTAGAACAGACCTCAATTATGATACAGTTTATTTGTTTCTCATTACTATAGGTAGTTCTCAAGTTATTTAATTATTATTGTATTGTAGAGTTCACTATTATAAGAGACTGGTACTTGATGTAGGTTTTTAATTATTTTTTAATTAAAACCTTTTTGCCTGACCCTTTTGTTACACCCAATGAGAATTTCCCGCCTGTATATAAATTTCCGTGGCCGATCTGGAAGTGCTTAAATAAACAAGACGGTCGAAGCAAGGAAAATATGTCAGGGTGGGGTATCACTTAACGGTACCAACCTGTAGTGTCTGAAGTGTACTTCAAACGAGGTCCCATCTCACATAGTGCTCTGCGTGCACTAACCCTACAAGAGGACTTGATGCCTGCTTCTGACAATGCAGTCAACGTGGCCGGACGTGGGTCAGTACAATATAAATTTGATCATAAGTTTTTGACGTGATAACGCCGGCTGCATGCACGAAAAAATGTCACGTTCTGCGTGCAAGCGAGAGCGCGAAACAACCGATAGAAAGGCATGATCTTTTTTTTTATAATAATTCAATTTAATTCATAAAATTAGAATGCCATTTTTAATCAATATTTTCTTATAATGTTACTACATAAAACTATCGTCCGTAAACCGACATTACAAACAACAAAAAGTATTTTTTTTGTTTATTGTAGAAACGCTAAGAAGAAAGTCAACAGTGCGTAGCATTTAAACAGCTACTCATAGTAATTGTACAACATATTAAATTCTGTATATACATGTACATTATCATGAGCGTGTAGAAGAATGTCTCCCGTAGATCTCATATACGAAGGACGGTGCGACGTGAGGCTATATATCGCACACGCCGCAGTAGCGCACATTCTCCGCGCCACATTAAATCATAGTTTGCTGTAAGCTCACCTTATTTATAGCCCGTTATTATATACAATCAATAGCACAGTGCACAATAAAGTAAGCCGGTTACACAACTTGTACGTTACCTAACCTAATTGTGTAAATTATTTAAAAAAAAGCCAATAGAAAGATTCGTGATCATGAACGCGTGGTATTTGTAGGTTGCAAAAATAATTTTATTTTATTAAGTCACACACGTCATGATCTGCATTTGTAACTTATGTCAACATGTTGTCTCATGCCGGTGACAAATTATTAGAGAAAATTTAATTTTCAGGCAAAATGAATCGCAAAATTGTTCATATTTTTATGGTCATCGGTAAGATGAACGCACCTAAACGCATGGCAAAACCTTTATTGAATTGTGCTGGCTTGCTATGTACATAGATTAGAGACAATCGGTGACTTACTACACTTCGCACGGGCATAAGTTTGATGGAGGTCGACTTTATAATACGTAAAAGGTAAAGCTCTAAATCTTATCCTTATGCCTTGATGTCGTGGTCATTTATAAAGGATATACTTGGCTGAATGGAAATAACCCCTCCGTTTTCTCTGAATAGGACTAAACATCAACTACATTATATTGAAAATATTTCATTGCAAACAACCTTGCACTAGCTAAATTTATGAAATTAAATAAGTATGGACTGACTATATCTCGAAGCAGGACTCAACCCGGCCTCTTGGGATACCTACACAGCGTACCACCTAGTACCAACTGTGCTAACCGAGTTCTACCTCCAAAGTCTCCGTAAGCAGAGAGGCGTGGCTTCAGTTGCCGCTTTGAAGTTTAAACTATTCCACATTTAATTCATAATGATCAATCTATCGTTTGTTTTTGGTGTCATGAGTCTCCTGTTACTCATGACACCAAAAACAAACGATAGATTCACTTACCTATTTACAATCTCTCAATAGAGTATATTGCATCGAATATCGTTAATATCGTTGAAAGCCAATACCGGTCGAGTGAAATCATACAAAGATTGAGCTATGAATTACATATAGCATTTCATTTTCGTCGTCGGCTACGGACGCGAGCGTCGGGAACAATATCCGCACGTGAGGGGAGGTCGAAATTCTTTCAATTTGGTTCACATCGACTTCGTGCGAATGTATTCTGAGAGCATTGCCAACATCACTGCGACGTAGATCCGGACTGATAGCGTAGGTAATAAAGTAAATAACATGAGAAATATTTTTTTTAATGTAACTTTGATGTGTGAAGCCCTAAGAAATCGAATGAATACCTTAAAATATTATATTTATTTTGTTATTGGCTAACAAATGATTGTTACTTGATTATTAAAAACGGTTATAATTACGTACTACATAAATATTATGTTACGTATGACACGACAATGTACACTGGTACATTAAGATTAGGTAGAATTAATTCGGATTAGGCCAGTATTACATTATTATATTTTAATCATATAAATATGATTTCATACCTTTTTTTCTTATCTTTATCTGTATCTGTTTTTTTGTGTGAATTCTATGATCACAGTTATATGATGACGTTCTTCATTTTTACATATTACACTTATTGATCATATAAACGTCATATACCATCAAGCGGTGTTTTCCGTTGCTATGGGTACTACGTTTAAGCTGGTGTCACTGTCTAGATATGGGATCCTTTTTGACAGCTAGCGTACAAGTACGATCACATCAACACACTGTCGAGGGTCATGTTTTGTTTTCACGGAAGATCGTTGTCATTTAATTTCATCCACATTTTTCTATTTTATCATTGTAATATACCATTATTATCATCAACAAGAATATTATTCTAAACTTGACGCTGGCAGAAATAACTGACACAATTGTCGGCTCTGTTGTCAAAAAAAAGAAGAAGAAGAAGAACACACTATCACATTCTATTTACATACAGACTGTGCTGTTTGTTGAGTATGAGCCGATTAGTACGCTAGCTGTCAAAAAGGATCCCCTAACTATGATCATAGACAATATGAATCACATGTAGTTATTATACCGTCATTGTTCTTCGTTTAAAAATGACTTGCACATCTATGATCATATTTCTATGATAGTGTAATAGCGGTCTTAGAGTCGCTAAAAAAGAAAGAGTTGTGTTGCGTGTGCGTGCTACATACTTGTACAAGAAGGTACAACAAATAGTATGATGTATAGAGTTTATTAACGATCACACGTACAACTTTATTGTACAGCTACTCACAAATTACGAAAGTTATGTCGGTAAAATGTTACGCGCGCCTAGTAAAAAGGTGAGTGCCTACTCGCAGCTATCGGACGACGTCGTAACGTGTAACAGCAGGTAAGGTTCTAATAAAACTGAGTGTATTGACGTTGCATTACAACTCCGATCTAACTGCTACTGGTGCCACACTAATCTGTGTTTTGTATTGAGAATGGTTGAGACGACATTCGTGTGACAAGTTACAGAGCAGGTTCGCATTCATACATATAATATGATAGGTGTATCAAAGGCGGCAGAACGTTTGATCTCTGCGCCTGTTTGTAGTCGGCGTCGCGCGAGCAGGATATTAGAACAAGATTGGTGTGCATATTCGCTTTGTTCATGAAACTACTAACGAGTTACGTAAATATCATTACTCACTTGGAATTGCTATTGTATATTTAAGTTATACACGTCAAGCGGCTGTTTCTTGGCTCTCAGAGAGCGTATTCAGTGACACACTACGAACGCGTACTGTCATATAAATCCTCGCTACTAATACTGTGATGCGTGATTTATACCTAATTAATCGAAGTGAGTTCTACGCTGACCTTATAATTAAACTATTGCCAAAATTAAAATAAAAGCTTGCAAAATCAAGAATATTGCTGATACGTGACCGCGTCCGTTCACCATAGCTGACCATTCGTTCGTACTCGTCGCACACGATATACGGCGGCCCCGTAGCGATTTATGAGCCGCGTCCCGACGTGCCGATGCATTACACATACTTCATAACTCGCTGTTTTTCTATATTTCCGAGGTTCAGTAATCTTGGGAAGCTTCCTATTTTCTGGTGGATGGCTTCGCGTACGAGTATAAAGAGTATATGGACACGTTATCTGCTATAAATCTCCGATGCCGGGACTTATAGATTCGTACTTACATACATATGGATAAATACGTAGGAATGTTATCTACCAATGCGGAATATATTCGCAGAATACAGTAAAAACTGCTACCTACTTTCTCTCATAAAATATTCAACTATCTAACTTTATTTTGAAATATAATTTTAGTGAGGAATCATCGCTATCGGTGATTTCGTGCAGGTATTTTATAGTCCCGATGTCATTGTATAAAAAGCATTAGTAAATGAAATTTCAGTTTCATAACATTACATAGTATCACGCCTATTCTTACGACGGACAGAGCAGCGTTACAAGCTATCGTAGGCACTACGAAACAGAGGACGAGCCTGTTATTTAAGTCATTTAGATGTGTTGTTATTTTCTTTAATAAAAACTCCTTAAATACTTTTACTAAATAACAATCGGTTAATAAAAGACACGAATTATGTTGTCGTATTGTGACGGCACTTTTGGTAATTTTGTGAAGTTAGTACAAAGAGACAATTCAGCTTTGCGTACGTGACTCTAATACTGTCACAGAGGTTCAAGTACACGTTGAAGTGTGCGTGACCTTCGCAGTAAATGTTCACGGCTGCTAAGTTTTACGGCGGGGGTTGATTAGGGCGGCAATTTCACGGAGCGCGCCCTTCATCGCTGCGTCACCGCGACCTGAGACCTGCGCGTCACCGCACGGCGGGGACGAGTCTATTGTACTTTTTGATAATTGGAACTTTAAGCTGAAGTGGCGAAGGTAAGGGCCCTCACTTCAAACTGCTTTGTTCCAAGTAGTTAACTTTGCTAAGTTTTGACTGTGGTTACTTTTCGTTAAATTCTGTTACATAGTTTTAATATTCTGCGAGATCTGCCTATCAAACTTAGTAAAGAACTGTAGCGCAAAGTTACACGATACTGAAGATAATCCCTGCAATATCATGTCTTTTTATACTTCTTTTTACTTTATACCTCAATGTTTTACTAATACATTTTCATGTAGGTACTGCTCAATATTAGTTGTGTTTAATTATATCTTAATTTAGGACATCATGTAAGGACCTGTGTTTACAGTTTAAGGCTGTTTACTTACTAGTCTGTTAGTACTTAGATATGTACGATATGAAGCAATTTGAGCCGGGCCGTGAGTAGCCCCTTGTCTGGGTGTTGAGTGTTGTACAAACCTCGGCCTCACTCAGCACGGTGTATCAATGATGGTGACGTGTGTGTTGAACATGTCGTCAACAATACTAGTTGTTGTCACAGAACTGTAACACGAACCAGTGTAAACATCTCCAGTTACTGAGGACTCGGCCGGTGCGGGTGGCATAGCGAGGCGGTCTGCTCCTGTAACCGCGTTTACCAATACTATTAAATATAGTGTAAGAGTTAGTTTGTTTGTTCGAACGCGCTAATCTCTAAAACTACCACTTAAATCTAAAAAAATTGTTTCACATATGGTAGCCCAGTTCTCGAGGAAGGTTATAGACTATGTAACATCACGCTACTGGCAACGGGAGCAGAGCAGTAAGTAAATACACTAAAACTAGTAAATACATATAGTATATTGTCTTCATTATAATATACATAGTATATCAAATTAATAATACTAAGTTATTAAGTATATCATTTATTTGATTTATAAATTGTTTTCAGATAAAATAATTCCTGTGATTAAAACGCTATGCGATAAGCTTATCTTGATAAGCGAGGTAGAATATAATAAAAATGCTTTTTGCACCGTACAATCAAAATTATGTAACAGTAATTAATGACATTCGGCGGTTTCATCGCTAACACCTCACAATTACGACCACGTAGCTTAGCACACACTACTTATATTCAGTACAATAAATCATCTATGCCTATTTCTCCTCAGTAATTGTATGGTTTGATAATATTAACGAAGATATATATTGTTTCCTTTCCTAAAGGATCAAGATACCTGTCATTCATATTGTATTACATATTATTTATATTTAGCCCGATAGATATATTATTTATCAAGGAACAATGCATTTTCAATTACCATAATATTTTGTATTTGCGATTGTGTTTAATGTTTGCAATGTCGTGAATTATCATCTTACCAAATACCTTATACAAACGATGCCGACCATTGCGGTACACTGTTTGTTATTAAATTTTCTTTTAATTATACGATATTCACGCACCATTGTTATGGTAGAATGTGATGAACTAATTTATTTTATCATCTCGATGTACCGCATTTCTAGTGAATAAATGATTTTGATTTGATTTGATTTGATTAAATGTTTGATCTGTCCTCGTAGTACATGTGAATACATACTTACTGACGACGATACTATATAATATTCCAATCTTTATTATTTATTTACTAGCACTAGTTACGGTAGTAGATCCAAGCTGGTTTCAGCATAAATGGCCCGGATCGTCCGGGGAAGTACTACCTTTCGTAGAAGATCAACGTAAGAGTGCAGTGGTAGTATCCGTACTACTGCATTTCGTTCGGTGAGTGAGAGCGCCGGAGGCTCAATTTTCTCCCTTTCCTATTTCCTTACCTTCCTCATTCCCTTCCCCTAACCCCATTCCCAGCCGCCATAGTGGAGGCCACCATACGAGCAGTTTAAGACGATGGCTTTGGGTATGGTGGCCACCTCTTCTGGATTCCACTGACTGCTTACCATCAGGCGAGGTGGAGTCACTTTGGTAGGCTAATATAAAAAAAAGCTGAGGCGCGGTTTCACCCTCGTTAAGTTACATTTATGGTACTGCTCTGCTCCCGTGGCTCCTAGCGTGATATTACACAGCATTTTCAAGAACTGGGCTAGGTTAAACATTATAGAGACTTGGCGACACGTTGAGCTTGTGTATGAAAACGTTTGTACAACTGCAGGGCTCGTCAGTCCTCTCCCCTAAGTCATGTAGTTCAGTTGTATTATTAAGTTATGTATATTTTATATATTACTAGCGACCCGCCCCGGCTTCGCACAGGTATTATGCTCATACTAAATATACTATAGAATGTCTTTTAAACAGCGTTCACAGCTTTTTTGTCATTAGACAATACAAACATGATTTTTTTAGAGGCCGGCGACTCTCAGCCGGTATATACCGCCGCAACCATTATGTCCCTGCATTACATTAGAAACTTCTAAAATTACCAGTGTTTCTCTACTATATTTTGCACGTATTATACGTATAAACCTTCCTCTTGAATCACTCTATCTATTACAAAAAACCGCATTTAAATCCGTTGCGTAGTTTTAGGGACAGACAGCGAGAAGCGACTTTGTTTTATACTATGTAGTGAAGCTGGTACCAATAAAATAGTAGGTATAGTATCATGAAGAAGTTATTATTTATCTAATCCCATAACGTCTAATCATTCTATGCCCCACAACATCAAATTCAACAAGCAATGTACCTATATTACTAAAAAACAAAAAGCCTAAAACAAACTGAAAAGAAAGAAACTCATATTTTTCTCTTGCTGACGCTACATTGAAATTGTATATATCCTGTCACTCCCACAAACAAAAATCTGTCAAAGATATCTAGGGGATCAGACCGGAATAAAATATTTATATAAATTACTCTTTTGTTTCTGATCCACTGTCCGGGGGATCAGAACTAAATTAAAAATAAAATTAAAAAAAACTGATCCCCGGGGCTCAGATCTGGGGATCAGACCGGAATAACTCGTCAATGCGAATCTAATGACACCTCATTCGTTAACATCCATCAAGCGATTTAGGAGACAGAGCGTGCCAAAAAAATAAACATACATACATACATACATAATAGATACATAATACATACATACATACATACGCTCAAAAAACATTACCTAAATACCTCTTTCTTTTAAGATAAACTAATGTACACTGTTAGTTAACTTGGAATGCATATAGGCATATATAATAATAATAATATGTGGACACTATCACACACCGTCATGTAGTCCCAAGCTAAGCAGAGCTTGTGTTATGGGTACTAGATAATTGAAATATAATACATATACGTACTTTTTTTTTTGTAAATACATACTAAAAATACATAGAAAACACCCAAACTGAAGACAAATACAAATGTTCATCACACAAATATTTGCCTTTCGCGGGAATCGAACCCACGACACCTGGCGTCGCAGTCAGTTACTCTAACCACTAGACCAACGGTGCAGTCAAAATATATACGTCGCTTAATATTATAGCACAATATTCCACTCTATTTCACAATTATCACGCTCAGTAAATAGGTACCTTGATCTTCTATGTACAGTATCGTGTCCTAGTAACAAAGCAACTAATACACACATACAACTGCCCGTAGTAGCTATGTACGTATGCCATATATCCGTTTCTCTATATGAAAGATCCTTTGCCCATGGGTTCTCTTTCTACTTGGATATGTTTACACTTGAAGGGACGTGCCAATAAATCTGAAGTTAGTAAACTCTATTCACCTATAGTAACTTGTGTTAATGTTAGATCTGTATAGGTATGTGTTCAGGTACAGTTGAATCTATGTTTATCGGTAATAGAGCCGTCCGGCTATACGCGGACTATAACTAAATTTTATGTAATATGCTACTGTGGTACTGTGTACGGACTGCCACGCAGAAGTCGCGGGTTCGATTACCACTCAGAGCAAATATTTGTATGCATAAACATATTAAAGTCGAAATGGTCCAGTGGATAAGGCACCCGCTTCGTAAACACGAGGTAATGGGTTCGAATCCGGGCAAGTAACAATGTGATTTTTCAAATCATATGTACTTTTTAAGTTTATCTTGGACATTTCTGACTGACGGTGAAGGAAAAACATCGTGAGGAAACCTGGACTTAAATGTCTGAAATTGCCAATCCGCCTTGAGCAAGCGTGGTGATTATTGCTCATACCTTCTCTCTATGAGAAGAGGCCTTTGCCCTGCAGTGGGACAGTAAATAGGCTGGTATTATTATTAGAAACATGTCTATTTGCATTGGTCTGGATGTTTCTATGTGTAATGTGTATGTATTTGCATAAAAAGTATATATAAATATGTAGGTATACGAAAATCCGAATTCTAGAACCCAAAACTGTTGTTGCGATATGATTATTTTAATAGTATGTAAACTTCTAGCAATAAAATTGTGAAATAAGTAATACATGAACGCGCCGGTATTATCCCTGTAGTATACAAACATCGTTGGGGGCGAGCGGCACACTTCCCACGACTACGAGTGTACAATCTCCCCACCCTACCCTCTATCTCTCCTCCAGGCAGTGGACACTAAGCCGCTTACTAGCTAAACACTCGCGCGTTTCTTTGTCGCTCGTTTGATGCATAATATTGGAGCAATGTATACGGGATGTATTAAGTTATTAATGCAGTGATTGACTCAGCACTTCTCGTTTATTAGCCTTCACATGCAACAAACATTGTTTCTGATATTAGAAGCAATATCAATGTTTTATATTTTGGCATCATATAATCCAAAATAAACAACACGTTAATTAAAACACGGATATATATATATTTTTTTTTTCTGTTAGCCCACCAAAGTGACTCCACTCCTCCTGATGGTAAGCAGTCAGTGGAATCCAGAAGTGGTGGCTACTATATCAAAGGCCTTTGTCTAAAACTGCTGGTATGGAGGCCTCGACTATGGCGGCTAGGAATAGGATAGGGGAAGGGAATGGGGAAGGTGACGAAAGAGGAAACGAGGGAAATTGGGCCTCCGGTGCTCTCACTCACCGAACGAAACGCAGTAGTACGGATACTACTACTTTTACGTCGATCTTCTAAGAGAGACTTCCCCGGACGATCCGGCCCATTCATGCTAAAACCAGCGTGGATCTATTACCTACAGTATATATTGTGTTGATTATATTACTAATGCGGTGTAAAGTATTCGTCTCTCTTCCTTGGCAACTGCATTTAAGTATTTTCTATGTAACTTCGTGAAGCCGTTCATCTTGAGGGTCTCTATTCATACTATTTCATATCAAACAAGTTCAATGTGCAGCTAGTTCAAGAAAAACATAGACCCACACAAATCAACTTTGACTTATAATAAATGGATTCTAAAATTGGCAGTCCGCCGTGAGCTGTATGAATCGATCTTTGCACTGCAAAGGGATGGTAATTTACTTCAAATTTTGTATTCTCTTATGTAATCTGATTCACTCTATATTAACTCATAAACATGTGTAATAAATAAGAGAGATAAGATAGAACTATATGGGATAGCGGCGGGAGCAAATGAAATGAAATGAATCCCTTAAACTTGATAAATAGGGTCGTAACATTCAGTTACCGAAGGTTTCTTTACAGTCGTATTGTCAGTAGTGTCGTGTGTGGGCGATGTTACATCAGTATAAGCCAATAATGGCGACACCTCCCACGTAATAACTTTATTTGCTCCACTAATGTGCATACACCTTTACGTTAAGGCGCCGCTGTGCCCTACTTTTGTTGTTAACGACATCCGTTTTATTATTAAGCAGCTTTTACTCGTTGTAGCAACGAAGGTACCTATTTGACTTTGTTATCTTCAAGATGTCATTATAAGTATTTAACATGATACTTCCACACACATATAACTCAGTAGCTTTCTTATGCATATTTTTTTTAATAATAATATGTGGACACTATCACACACCGTCGTCTAGTCCCAAGCTACGTAGATCTTGTGTTATGGATACTGGATGACTGAAATATAATACATATACATACTTTTTTTGCAAATACATACTAAGAATACGTAGGAAACACCCAGACCCAGACTGAAGACAAATACAAATGTTCATCACACAAATATTTGCCTTCCGCGGGAAACGAACCCACGACACCCGGCGTCAGTCAGTTACACTAGACCAACGATGCAGTCAAAATATTATCTTTCTACTTTCAAAATATTATTTATCATGATTAATGTATTAATATCGCTTCGATAAAACTGTCAGCACGGTTAACTCTACTAAGATATCATTGTAATCTGGTCTCGATTTGTTACTTGTATTTTACCAATAACTCAATATAATGCACACATGAATAGGTAGGAGTTAATTCTAAATTACTTTCTGTTCACACGTTGAATAGACAGTTAGCAAGTACAATAAAACTGTCTCAACTCGCGTCTATTAGATGATAGTAGCAGCAGGTCGCCCGGAGACTGGTCGATAACCGATACACAGACATCACACGGAGGGTCGTGCACTGTGTAGTGTGTACTGTGTGTGTCAGGGACTTCCTTGTTGTATTAACATTTATATGGAACATTGTGCATTTTGCGCTAAAACTGAAAAGATGTATGGTCAATGGTCACAGCCTAAGGTCGCTGTCCCCCTGTTAACAACGGAGGGACCGATGAAACGTATTTTCCCATCTGTCACCCAGGGGGACAAGCTAGAGGGACAGATGAGAATAATCCGACTAATGGATTGGAAGGGTAATCGTCACTCTTATCTACACCGGTCTCGTTCTCTAATTTTTTTTTAATATTATCCTACCAAAGTGACTCGTCTGAGTGACTTGGACCTCCGGCGCTCTCACTCACCGAACGAAACGCAGTAGTACGGATACTACTACTCTTACGTTGATCTTTTATGAGAGGGTAGTACTTCCCCGGTCGATCCGGCCCATTCATGCTAAAACCAGCTTGGATCTACTACCCTGTCTAATGTTTGTAGTCCAAGCGCCGCTGTCTGTTAACTTTAAACTTTGTACTTTCAACCCCTTTCTGCTACTCTGCGTAGTGTTGTTTGACCACTATGTCACAGTGTGCTCGAGAGTTCTTTAATTCATGGACACTACTGTAGACAAAATAGATGTTTCGTTGTCATCACGGCCATTTAAGTTAACTGTCCCCGAAAGTGTTAAGCTCTTACTGAGTTTTGAATGGGTGTAACAGTGTTTGAAATTGAAATCAGAAAACACATTTGCACAACAGTAACTATGCAACTACAAAACAAACTTTGTTAGTAGTAAGTTGAAAATACGTTCGTTTTTATCGAGTGCATTGTTATATTGTGATAATATTTGTAATGACAAAACTCTGAGAAAGCACCTGTTAAAGTCCCTCGGAGACAGCGCATACTTAAACGCAGTTACGGATATAATAAAAGTAAATATTGCAAAAGTTTGGCGAAACACATCGAGGCATCAAGCTAACGGTTAAGGATGAAATTCAAAATGGCCTCAAAGGTCGTTCAATAAATAAATGTGAGCACCTCGTGAGCGCCAACTTTTCTCATTTTCCGTACAAGTGCGGTAGGGAGGATGAAGGGGGGTAAGCAGGACGTCGTTAGTGCTACACCGGACGAGCAGCTCTTTGTCGTGACACCACGCGAGACGCTACATTGAACATTGCCACTTACCCGCTTTTCTCGTACAACTGTCGCGAGCAATCTTCTAACAAAGAGTTATCTATGTAGGTATACAAAGGAACTATTACATTCGTCGTGTCTCAAATTGTTTAATGGTGATTTAATTTATATTAAACTAACACTAGTTACATATTTTAGTTACGTATATTTATGTAATATAGAGCGCAGATATCCAATCAATGGCTGTATTAATGCGACGCGTCGTCAGATTCTAAGTAATACCTACTTTCAAGACAAATGTATACATAACTAGCTGTTGCCCGCGACTTCGTTCGCGTGAAAATTCAGATGTGTGCCTGTATGAGAATATTTCTTACCTAATCTTACGGCAATCGTACATTGTATTAGTAATAGCTGTTGCCCGCGACTTCGTTCGCGTGAAAATTCAGATGGGTGCCTCTATGAGAATATTGCGTGCCTGATTTTATGGCAATCGTACATTGTATCAGTATTATCCGTCTCTATGGCGAATCCAGTTTAAACCCGCTACCGCTAAAACTGACAAACCACTTTCACACAAACTTGCGACTCTTATTTGCCCACTTAATAAGGGTGGTTTCTGAATATAAAATAAAGAGTATTTTCTAGTAATTTGGTAATCCTACTATAAAAACTATAGAAGTTTCATACAAACTTTGCCACCCCTTTATACCCCCTTAGGGGATGGATTTCGCAAAATTCCGTTAAGTGAGCACCTATATCCTAACAGGAACGACAATGCAAAGTTTGAGATTCCTAGCACTTGTTATTTCTGAGATTTCGTGATGAGTGAATGAGTGACCTTTTGCTTTGATGTATATAGATAGCTTTTGCCCGCGGCTTCGCTCGCGTGAATATCGTTTTTTCCAATAGACATTTTTAAATTGTTTAAATAATGTTTTTCATACTATTTTTAATCTCTTATTCATACAAATCCTCTTTCACCTACCTAAAGATATAATAATATAATAAAAACAATCCCTCGTAAAAACAATATACAATACACAAAGGCAAATTTTCACTACAACAACTTTCTCCTACCCCTTCTTCCCTATCGCCCTTTTTCTCCACTCTCCACAGTTTCCTCCTTCCTCTCCTCCCCTCCCCCATCTCCTCTTCACCTGCTTCAGCATCCCTTGCCCCTCCTCCAGCATCTCTTGCCCTTGCCTCCACTTCCCTCTACCAAGGAAGGGGGAAGAGAGGGAAAAGCGAGGGCTTTCCCCTCCCTCCCCCTTTCTTCTCCTTCCTTTTCCTCCTTTCCTCTCCCTTCTTATCGCTTCCTATCCCTCCTCCCCCCTTTTTCCACCTTTTAAGAACTCCTCTCTTTCCTCGTCCCTTCCTCTCCCGTCTCCCTCACTTCCCCTTCACTTTCCTCTCACTTTCCCCTCATTCACACCTCACTTCTCCCTCACTTCCCTCTCACTCTCCCCTCACTCCCCCCTCACTTCCCCCTCACTCCCCCCTCACTCCCCTCTCACTCCCCTCTCACTCCCCTCTCACTCCCCCCTCACCCCCCTCGTTAACCCCTAATTCCCCCCGTCACTCCCCCTCACTTCCCTCTCACTTCCCTCTCACTACTCCCTCACTTCCCCTTCACTTCCCTCTCACTTCCCCCTCACTACCCTTTCACTCCCCTCTCACTTCCCCTCACTTTCCCTTTACTTCCCCCTCACTTCCCCGTCACTTCTCCGCCACTTTCCGCTCACTTCCCCACACTTTCCTCTCACTTTCCTCTAACATTCCCCTCACTTTCCCCTCACTTCTCCCTCACTACTCCCAGGCTTTTCCCTGGCTTTCCCCTGACTTCTCCTTGACTTCCCTTCACTTCTCCCGCATTTTCCCCACACTTCCTCTTCACTTCCCCCTCACTTCCCCATCACTTTCCTCTCACTTCCCCATCACTTCCTTCTCACTTTCCCCTCCCTTCCTCCTTTCCCTCAATTCCTCCTTTTCCTCACTCCTTTCCCTCCCTCCCCCTCCCTGCAAATTTCAAGTCGCTGGCTTCAAAAGCTAAAGATCTTTAATTTCACCCCTCTAAATCCACCCCTGTTAAAGTAAAATTATAAGGATACTTTTTATTTAAATAGAAGTATTCCAAAACAAAATTTCAAAACTGTAAGTTAAAAAATGAAAAAGATTCATACAATCGTTAATCCCTTTTCACCACTTAGGAATAAAATTAAAAAAACCCTTTCTTAGTACAACCTCTAGACATTTAGACAAACACACCCTCCAAATTTCAAGTCACTACGACCAGCAATTTAGGCTGTGCGTTGTCTGTTAGTCAGTCAGTCAGTTAGGACAAAGCCTTATATAATATGTATGGGTGTATGGATGTATGGATTAGACGTATAGGAATATATTATATAGGAATGCTAACACGTGATAGAGCCACATGAAGCTGGTCGTGCGAAAAACAGCTAATCCACATAACCTGTTAAAGTCTCTGTTTCTATCAGGTTTCGTAGTAAATTAACAAATGTTCGACGTGATTCTTTAAATTGGCATAACTTTTTTATTTATAAACCGATTGACATGAAACAAACACTAAATGTTAAGTGAAGCTTACCACAATGTATTAGTGAAAACCATATCCAAATTGGATAAGCCGTTTTTGAGATTAGCGTGAACAAACGCACAGACAAACAGACAAACAGACAAAAATTGTAACAATCATTGTTTTGGGTTCTATTTGCGTTGATAAAGGTCCCAATAATTTTTTTCTCATATATCTTCCATGTACAGACAGCGATCGGTTACATTTTTATTATATGTATAGATGTAATAAATAAAAAGAGTGAACATGTATTAAATTTATTGTAAGCAATTTTTGAAAGTTTGTCTATTTGAGAGCATTGAACAGACTCAGTCAGACCTGGGTGATATGATTCCTTGTGAGGCGCTATACGAGACGGGCAATACATAATTTTCAAATTATCTAACATATTGTTCTGTTGAGTTTATAAGTTGTATTACCTATATGATCTACTTGTTGACTTGTTTAACTTGTTGCTGCCTGTAGCTTGCCTTTTAATTTTCTGCGTCAATTTGTATGCGTCGTAGCGTAACCTCAGCCAAGGGTATGCTATGGAACCAGCGTTTCGTTCGACAATAGGTACAATTTCATTTATACAAATACTAACTGAACATTTACTTTTTACTAAGTATTTTGGGATGTTAGGTCGTCGTAGTTGTTTCGTCGCGAAGCTCGCCGGAAGTGCAATGCACATCACATCACCTATTTTGAAGTATTTCCTGATGTTTTAGTACCAAATAGCTGCTTTGTGTTCGCAGTGTCAAGAAGCTGAGTTAAGGCCTTTAAACAATTACTACTTCTAGTAATTGTTGTTGTTACCTTATTTTATAATGTTCAAATAAGTTAACCTGTATGAGAACAAATAAATGTTTTCTTTATTTCTGCTTTCAAATAATTGTACAAATTAACTACCTACCTACCTATATTACTTCAAGTAGACGAATCGCGAACACGTGATTGTAAGAAAGATGAAATCCAATTGAAAGTAAGCAATGTGCGTCCAAACTACAGAGTCAAAGTTTATAACTAAGATATGAAACATACTTGTTAAGAAATGTCAGGCACAGTATATTATTTACGGTCGAACAGATTGTTTAAAGTTAGTGCATGCCACTAATTGTATAAGTTGCGGGTGCGAGGAGAATAATTAATGTAACTTGCGACTTTGTAAAGACGACGTAAAAACTTAATCTCCCCACCTCGTTGTATGTCTGTTACTTTGTATTCAGTTCTATATAAAGAAACTATCGTCGTTCTTATCATTAGATTCATTTGCGGCTACAAATTGTTCATAGTTGTTGTCAAAATAATTATCTTATTGGACAATATTTGTCTTCACTGAGACTAGTTCTTATTTTAATTAAAAGGAAAATAATTGTTATTTTTAAATTAAAAATAAATATATATTTGTTTGTGCTAAAGCATAGTTCAATTATAATTGAGGGGATTTAGGGGTATCGTGATACACAAGCCACTACACGGCTACACTACATGAAGAGCTATGCGCCGCCGTCCGATGCGATCTAACGCTCGACATTATTAACCGACTTCAAAAAAAGGAGCAGGTTTCTCAATTCGTGTTCGCGGATAACTCCGTCGTTTATGAACCGATATTGATGATTCTTTTTACTTGGCAGCAACTTTAAAATTATAAAATACTTATTTAATTTTTTCTGAATAACTAAATCAAAATACGAATTACTTTGTGCTATGTAAATTTATTTTGTACTTTTTAGTTTCCTTCCTGTTTGAAGTCGGTTTTCTTTTTTTTTTTAAATTATTTTATTTTCATTTACATGTCGAGCGTCAGATAATGCAGAGATTCTCATAACTGTTGGTTAACTGTTGGCAACTGTTGGTAAAGTCCATTCTCTTTATTCATTCATTCTTCATTGTTTAAGACGTTTAAAGTTACTTTAAGTTATTTAATTTTAAGAACTCAGTAGTTCTCAGTCAATAGCGTAATACCATATACTCTTACGTCGAAATATCCTAAATCAAAATATAAACTGTAGTCAGATATTTAGAAAAATACGTCTCAAGTTGAATATATTGATAATAAAGTATGTATTAATATTATGTAGACTGAACTTTTATATGTAAGCTAATACACAAATAGCAAATTGCACAAATCGTATCTGCAGGCATTGGCACGGTTCACTCGCTCACTCGGTGAAACAACGTTTTACATAAAAGTTCGATTGAGATACGAATCTGTTTTAGAGATTTATTGGTTTGACCGAGAGTGGACTTTAAATCTGTGCCGTCGTCCGGGAGCCCGCGCGTTCTAATATCACCAGTCGATAGCCGCATCCGTCGTATATCCGACCGGATCCGCTCACTGGACACAAGTGACTCCTTTCATACGTACACTAGCTAGCAATACTTGTCTCATTCTCAGTAAGATGCTATTCTTTGTTATTTGCCCCTAAATATTTTATGAGTCTATAAAATGAGATGTTAGTGAGTGTAACTGAATGTGTGCGTGTATTAATGTCAGTGAGATTTAGTAGATAAGTTATAGCAAAGGATCATCGTGCCCTGTACTAACTTGAATCGTGAAGACTCATAAAAGGTAAATAGTTGCCAATGAGGCCCGCTGGGGCCCGGCGACGATCCGTTGTAACGCGGGGTCTCCCCAGGGTTGTGCTACAAGTTCCATACACTTACATAGTGAATAGTAATAAATATCGAATGAAATAAAATGTCTTTCATTTTTTAGTCATATGTTTTGAATTTAAAGAGACCTACTTACATTTTATATAATATCAATAATCTATAGTAATAGTTCATTTTACTTGTGTGGCATGAAGTGGCAGCCCTGTTTATCGAATGGCACAACAAATTTCATTTATAGGTAATCTTTTAGGTACCTATAAGTATCGAGGTGTCTCAAGACCAAGGTCTTTGACCAGTGTGTGTTGCCAGTGATGACATACGGAGCAGAGACGTGGTCGCTAACTATGGGTCTTATCCGAAGGCTCAAAGTCGCTCAGAGGTCGATGGAGCGGGCTATGTTAGGCGTCTCCCTGCGCGATCGTTTGAGAAACGAAGAAATCCGCAGACGAACCAAAGTAACTGACGTGGCTCGCAGAGTTGCTTCTCTGAAGTGGCAATGGGCAGGACACATAGCTCGCAGAACTGACGGCCGCTGGGGCAGAAAGGTTCTAGAGTGGCGACCACGAACCGGAAGACGCAGCGTGGGCAGACCCCTCACAAGGTGGACCGACGACCTTATAAGGGTGGCGGGCAACCGATGGATGAGGGCGGCGAATGACCGGCCACGGTGGCGAAAATTGGGGGAGGCCTATGTCCAGCAGTGGACGTCTTTTGGCTGATATGATGATGAAGTATCGAGGACCTCACGAGCCGGTCTCACGCGCTGCGACCGCTCTATCCTACTATAGTAGGTTCTAAACATCTATAAAGTCAGTAATGTTATCTGATTTAACGAGATATTGCTGTTGTTTATCCTCCTGTACATGCAGGTACTTGTGTGACATAACTAATGTAATATCGGCACGTAATATCTACAATATTGATAGTACGAGTAGGTTACATGCATACATGGCGCTCGCCGCATCGTGCTGCACTATCTCTTATAATTTCATTCTCTCTATCTACACACACACACACGCACGCTGGCACGCACGTACGCACGCTCACACGCACGCACGCACGCACGCACGCACGCACGTACGCATGCACGCATGCACGCACGCTCGCGCGTACGCTCGCACGCACAAACGCACGCACGAATGCACGAATGCACGCAGGCACACACACACACACACATACAAACTTTCGCATTTATAATATTAATATAGCTGTATTACTTCGCAATATGTTGCCACAATAAAGCGGTTTATTGAAAAGTAGGCGACTCTTAGGAACACAATACGAGTACAATAGTACGTCTATATTGCTATGCTACTTCTTTTCTTAACATAGAAGTACCTATAAGTATATAGAAGAAATAAATAATATTAATAATACCAGCCTGTTTACTGTCCCACTGAAGGGCAAGGCCTCTTCTCATATAGAGAAGGCATGAGCATTAATTGGCACGCTTGCTCAAGACGGATTGGCTATTTCAAACTTTTAAGTCCAGGTTTTTTCAGGATATTTTCGTTTTTTTTTCTTAAAGAAGTATCTTCTTATAAATTTCAAGTGGTTTACAAAATGACGAAGATTATATTACATTATTTTGTACTGTAAAGAGGTGAGGCGTATACAAATTAAATGAGTGACGTCACGAATTGAATTAACCGCTCTCTTTCTCGCCGGGTTCGCGCTCGTCGATTACTTAACATTGTTATTGTATATGAGTATAAAATAATGTCTTTTATATAGATATAGGTAATCTATAGAAGTAACGAAAGTTTGTGTGTGTGTGTTTCTTACCACTCAGCGCCTAATTGTGAACTCCTGTGGTAAATTAAGTTCATCTTACTTTATACTTATACCAAAAATTAACAGTTTATATAATACCTACATAGAAACATTTATCACAGTTCACATGTTGCCTTTAACTTTTGTAGCAATATGCAAATTGAGGCAGCCTATAAAGCACACATTTTACTTTTTAATTTTTCTTTACAACATAGAAAGCTGTAAGTAATTAAGTATCTATAGAGTTAAGTGTATTACCTGGGTCACTTTGCATGCTACTTGAAACTGTAACTTACAAAAATTGTAATAACCTGGCGATTAAAAAGAGTGAAGAGTGGCCTGAGTTTCTTGCCAATTCTTCTCATGGCTCTACTTCGTCAGCGAACTGGCTGTAGGTTAATTTGCTAACATTTTGTAAACTTTGACGTTCATAAGTGTTAATTTAATTAACCTATATGAATAAACATATTTCATTTCATTTCATTTCTAAACGACTGAACCGACTTCGATGAAAATTGGTATATAGATAGATTAGGTGCTGGAGACGGACATAGGATTTTTATCTCGAAAATCGGTCTGGTTCCTGAGGGATACAAATATATAATAGATCATAATCCTTCATCAAACAAGTAATTTTATTTATTTGTTCCGTACACTCTTAACCCCTCTCCCCTCATTCATTACCTGTACATTATTATGTACTTTTAAAATAAAAATTCTGTAAAATAACCACATTTTTTTTTCAAATTAAATTTCAATTTATTTTATTTTGATATTGATGGAAATGCAACTATATGACGCGTAGTAACTTCAAACTGAAGACTGACTGAATGACTAGCAACAGTCGCAACTAATTCAAATAACATGGACATGGTGGTAATTAATAATTGCGATCATACGTAGGGAGTATGATAAACATCAAAACATTGAAGAATACTTGCGTAGTTCCGTAATCGTAAAAAATACTAGTAGTGACATTGTCGCGCGCGTCTATTAGCCGACACAATGAGCAGAGTGCCCTCCTGCATGCACAACACACGGGATCACGTCGACGTCGACTTCACGTCACGTTACGCCGCCGCCGCTACAAATTACTTGCAACGTTGCGCGACTACCGACCTGTTCTGCTGACACTAAACATACTTATTTTATTGTACCAGTACTACTAGGTTGCATTGTATATTTGTTTTAATAAAGATTTCGCTTTCAAAGTAAAAACCTATTGCAACAATGTTGGGAATAGATACACATATTTAACTACATAAGATGCTTAATACATCAATAACAAAAAGTGTTTAAATTTTCCTGTCCGTACAAAATTTTAAAACACAACTATTAGCGTAGTCCTTCTAATATAGCATTATTATTATTACTAATAATAAATAATACGGTCAGCTGTTTTTTACCATACCAGGGTCAGTCACGAACTTCACAAACAGATTCCATATCAAACGAGCCCCTCTCACGCGAGTTTGAAACCTGCACGACCAACCTTACAACTACAGTTTTATTAGCATCCACGGTTATTTCATTACACAGGAGACTTTCCTACTTGTGTCTAACTGCTTTATGGGAAACCGTATGTCAAAATATATCAACAAAACAATTTTGACATAAAGTCTGTATGTCAGAATTGTGTTGGTAATGTAAGAAATGTGCTTTATCAAGTTTAATAACACAGGTCTGCAAATTTGAACTCTTATTTTCCCCTTTTGGATTTGATTGCTGATCTTGAGGTATTTTGGTGCGCTGATTACGAATATGTACTTGGATTTGTCCTATCACCCTCAGTTTTTTTGAAAAATCCTTTTATGTGAAATCGTAAAAAAAGGCCAACTTTACAAAGTTTTTTTTTAATACAATGAAGTAACAATTATATTACTAAACTTAAAACATTAAAAATACATTGAAGGGACAGTAATAAATAAATTAAAAATATTACGACGTGATGGAATTTTTTTAATATTTTTCCCGTAATCAGCGCCCCAAAATCTATCCAAATCGCTCATCAAAACTGAAAGGGGAAAACCATTGCAGACCTGTGTAATTAAATGCGAAAGTTTGTGTGTATGTGTGTGTGTGTGTTTGTAACCACTAAGCGTCTCAACAGCTAAACCTATTCTCAAGAAAATTGGTATGTACATAGATTCGGTGCCGGAGAAGGACAAAGGATACTTTTATTTATTTATTTATTTATTTATTTATTTATTTATTTAAGGTCAGCCAACGACTACTTACGCTATTACATTAAAAGACATATGTATCAGCTATTCTATACATAAGCGTAGTAACCACTTAAAGGCTAACACCACATGCACATTATTTGTTAACAATGAATAATTATATAATATTAAATTGATGAATTAATTTAGAATGAAATTAAATTACAATGTTATTAAAAAAATATATATATAAAATTAATTTAATTAGAATATAAAGTGAGCTTAAATTAAAATGTAATAATTAATATAGGTACAATAATCGCACAGTAATTTATTATCATACTTCTTAGAATTAGAATAACAGGTATAATTTGGATGTAATTATTTTATTATTAATATATTTAAGAATTAAATTAAATTTATACGATTAAATTAGGTTAATTTAGGATTAGCAGTTCGTGTAATGTTCAGTATTGTTTTACGATACGTACTTAAACTATCATGATGTATGTCTATTATGTCACTAAAACTGTTTATCAATTTACACATTCTAGGTATAGGGGAATTAGCACCAAGGACAGTCCGTCTTAATGGTGGGCATAGTGGTGTAATCTGATGTCGAGGGTATCTGGAAGGAGCGCGGAATCTTAGGAGACTCATTTTATCTCGAAAATCGGTCTGGTTTCCGAGTTACATTCATTAAACACATACCATTTTCCGCGCGGGCGAAGCCGCATCTAGTAGTTGAATAAAATCATAATTAAACATACACGTGGAGGACTATTATGTACATCATCATCATGTCGTCCAAGCCGTGTTCGGCGACGGCGACTCCTTAAATGTCTATTCCGGGTCGTAATTGTGATGGGCTCTAATGGGCTGGCAAAACCGAACTTCGACTTAAAGGTTCGGTCAAATGGTGTACAATAAAGCTGGCCAGCCGAGTTCAGTGTATAATTGTAGGAGGGCTCTGGTCGAATCTTCCGTATTTGGCCCTTTGCTTCGAGATCTTCTACACGCTTGCTTTCGTATGAGTCCACTCTTTTGTGGACAGTGGACAGTACATACATACGTATATATGATAAAATTAATTCTGCACTAAGTGTATGTATAAGACAATAACGTTTTAATTCAAAACGCAACATCGAATAGATACTTGCTGCATTTCTTGGGCATGCACAAAATTAATTAAATTGTTCAATACGAAACAGTGTCCACTTGTTGTAATCTGTTCCTCTGTTCCGCGCAGGCTGCCTTGACGCTGACATGGCGTATTAGAGCTGGTGCACCTGGCGACCGAACAGAATTGGCACGGACCCAACGAACACCCAATAAACAGAGCTGAACGTTCGCTTGTCCTTACTGTGTACTGATTTTGATGCACAACCTCGTGCATTAAAGGCACTTTTAACCTTGAACCTCACACCGATAACCATCTAAAGAAAATAATAGGGAAATAATATAATTTTATCACGACACAAAATTAAATTAATAATACTATTTGTCAATTCGTATAAGAAGTTATATAAGTCTAAATAGGTACCTACTTATGTAACTACTTGATTTAAATATCCAATTGTCAAATTTAACAATTGAATCAAGCATATTTAGTTCAGTTTTGTTTCTTGAATGACACGTTAGCTCTGAATTGGGCGTGCGTGAGGAGAATCGCAGTCTTACATTTGCGAGTCAGTGCACGCACACAATGAAGTCTATGTATGTAGTGTATTCACTTTGGTTACACAACTACTAGTGACGTATAGTATATTGTAAGTAAGAAACAATTTTGCAAGATTGTTATATTTGTAGTTGTATATGTATGTGTGCTCGGATAGTTTCAGAAACAATATCGAGTCACCTGCACGTGCAACGTTTCTGTATCAATGTGTGGCACCTGCATCCTGCACCGCGGCGGCCACTACTACTGGCTCTATATTTATTGTATCATTGTTAACTTTTATTGGTATTATATACCTTCTGTATTAATTATTCAAAGTATTACCTATTTATCAACAGTTTGACATTCTAATCAATAAGGTAATTGCACCAGTATAGACACGGAACCAGTGATGGACATTATCTTGTCTAATAAAAGTAAGAATGAGTTTTATAATTATAATATATATTACGAATCATACGGTAGTAGATCCACGCTCGTCGTGATCGTCGGGGTAAGTACTACCCTCTCATAGAAGATCGACTTAAGAGTAGTAGTATCCGTACTACTGCCTTTCGTTCGGTGAGTGAGACCGCCGGAGGCCCAATTGCCCCCGTTCCTCTTTCCTTACCTCCTTCATTTCCAGGTTCATATTTTGTGCTCGAGTTAAGTATAAAATTAAGATAAGTAGATATTTAAGTTTTCATTTTATTTGTTCATCACTTTTGCAAAAAAATAAAGTTTTTATTTGTTAATACCATTAAAACCAATTGCAGTGTCCTACATTAAATAAAGCAGAAATGTAAAAAAACATACCACCTTAAATTTTTGGTATGTGTTGTATTGAAACAATCACCATTATTATAATAATAATAATAATATTCTACCACATTCACACAGCGCCATTTAGCCCCAAATTAAGCAATTATATTTGCTTGTGTTATGGGTACTAAACAACTGATATACTACTTAAATATATTTTTTTTGTAAATACATACATATTATATTATAGATAAATTACACCCAGACACAGAACAAACAATCATGCTCATCACACAAAGGTTTGTCCTGGGTGGGAATCGAATCCACGACCTCCGGCTTAGCAGTCAGGGTCACTAACCACTAGACCAACAGGCCAGTCAATTATAAATTTAATTATTATAAATTTGCGCTGAAAGTGTTCATTACTGGTGCCTTTCCCATACGTTCAATTACACTTACGTACGAGTGACATTCAATGATTAAAACTGACATTATAATTACAATGCATCTCTGTAACTGACATGAACGTGTATCACTATTGTATTGTATTATGTTGCAATTAAATGCAGTTGTGAATTGACGAAACAAATATGTGCACACCATACTAAGTCTAACTCTCTCTAGATCTTACATTGTACATCTAGATTCTGACAAAGAAATGTTTTTTTTTTGCCTACAGTAGTAGACGAGTCAACAGCGGACTTCTGCAATGCCAGGGGCTCTACGAAGCCGCTGCTTACCGTGATATTAATGCTCTCTTTAAATCTCGTTTGAAGAAGAACATGTCATAGCGCTCGGGAAACACCGCAGCTGGCAGTTCGTCCCAGAGCCTGTATTGAAATTGTAATAATAATAATAATATTCTACCACATTCACACAGCGCTATCTAGTCCCAAATTAAGCCGAAATTGCTTGTGTATGGGTACTAAACAACTGATACACTACATAAATACATTTTTTTAAAATATATACATATTATAGATAAATTACACCCAGACACAGAACAAAAAATCATGCTCATCACACAAAGATTTGTCCTGGGTGGGAATCGAACCCACGACCTCCGGCTTAGCAGTCAGTGTCACTAACCACTAGACCAACAGGCCAGTCGAAATGAAATGTATTGAAATTGTGTTAAACAATATGATCTACAATACTTTGACTACTATATGTCAAAAATTATTCAATAATACTGTATATAATATATGTACATGCTCGTACGTGGTGCCGTGAGCGTTCATACTCTAAGGTAAGGAGTGTGAGTTATTGTTCGTATTTACGGCATCTATTAGCGCGCGTGTTGCATATTCATGTCTTTTAATATATTAGCTTTATCATACAACTTGGACTGCTATTTCATTTGGAATTTGATATTTATGCCAGACAAATTAAAATATATTTTGTACTTTATGTTACGACATTAGTTAGGTACTTATAAATTTTAATGTGCATGTAAAATTACACTAATTTATAATTGAAAATAACAATCTTTAGTTGAAATGTAGAAGGTTGTTAACTAGCCACTTGTACCACACGCTGTATCTACATGACCCTCAGCTCGGTGGTCTGATCGCCGCAAGCTCAAAAGTTTTATCAAAGTTTAAGCGACTCGGCGAAATACTACGTTATCCAACATTTTAGCGGATAAATAGCTCCTAGAGAATAGTTTCGTTTGCTATAATCGGACCTTTGTAGATACTGTATTGTAATCATCCCGCTGTGGTCCGTTTAATATCTATTACAACTTGCCATTAATACCTCGTATAAAAACGATAAAATAAAATTGCGTGCCTCAGAGAATATAATACTATTATCGATGTTATTTGGAACATATGCAAGCTTTAACAACAAGGTCTAAAGGTGAGTTACCGGTCAGGTTATGGAGTCTGGTATTAATATGGATTAACATACCACTAAGACAGCAAGCAACCGTGGCGCTCTTCTGGTAGTAAGTAGCTGCGTATAGTATATATACTCGTTTGACAAGAAGGATCTTTCTGCAACGGAACAGTGGTTCCCCAACTCAGAACCTTAATACAAGCAGCGTAATGCAGCGTATAGATATGTTACAGTACCTAATTATCAGCGCTATGCTTTTTATTTAGGCCATTAACGTGCAAATAGCTCACTGGCTCCAAGCGTCAATGAACTTTTGTTTGGCAAAAGCACAAAATGGCGATGGATCCTGGCACTACAGCTAATATTCACGGTTATATTTCCGGCAAAAAATTGCACCGGCTGACACTCACCACTCGTCACGCTCAATGACGCAAAATAAAATTGTGTAGAAATACTGCCCTCCTTCTCTTACCCCGCACTTACCCGCCGAGGGTTTCATTACGAACAGACACCAATTTATATTCGTCGCTAAATAGAATTAGTGAGTGTGGGGGCGGCGGACTTTTACTCGCAAATACCTCCTTTTATTTAATGACGCGAGGTCGGCGTCATCGTCCGGAATACATTACGTTCTGTGTGCTAACACAAGCCACCTCAGAGTTTCTGACAGTGACGCACTGATAAAATACCTTTTAATATAGGTCACATAGCAAAATATTTTTTTGTCACAACTTTGGCCGTGTGTCCACAGATGTGCCAGTCATTGTCTAAAATCAACCTTATATTAAAATGTTTCATAAAAACGATAGACGTACTCCATATCACCCATCGGATATTGTTTCTCACAGCGATGTGAGACGACGAGGCTCTTAAAGATACAAGGACCTCCTACAAGATAGACGCACTGATGATTACGTAACATGAAGCCAATAGATGCAGGCTTTCCGAGAACACTTTGTTAAGGCTAATAATGATGAGAAATTTTATAAAGTTTTGTGGTCTTGTAATAATTTTTCAATTTGTTTTGATCGGCGGCTCTGGTTATACTAGTACATGGTCACCATCAGAGCCGCATCACACAACACAAATTTACGCAAAGTATATAGAGCTAATACGTGCTTAAATATTGTACTGTATGCCCACCTGGTGCCAAAAAAACAAAGGATCGAGTAGACAGCGCCGCGGCACTAACTAGTTAATATTGCACAGTAATGTGTCCTTTATTCATCTCCGGTGTCCTCTTGTTCCTTGTCTCACTGCTGACTGCTGCAGGTTTGTAGTCGTGAATATTTCGTGTGCTGCAGCGATGTCTCATTACTTATCTTGTTAATGAGGCAGACTAAACCTACTCGTGGCGCACAGTCTGCTCGTACTTCAGACTGTTAAAACAATTGTAACTATATTTACATACAAGCACATATTATAATTCACATTCAAAAAGAGATCGCTCACAATAGGACAGTTTCGTCCTGACACGTAGCAGATAGCTACGCGGCGTAGCTCGCTACGCGCATCTCGTAGCAGCGTAGGCATCTTCACGTTGATTACTTTCCTTTTGTGTTTGAAGGAATGAAGTTTTGGTTGTATTATATCGTATTGTCGCTCCGCTGAGCCGCGCATCAGACTCCGGAGCAAGCACAGGCAACAATAACAAACACCCCGCGGCTAAAGAAAGTTGTGAAGTAGCGGTCACATGCAAAGCAACAACATGTTTATTATAACTTAGTATTGCGCCCGCGGACGTGACAGCTGACATGTCACCGTGCGTCACGTTCGTTGATAACAGTGAGCGTGTTGTTATCACTTGCGCTCGACGTGACATGAAGCATCACGCTTCACGCGCTCAGCTGATTATGTCCTTGTGTGGCTGCACTGTGCGCACCTTGTACACAAGTGTCAGTCGTGGCCTCTCTACAGGCTGCGCCACTATTCATTTCCGTCGCAGCTCGTTAAAATTATAAAATAAAAACTTGCCATAGAATAGATGCATTATGTGAAATAATAAAAAGAATAGTAGTGGGCCGCGGTGTGCGGCGCGCGGGGGAGGGAGGCTGCACAGCGCTGCACTGCACGATGTCTACGCTATAATTCATCTCGGTTTCATTTTCTTTTCATCAAGGTATCTTCACGCTCGAGGGACGACGTCTCCTCGACAAATCTGTCGTCCCCTCCGCCCCCACCCCGTCGTCTTCCCTCCGCCGTCTCCACTCATTTTGATAACGTTTTGCAGTTTTTTTTAAGTTTGTTAGTGTCGTAGAGTGTAATGAGTGAACACTTAAGGGCGGCGCCTGCCTCGCCGAGCGCCACAGGCAACGCTCGCCTTTTGCTGGGAGAGGCGAGACAAGCTGACGACGCTCGACAGCTTACATTACAATATAAATGTCGCTTATTTACGACGCTCGTTTATTACTATTTATAATTGAATGCGTCGCACTCTGCTACTTCGGACGAACGCGATGTCGTTAACGAAATGTGCCTGATTGTAAGTGAGTACGTGATAGTCGAAATGGTCCAGTGGATAAGGCACCCGCTTCGTAAACACGAGGTAGTAGGTTCGAATCCGGGCAAGTACCAATGTGATTTTTCAAATCATATGTACTTTCTAAGTTTATCTTGGACATTTCTGACTGACGGTGAAGGAAAACATCGTGAGGAAACCTGGACTTAAAAGTCTGAAATTGCCAATCCGCCTTGAGCAAGCGTGGTGATTAATGCTCATACCTTCTCTATATGAGAAGAGGCCTTTGCCCTGCAGTGGGACAGTAAACAGGCTGGTATTATTATTATTATACGTGATACTCGTTTAACACTGAAGTACGGTAACAAAAATGCGATGAATACTGAGTCAGTGCATGTAGATTTACCGCGAATTGAGACACGTTTGTCTCACACTGGTGACAGCGTAAGAGATATTTGTATGTGATCTCGCAAATTCGAGCAAAAATGCTGCTCGGCCGCACCATCCTTTTCTCGAAATAGTTCATGCCATTTTTCACCCCCTACAACTTCGTTGTGGATAAAACTAGAAGCATTAATTCACATTGGCCTGTTGGTCTAGTGGTTAGTGACCCTGACTGCTAAGCCGGAGGTCGTGGGTTCGATTCCCACCCAGGACAAACCTTTGTGTGATGAGCATGATTGTTTGTTCTGTGTCTGGGTGTAATTTATCTATAATATGTATGTATTTACAAAAAAAAAAAATGTATTTAAGTAGTATATCAGTTGTTTAGTACCCATAACACAAGCAAATATAATTGCTTAATTTGGGGCTAAATGGCGCTGTGTGAATGTGGGAAAAAAAAAAAAAAAAAAAAAAATTAATAATAATAATTCACATGAAACCACAATGTATCTCACAAGTAATACATACCTATTACATTAAATTAGATTGTTTAGTGCGATTCTGAAGTCGATCTATTTATAATCTAACAACATCTTATACTATAACATGTTGTTAGGTTATTAGCTCACCAACTTAATGACAGACAAAAGTTTCCTTAACCCTTTCATGGACACTGTAGACACAATATTTATTTTATTGTCATCACGGCTATATCCGTTTACTGTCCCGGAAAGTGTTAAGTAGGGACTAAATAAATTAACTGACTTGGTATTACATGAATATCACAACGTTTACGGTAGAACAACTGAGTTGCGGAACTTGGTTTTTTTTTACAAATTGTTTTTGATGGCATATTTTTCGTTTTGAGAATAAATATAAACTAATGTTCGAGTTACACTTAAACTAACTTCTTTATAACTTGTGCGTGCAATTAGCGTCTGCGTTAAAAATACATGGAATACGTCTCCCGTAAATGCGGGCTCCTGAACAAATTGAGACGCCTTTTCACAGTTCGCTCATGCGTGTAGTACTGCTCTCATGTTTGAGATGATTTTGCTAAGTATTTATTAGACGCACTTGATCCGTAGCAACAGACACTTTGTATCATTGATGAGGAAGTAGTAAGTAACATTTTTGTCTAACGAAAAGAGAAACAAAAATGTAAAAAAAACTTACTACTTCAAGTGAAAATTGATAAAGACTAATGTTTTTCACACAGCCTTGCTATGTCCTGCCGTCCTGCGACATGTAACTGTTTGGTAAAGTAGCTAAAATAAAATAATTCAAAACATTTTTATTCAGTGACTATAAGTTAGGAACAACATACACGGCAAGCGCACAACATATTTAAATAATAATAAAATAGCGTGGGACAAAACGCTACTACTTTACTAATGGGACTCGCAAGTATCATTCAGAAAGGGATTAAAAAAACATCGTAATACCTTCAATTCAATCATTAAAATTAAAAGCTAAATAATATGATGATACCTATTAATATAATTACTTGTTTTATTATCTATATATAATTTATTTTATTTATGAATGGTAAATGGTATGATTATTTATTTTGTATGTGTATAATTTTATAGTGTTTAAAACGGAGGCTAATGTAAAATTGTTACTCGAAGAAAGGCTACCTCGATGCAGGCTTGCCTAGTGAGGAACAGAAAGATATTCTCGTCTTAGTATGTAAGTCTTATCTGCAAAGAGTTTCAAATCCTTGTTTTGTATAATAATTGTCTATGTATACCTAGTTTGTAAGTATTTTTGCAGTAATAAAAATATTTTCATTTTATCATTTTCACTTATAGAGAATACAGTGTTTTGATGTGTTACAGTGTTACTCAAAGAAAAAAAAGCGTTGCAATAAGATACAATGTTACTTTTGGGGGTTTTTTTTCCCACTGTTTAACAGCGTTACACATTCTGATGTGACTCAACAGGAATGAAGGAAAAAAATATACTTACGAGTACGGTATGTCATTTTTATGTTTATGTATATGTTATGTTTATTAAATAGAATATTGATAACATTGTAAGAACAGCTGTAGTTTAGAGATTACTATTAGAAATTACGTTAAATAACAATAACAACCAATACGTTGTGTCACCTGTGTAGTACAGTACAACAGTGGTCCGGTGACGGGAGCGACGGGCCGGTAATATCGGGTTAATTGTATGATCGCACTCCATCACAGCGGCACAGTGGGCCGGCGGCGCGGCACGGCTCGGCGGCATTCGGTGCCGGCTCACGTAACGCAGCGGTCGTGTTCGTATATCGCGTCTCGATACATTCCGCGACGCAACTTTGTCGTGACCTGTGTTGTAACTTTATATCGTACTAGACAGTCAGTGTTGGTGGTTTATTGTTCGTGACTTGCTGTGCTTGATATGACCTAAGCCTTACTATGGATTTTATTTTTGCGGTAAGTTCCTACAACATGTAATTATCATTAGTTTTCATTCATCTTATTGCTCATTACCCAGATATTAGGAACTTTAAATAAGGAATAAAATAATTTTACATGTTGTATTTATTATAGTTAAACAAATTCTACAAAAAACGTTCTAAACATCCAAAAGTAGGTTGGTAGTCATTCATCACTTAATTTGTTATAAAATAATTTTTAACGAAAAAACCGACTTCAAATAAGAAACTAAATTAATAAGAATAAAAATATACTTAGCACACGTATTTTGATTAAGTTAATCATAAATAATTAATTAAATAAGTATTTTATAAATTTAAAGTCAATACTACAAAAACAAATTAGTAGTATACACAATATTATTAGATACCATTAGGTATGTCAAAACAATAACAGAACACACACATAAAAAAATGCATATGCATATAAATATAGTCGAATTAAGAAACCTCCTCCTTTTTTGTAGTCGGTTAAAAATAAAACACTCGTCGTGTGTGATCTCACAACTAAGCTACCTACGTACGTAATGTGTAACAATCAGAATCCATTAGCTTCCATTTCAATTCTCTCGTTTTGTCTTTTTTTGAGAGGGCTGCTGTCAAAAGCGAAACTATATATTTGCAACGTGTTCCTTTCCCTACACACGTTATATTTGCCGTAATTACATTTTACAGTGACAGGAGCGTTTATGCTTACATGTTATACACACACACCGTACTTAAAATATAATTGAGTCCAGCCCGCTCATATAATTCTATAATGATCACGTGATCAAAAAAGTAAAAAAAAACGTTTGCAACATTAATAAAATTGTATAATTTGGAAACTTTGTAATTGAAACTAATAAATTGTCCTAATTCTAAGGAAAAATAGATGTCCGTTGAGGCGAGTTTTGATAATTACCAAAGTTTACAAAGAGCTTCCAGCTCTGACACTAATTGTGTACTGTGCAAAGACAGCTCGCAAATGCTTATGCAAAAGCAACGGCAACGTGCTTTAGATTTCAGAGCTTGCCTATTATGTTCAGTTGTTCACAAGACTCGGTCAAAGTTGACAACAACTGACTAGCCTAAAAGTAAGTTTTCGCTTAGCTCATTGTCTAAAAAAAGCTTAGTATTATCATCTGAATTGAGATCAAATTAATGTTCATACAGTTTAAAATTAATTCGTTTCCGTGCCTGTAGAAAAAAGCAAGTCATGACCACAGCACCCAGTTATTATTGCACTGCACGGTAAGGCACATTATACGCTACTTTGTTTATTGCTAACTATTGTAAGTTAGGAAACAATATAGTTAGAAGATGGCCAGACAAGAACATTAAATACATGTAATGAGCACTGAATGTGAAATAAACAGTGTCCTGGCACACGACCAGCGGCCGGACGGAACATGCACTTCCACTGAAGCATTCCTTAATGGATACTAGTGCATAGAGCTAGCTACTCTCTTTAACAATGTGTACCGAGTCAGAATGACTGGGAAAGTTGGTAGGGAACATACGCGGACCAAGTAGGTGATGTGTTAACAAAGGCCACAATTACAAGCACCCGTAACCGACGTGTGTATGAAAAGATTAATGAATGTTGATGATGCAAAGGAGTTATTATTGCACTGCACGGTAAGGCACATTATACGCTACTTTGTTTATTGCTAACTATTGTAAGTTAGGAAATAATATAGTTAGGAGATGGCCAGACAAGAACATTAAATACATGTAATGAGCACTGAATGTGAAATAAACAGTGTCCTGGCACACGACCAGCGGCCGGACGGAACATGCACTTCCACTGAAGCTTTCCTTAATGGATACTAGTGCATAGAGCTAGCTACTCTCTTTAACAATATGTACCGAGTCAGAATGACTGGGAAAGTTGGTAGGAAACGTACCCGGACCAAATAGGTGATGTGTTAACAAAGAGCACAATTAAAAGCACCCGTAACCGACGTGTGTATGAAAAGATTAATGAATGTTGATGATGCAAAGGAGGTATGTTTGGATCGCAGCAAATGGCGTTCTATAGTCTCTGCTTACCCCATTAATGGGAGACAGGCGTGAAGTTATGTATGTATGTTAAATCTACGATAATCGCATCTCTTGTACATATCCATGTTCCATATGAGGTACTATGTCATTAAAAGCAAAACTTGACGAACTTAAAGTGATTGTACAACTAGTTGCAATAAAATGCGAAATATTGTAAGTTGATTCATATTCTGTGCTTTTGTTCTCTTTGTAATATGTAAATTCGTGGGGATGTCTCATCATCTTGCTGCTAAGCTACGTTGCATTGATTGTGTTGGAGACAGCGGACGGATAGCGTTACAGCAATAACGTCCTTTAATTACTCAGAAATAAACTTCTGTCCAACAATAGAAACACAACACTATTTTGATTTCATATGACTTTGATCTTCTGTTAGGTAAACTAGCTGTTCAAAGGCCCTAGATAAGTGGCATGGATTTCTATTCTATTCATAAAATAGATAAATGTATGGGATTGACATAAGCTAACGCCAACATTGTCGTTAGCTTATGTCAATCCCATTCATTTTTATCTATGCCATCTGTGTAGGGCCTCAGTCATGCTGTTACAATTTAACCCTTTCATGGTCAGTGATGTAGACACAATAGATGTTTCATGTCATCACGTCCACAACCGTTTACTGACCTGGAAAGTGTTAAGTGGGAGTTCTCTGATAAGATGTCGTCGTCTCATCTACTGGCATGGCAGATATCAAAGCATCTTCTTTTTGCGAGACAATCAAGCGTAAATTCAGAACTCATTATCGATCTCTAATTCATATTACTTTACACCTTCTCTTCCTCTTACACATCTTTAGGAACACGGTGGTTTTCAAGTACAAATAATAAATTAATACAAAGTCGGTAATGCCATTATTATGACTTTTCGATATCAAAATCACAAAGGTCACACAAATGGTCCGCGCGAGCACTATCATTCGGCTGACTAACGACTTGAACTACTAACATCATTTGTAACAAACTCAAACTCGTCTAAAATGTTATAATGGACTCCCCTGGTCTAAACAAAGCTTGGAACTCTCTCTGCCAAACGATTATACACATAATGATGTCTTAAAAGCAAAACCGTAGTATACAACATACCATACGAGTACTTAATAAACATTGTTTTAAGACACCATAGGAAAAGACTTTTGTGACAAAATACAGCACTTAATATTATTATCGAATATGTACTTCTCAGAATATAGGTCCATAAGAAGTTCAGATCTTTACATTGATTGCTACATCTGGGAGATTAAGTATATTTCATACTAGCTGCGCCTTGCGGCTTGCAAATGGTGCAATTGCAATGAGGCTTGACAATGGTTTAATTAATGCAATTCGAGAACCAGAACGGTTTTCGGAATAAAAAGTAACCTATGCAAGTATCCGGTACCGAATCTATATACATACAAATTTTCATCATAATCGGTTCAGCCATTTAGGCTCTGAGTGGTAACAAACACACACACATGTACCAAAAACTTTATCGTTTATAATGTTAGTAGGATCTAGAGTCTGAATAAGTACTTTATACTCGGCGATGAATCTAAAACATATTACAGAAACTATTCAGTAGTATTTCATTCGTGAGCTGAATACTACGAATAGCTACGCCGTAGCTCGTAGTTCGTAGAGCGTTCCATAGCAATGCTACGTAGAAGTTATTTCGTGCATGCGAGGCCTACTTCCAACTGCTATGTTCCGAGTACACACTCGAGTAAAGCTCGTGAAGCAAAACTGCCTTATTATTATGCACTCAGTAAGCACTCGGACAAGTTCTTACCGCAACACTTCAAACCGCACTTCATATATGCACCAAATTATAACATTATTTAAAATACTTGCAAGTATATTTTTAAAATCAAATAAGTAATTTGGTTTCAGCTGATGAGCTATGTAAGGCGCTCCACCACAACAGTGTAACTTGGGCTTGTTGTGAGCACAATACACGTTACATACGTACATGTTAATATCTACTATATTTATGTACATTTTGTTACCTAGGGCGGCTGGAGAATCAAAGACCTGCTGAAAAATGAATCCGCGTTTTATAAGATATTCAATACTAAGTGGTCGCGTCAAGACAACATAATTAGAGACATTCTAATAATTCGCCGACATCTTGTTCTGTTTCATGTCTGATAGGCACAATACTTAATAATTTTAATCTTTTTCTTTCTTTCTTTCTTAATACGTAAGATTGTAATTTTCTTGTAACATACACTGCATTCTTGCACTATAAATATAATAAGTTTAAACGACAAAGCTCAAAAAAACATTTAATTAAATATAATATACCGTTGCCTAATAAATTTCTTTAATAAACGTTGAAGAAAGATTCATTCATATTCAACAACGGAAAAAATTTAAATATTTTTATTATTCGTCGGCCGCGGACAAAGGTTTATTCCTAGTGATATAGGTACAGTGAGTGTTGTCAGGCTCACGTGAAGGAACTCAATTAGAGGCCAATCATGTGCTCGACTTGGCATTGAAAGAGAAGCAAACATACGCGGTATTGTGCTAACTGCGCCTCCACAACTTTCACCGGCCGGGACATGAATGACACTGTCATATGTCGCCTTGTTTGCTTGGCCCCATGACTGCCACGTTCACGTATCGTTTATGTCTCCGTGACAGCTCTTTCATATACATTTTGTACTAAACGATATTTCCAAAATTTTCCGTCCGCCTCGTCCGTATAAAAACCCGTCACGTATGCCGCAGCCCTTACTCTACACTACATAACGCACATCCACAGTGAACCTGCGTATACAAAATATAAGTACACTTACTTAACTAGCGTACCTACACCTATTATAATTATGAACAAGCTATTCTTTAAAGCGATAAAAATATCTGTCTACTCCGACAGCTTTGAGTAGAGTATTATATTCAAACCATATTTATGTGGCGCTTATTGCTACTTCACAATTGTAGGCGCAGACAGCGGCCTGTGCTGTTTAAGAGCTTGTTTTGTGTATACTACAGGACAACTTTAGACAAATGCAAGGATAAAAAAAATAAACTTTGGCGGAAGAAAAACAAATACATTAAGTGTAATAAACTAGGTTCCCGCGGTGCGATTTCATTCGCGTCTTCGGCTACCGCTCCGCTTCCATCTTTAATATCGTGATGTTACATAGCTTACACCTTCCTCAAGAAATAGGCTAATATACGCAAAAACAATTATTTAAATCCGAAGAGTAGTTCCAAAGATTAGCGCGTTCAAACGAACAAATAAACTCTTCCAATTTATATAATAGTATAGATTATGAGTTATATTACCATATCTATCTGTTATCCTTAACCTAAGTTTTGCTATATACCTGTATACTGCCATGTTTCTGTGTGAGAGAAGAAAATAAATCATTATTATTATTATTATTATATCTCGTCTCGTATGTATATTAGTTACATTACAATGAATATCACGTGAATATTCATGTGTGAATAGACTATGTCCTGTATGTATTGTCAAACATTGACATTCATTGAACCGCAGTCAACAACGGCGCACACACGCGCCTCTACAGATTACACGCCAACGGAAATTAAGATTGATTTTGGCATTACTGTACTCGACTACATATTTCATAGACATACAAAACTTGTGTATTAATCATATTATATCTTTTAATTGTGCTTGTGTTGACCTTCTAAGAATTTGTATGTCTTTTTGTCTATGTCAAATAAATGTATTTTCTTTCTTTCTTTTTTATTTTTTTCAATATTTTATGTTTTAAATAGTCTTATATAAACAAAACACTGGATCCTGGTAATTGTATATACTATATCTGGTAATCAGGTAAACTCACTAGCTATCTAGTCCATTGTTACAAGTGACATTCTTACTAATCCTCGTTCTCTGTTAGTCATTATCTACTTATCTATTCATATAATGTTGTTTGTTGCGCAGGCGCCGAGACAGATGCGCTCGCCACCACTACTGCTGCCGCTGGTCACGCTACTCTTTATCACAAGTAAGTAGCAGAACAGACTACTAATAGATGTGAAAGCCCGTACGTTATACAAAACATTATAATTGGTACACTTGGCTATGTTACGGTCTACCAGTTCTGACAAAAGTTACAATATAGTTTTAGCAATATTGGCAAACAAAATGAAAACGTGGTCACTACACACTAAGAATCTTCTTAAAAGGTATAAAGTCAATCAGCCGTTGATAGAAAGTAAATCCATAATAAAAAGAAAGTTTGACCAATATTCGCTATCTTGACCGGTAGTGAGGTGCCCTCGTCCATCGATTGCCTGCCCTTATCAATTCGTTGATAGCTTGTAATATGGCAATGGCATATATGACATAACATTACTACGGTAGTAGATCCACGCTGATTTCAGCATGAATGGGCCGGATTTCAACTTGGTCGCACAAGAAAAATTCACGTAAAAGTGATTGTATAGCTTCTTCATCCCCCTCCCTTGTGTGGGGTGCGGTGCGAGTCACCCGCAGCGCTCTCTCGCACCTTTTCACATTTCAATCTCGACTCGACAATTCCTCGACGAGACGTTTGCCGTTCCGAGCGACACCTCCGTCCGCCGGCTCGACCGGCAAAGCTGTCCCGCTCGGTGTATACACGCAACATTAATAAATAGTATTACGTACTGCCAATATAATATTGTTGCTTTTATGACATACCTATCCAATAGTAATTTGGTGATAAAAAAGCCAGCCTTTTTATAAATGTAATCATGTATTTAATTAGTAAAACGTGCCGTCAGTCGTTCTCTGTGAGTGTACTTACATTGACTGGCCGGTTGGTCTAGTGGTCAATGACCTTGACTGCTAAGCCGGAGGTAGTGGGTTCGATTCCCACCCAGGACAGACCTGTGATGAGCATGATTGTTTGTTCTGTGTCTGGATGTAATTTATTAATAGGTATGTATTTACAAAAAAAAATGTATTTAACTAGTATATCATTTGATTAGTACCCATAACACAAGCAAATATAATTGCTTAATTTGGGGCTCGCTGTGTAAATGTGGTAGAATATTATTTTTATTATTATTGATGTACCTGTACATTACTGAATGTATTCAATTACGTAAAATTTGTCAGATGGCTGTCACAACGACGACGCTGTTGTGAGCCAGGTTCATTACGACGGAGTGATTTCATTATTATTGAATCACTCGAGATGTAAACCTCAAACGAGAGCATTCGTTTTGTTTACACTTATGTACTTTCGTGTGCTGAAATACCTACATTACATAGAACTATCATTTCAAATGTTACATTATTGGTGGTTGTTGGTGGTCTTTTCATTAGTATAATTATGTATATACTTTATGTGCTTTCTGTATTAATATGAATGTAATTATTCATTTATTGTCTATGTTACTAATCTATAATATAAAAATGAATCGCTGAATGTGTTGTTAAGCGCAAATCTTTCGCTTAACAACACATTCGCTAAATCTTTTTTTATAATATTCCTTGAAGTACGAGTATGGTTCTTAGGGAGTGAAAAATTTAAAAAAGTTGCCTGAAAATATTCCCATACAAAAGTATCTTTAATTATTCCAAAATGTTTAAAAAAATGTCCACCCGTGCGAAGCCGGGGCGGGCAGCTAGTCGTAAATATAAATAAAATAAAAACATTTACGACTGTCTCAATTGTCTGCACATAGGTAGGTAAGTAGTAGTTTACTATGAATTAATGACAATATCTTATTGACAGGCTCCTAACGCATCATCGGTGGCATACTAACTTTATAGCTGTACCACAACAGTTATAAACCAAGAGCTGAGTTTATCATTTGAAAGTTTGCAAGACACATATTTAACAGTAAGATTCGGCTACAGTAATGTTACTTTAATCGCCATTATTATTTATTAACGATAGGCGAGACAGCGCGGCACGCCACTCACCACTACGGCACTCCTCGTCGCTCTCCGATAGTCGCCCCGCGGCGGCGGTGACTGGTTTTTTAGGTCAAACGATTTTAAAACTGAAGTTGCGCTGTTAGACTTTTCAGTGGCTTAAAGTTACAGTTTGTACGTGCGACGAGTGCGCGGGGAAGCGGGGCAGGGGAGAGAGGGGTGCAGAGGGCTCGCATCTTGAGATACATTCAGATTGTTGCCAGAGATACTACAATAAAAAGAAATAACAAACTTTTATACGCAATAAAAGTTTGTTTTTGCTGCGCGCTTCCAAGTTCATATTTAGGGGTGTATCTAAACGTTAAACCTCTCAAGTTTATATCTCCACGATTTATTTAATGGACAAGTTCACTCTCAATGTTTATAAGGTTTCTACCGTTATGAAAAATGCTGTTACTTGTATTGCATTATTTTTGTCTTTCGTTTTACATTTTCTTAAGAAATCCTAATGATTTTAAGGACTTATGGTTATGTAAATTTAAATTTGTAATAAATAGATTGCAATAAACACCAGTCGATTAGTAAATCAAATCATTTTGCAAGTTGCGCACATATTCGTCAAATTCTATTATTTTAACAAATTTTAGGTTATAATGTACATGAAAATATCAAAATTGTTAAAATAATTCGAAAAAATTGGATCCAATTAAGACCCCTGGGGTACACCAGATGAAATGCATTGGGCTTCTGAACAAAAATCACTCACTACTACAAAAAGTACCTATCATTAAGGTATGAAGTTAACCATTTCAACTTGGAACCAGTGATGCCTTATGCACGCAACTTGTTGATTAATTTACTATTAGATATGTAATCGAAAGCTTTGCTGAAATCGGTATATATTCCTCTTCGTCAGTTTGTCGCCCAGAGTCAATATCCCGTACTGGTCACTTAGATATAACCTTAGACGACTTTGTATGTATTGACAAAGTAGTGATCAAAACGTTATGTCACAACTGTTGAAAATGAATATTTACACGCCTGTCATATTGTTTTTGTTTTATTAATTAATCTCAGATCACCAAAAATGTCGCTCGTTGAAGCGCTATTTGAAAAAGGTTTAATATATCAGAATGTACCGCTGTGATAATGTTGTCACATTATAATATGATATTGGCTTGATGTAGTAGTGTGTGTGGTGCGGTACTGATGCTGTACTGTTGTGTTAGAGGCGGCGTGTGGCGGCGGCGAGTTGTTGATGTTGGGTCCGTGGCTGGTGGAGGAGCCGGCGGCGCGCGTGCAGTTCGCGGCGGCGGCGGGCGCTCGCCTACGTTGTGCGGCACGCGGCTCACCGCCTCCCACCATCACCTGGCTCGACGCTGACGGTGCGCCGTTGCAGGACGTGCCCGCGCTCAGGTCACACACTTATTATTACATCATGTTTTATACCTCACTTTAATTACACGAAACTGCATGTTCACTGCGTGATAAGCGTGAAGCCAAGAGATCAGAGGCCCTAGACAAGTGTCAAAGATTTCTATTCTATTCATAGAATAGATACAAAAATGTATAGGATTGACATAAGCTTTGGCGTTAGTTATGAATAGAATAGAAATCTTTGACACTTGTCTAGGGCCTCTGTTGAGCCGGTCCGGGGAGACGTCTTTGTGCACTGACATACCATTGCGATGCCCGCAGCCTCAGTTTAGACTGTTACTGTTGTTACTTTATTCATCTCAAACTTAAAATTTGTTTCTACTGTTATCTTCATTACACTGTTAAATATTCAAACTGAAGCTAATGTTAGATACATCCAAAATGCATTAAACATCTTTTGAAATTTAATAAATGATGACTCTTCTTTATAATTCCGTGTATTGTATGTCTGGTGGTGATGGTGGTGATGCAGGCGCATGTACAGTAACGGCACGTTGGAAATCCTGCCCGCGTCAGGGCTGTTCGAGGCGGCGCCGAGCACGGTCCGCTGCCGCGCCGCCAATGCGCACGGCGTTGCGCTCTCCCGGGACATCTCGCTACAGCCAGGTGCCGTACCTACCGCATGCACTACTGTACTACTCGTTTTTATGATACACTCACATATTATAATGTATAGATCATGTATGTGTGCTTGCAGTGTCGGACGAGGGGTGGGAGGCGGTGGCGGTGGCGAGCGCGGCGGCTCTGGGCGGCGTGGCGGCTGTGACGTGCAGCGCCAGCAACACCCAGCACGCGGCGCTCGTGCGGCCCGCGCTCTGGTACCGCGCCGACGCCGTGCTGCATCTAGACCCGCCCTCGCCACGTGAGTGTAACACCGAGCATGCCATACCTGAGCCACTCTCAAACAATCACGTCTGCAGCTTTATTTACTTCTTTGATTAATAACTCCGATTTCCAATAACGGTTAACATTACAAAAAAAAATAAACTCTTGTTACTATGTGCTTGCATTAATTTCAGAGTTACGTTTAATTTAATGAACTCGTAACTATTTACGTGTGACGATATGTTGTGCCAGAGTCGCGTTACCTGGTGGCGGGCAACACGCTGCTGATCCGCGACGTGACCGCAGAGGAAGCGGGCGCGTACAGCTGCCTCGCGCGACACGCGCTTAGCGCCACCACCAAGCGCGCGCGCCCCGCACTCCTCACGCTCACACGTAACTATCAATACCCTGTTTACGGATCAGACACTAGTTGTTTTACTGTGATTGGTTAGATGTATTATTTTTATAGAGTTCTATCTGTGCGAATTTCAACTTTGACTCGGATGATTTATTGTACACAGCTACACCGACAAACTCGGCGCCGCGGTTAGTGTCTGCGGGCGGCGAGCTGAGCGTGCCCGTCGGCAGCGATGTGTGCCTGCCTTGCGTCGCCTCCGACCTGCAGCAGCCACATTACACGTGCGTACAGGACACACCACACCGCTGCAGGTACAGTACAGCTCAGTGAGCAGCGCTGTAAGCACGGTCGCGGTGTGCAGGTGGTACCGCGAGGTGGGCGGGCGGCTCGTGCCCGTGGAGCCAGAGGCGGCGGGCGGGTGGTCGTGGGCGGGTGGAGCGGCGCACTGCCTGCCGCGCGTATCGATTGCCGCTGCAGGGCTGTGGATCTGCAAGGCGTACAACGCGTACGGCGACGCCACCGCGCACCTCACACTCAGCGTACAGGACGTGCTCAGCGTGACGGTGGCGCCCTCGGTGCTGGTGGCGGACGCGGGCAGCCCGGCGCGCTTCTCGTGCGCGGCGTCGGACACGCGCGCGGCGCTGACGTGGCTGCACGACGGCGCGCCCGCCGGCGCCGGCGCCGACCTCGTGCTGCGCGCCGTCACGCGCGCGCACCGCGGCGTCTACCAGTGCGTCGCGCGACGCGCCGCTGACTCCGCGCAGGCCGCCGCTGAACTCAGGCTCGGAGGTAACCTATAGAGTTAAGTGTATTGCCTGTGTCACTTCGCATGCTACTTAAAATTGTAATAACATGGCGATTAAAAAGAGTGGATTGAGTTTCTTCATTCTTCTCATGGCTCTACTTTGTCAGCGAACTGGCTGTAGGTTAATTGGCTGACATTTTGTAAATTTTAACGTTCATAAGTGTTACCTATATGAATAAATATATTTTTATTTTCATTTTCTTTAACGTAGCTTACACTGTTGCACTATTGATCATCACAGCACGTATGAATGATTGACTACACATACCTAATTTGTGTCAATACGAAGCAAAACCTTGTACTATTTATACAGTCACCTTATACCATTATTTATAAGATTATGCTTTTAAAACTGTCAGCAACTATACGTGTTCAATTAATACACCAAAATTACGCTAGGTACTCAGCTCGTTAAAGCGAATACAGTTTGAGCACGGCGCGCAAAATGCGATAAAAAGTTGCTACAAGTCACTTGTATTCATGAGACTTTCTTCAGGCTGCGTCTCCCTTACACGCGATCTCAAGCAAGTATTCTTTGTTCTGAGATTAAAACCCCAAGTGACAAACATTTGTTTTTTTTTTAGTTGACACCAGACATGCACTACTGAATCTGACTGAGGAAACGGCAAACATTTGGACAATATATATATGGAAATTTAGTGAGCGAATGTACTTTTGCATATCAGACCAAAAGTTCATTCGCTCAGGTTCATTGTACCTATACACTACAGTGGCATCTAAACAATCCATCATGTCTATGTCTATGAAACTCGTGCGACGTCATTAATTATTGTGACGTTGTATTTTACCCACAACCTTAAACCTGAAACAGCTCGTTATCTCTACGAAGAATTTTAAATTATTACGCTAACGGTCTGTAATTAAAACGTGATAAGGCTGTTGGTGCACAGTGAATAGATACCTAGTTGTGTGGTTGTGTCAGAGTCGGCGCCGGAGCTGCACTACACGTTCATCGAGCAGGCGCTGCGGGCGGGCGGCGGCGTGTCGCTGCGCTGCGCCGCCTCCGCCGCGCCGCCGCCACTCTTCACCTGGCTGCTCGACGACATGCCGCTCGACCAGTACCGCGCGCACCACAGGTAGGCAGCACACTGCACGCTACACACTGCACACTACACAAGAACACTTGTGACACGAGACCCGGTGTGCGCAGGTACTCGATCAGCTCGGAGACGTCGGTGACGGGCGACGTGATATCGGTGCTCAACATTAGCTCCGTGAGCGTCACCGATGGCGGCCGCTATACGTGCCGCGCGCACAATCAGCGCGGCCAAGCGGAACACTCCGCGAGGCTCAACATATACGGTACGGAGATAATGGTCCACACTTGATGATCAATGGTAACCTCCGCTCATGACAGTGATTTCACTCCAGCTACCGTCAAGTTGCTCCCTTTACTTTGTTTTGGTGTGTGTGGCGCAGGTCCGCCGTCGATCCGCGCGCTGGGCCCCGTGCGCGTGGTGGCCGGCGCCAACGCCACCATCTACTGCCCCTACGCTGGATATCCGATCAGGTCCATAGAGGTGCATTTTGTTAGGATGATTCCTCTAATACACTATGATAGCTAGAGTTTTGCACATTACAACGTTAAACTATACCTACCTGTAACAGCTCGCAGTAAACTTTGCTTGTAGACGCCACGTTTGAGTCGTTGCTTCAGTACTTGTGCCGGTGTAGTGGTGTAATGGCGGTACCAGCGTGTGTGTCCGTGTGCGCAGCTCTATCTCGTGGTGGCGGCGCGGCGCGGGGACGGCGCTGGGCGGCGCGGGGCGGGTGAGCGCGCGCGGCGCCGAGCTGCGCCTGGCGCCGGCGCTGGCGCAGGACGCGGGGCACTACGCGTGCGCAGTGGCCGCGCCGCACGGGCCCGCCGCGCGCAGGGACATCGACATACAAGTGCGCAGTACGTACACGCTCACTCTACACGCTATACCTAACGTGTGTACCGAATGACTACTACTGTAGGTGCTCACTGTTCTCAGATCCACCTAAGATATCGCCGTTCATTTTTTCATCGGAGTTGACGGAGGGCAGTGCCGTGCAAGTTTTGTGCGGAGTCTCGTCGGGTGACAAGCCCATGTACTTCACCTGGTTGAAGGACGACGCACCACTGCCGCCCAGCCTGCAGGTACTGAACCGATCCACAAACAGGTATACTATATGGATAAATGCCTCTTGCTATATTGGTGATAACTACCTAACTATTTATTGAGTATATTTCTAACATACAAATATTTGGTTAGTAGGTACTTTCAAGTATCTTGTGCTGTTGCAGACTTCAATAATCTAGTTTAATTTAGTCGCATAAGTTGAGTCCATCCTGTAAAAGTGACGTTACAAGTATAATTTATCGGTGCAGATAGAAGAGAAGAGCCTGAACGAGTTCTCTCTGCTGATGTTCTCGGAGCTGACGGCGCGGCACAGCGGCGCGTACACGTGCCGCGTGTCCAACCACGCCGCCACCGTCAACTACACCGCCACGCTCAGCGTTAAGGGTAACCATCGCACTGACACGTTACTCCGAGTATAGCTACCGAGCAAGCGCTCACTGATCTGTTGTGTCGCATGCACCAGTGGCGCCGGCGTGGACGACGGAGCCGCTCGACGCGGCGGTGCTGCTGAGCGCGCCGCTGCTGCTGGAGTGCGCCGCCAAGGGTCACCCCGCGCCCACTATCACCTGGTTCAGACGCATCGGTCAGTGATTGTCTCACTCATATTCTTATTTATGTAGAAATTGTTTTGTCATTGAGTCATTATTGTGGACAAGGCGGCGCGAGCAGCGACGACGGCGAGCAGTGGGAGCAGGTGCGCGGCGCGGAGTGGGGCGCGGCGGGCGGCGTGCGCGCGCGCAACGGCTCGCTGGTGGGCGCCGCCGCCGCGCGCGCCCATCAGGGCCTCTACCGCTGCGTCGCGGACAATAGCGTCGGACCGCCGCTCATCAAGCACGTCAACGTCACTGTGCACGGTAAACCCACTTATATTTGGTTTATTCTATAATATTCATGCTCATATTTTCGTAAGTTAAAACTTACTATATCATGAACCTGGGGATCAGAGCCAGCGCACTTTGAAGGCAGCGGCGGCAACGTGTCGAGCGTGCGCGGGCGCAGCGCGGCACTCGCGTGCCACGCGCTTGGGGACGCGCCGCTCGCCGTGCACTGGACGCACCGCAGCGTGCGCCTCGACCCCACTTCTTACCGGTACGTATGCGCACTGCAGAGCTGACCATTCGCTCTGCTCGTTAGATTATTCCAATGTAGCTACGTATCGGTGCAGGTGGACGGTGACGGAGGTCCGCACGGGCGGCGGGCTGCGCTCCACGCTACAGCTGCGAGCCGCGGAGCGCGCCGACATCGGCGAGTACCGGTGCCACGCGCACAACCAGTACGGGCGCAGCGAGCAGCTCATGTACCTGCACGTAGACGGTGAGCACCTCGGTGACAGTGACGATGGGTACACGGTCGCTCGTGCTACAATGTTGGTGTCGTGCACAGAGCCGCCGGCGGCGCCGCGGCGGTTGGCGCTGGGCGGCGTGGGCGCGCGCTGGGTGCGCGTGCGCTGGAGCGCGGCGCCGGCGCGCGCCTACACGGCGCTGTGCACGCCGCTGCACGCGCTGCCCGGCGCCGCGCCCAGGGAGCACGCGACCAATCTCACCCTCGACACCGCCGACCCGGACACTCACAGGTGACTCTCTCTCTTTTATATCGTGCGATGTTTTAACTTTTTTTACTTTACAGATACACCCAGAACGTTCCGACTCGATTTGATGTAATGATATTCGTATAGAGCAGACGCCGACGGGCAGCGCACTCTGTCGGCGCGGCTGGAGGGCCTGCGCCCGGCGGCCGCTTACTCTCTGCGTCTGACCGCCTCCAACCACGTGGGACAGTCGCCGCACTCTGAACCTCTGCTCTTCACCACACTCGAAGAAGGTGCATTCAATTCTACCTTTGCTTCTTAAGACACTTACTACTAGTACTTGTTTATAGTATTTGAATCCTAATATATACGATTTTATGTTTTATTAGCGCCAACCGCATCTCCGCAGAACGTTCGAGTCAGAGCAGCCAACGTTGGCGAGCTGCACGTCTCATGGTCGGTGAGTATCACAAAAATATTATGTCAATAAGATTTACAAGTCTTAAATATTTAATTACTGGTGATATACAGAAAATGTATAGACAAGTTGAAATTGACCTATGTCATCAGCATTTACATTTAAAATTACATATGGAGGTCGGAGAATACCCAACCTATAAAGATCAGAAACTTATGGTACTTAATTGACGACATAGGACTAGTTCTTGTAAAATCTACTGCTTTCATCGGCGGCACCTCCTGTACTAGATGTCTTTTACAATTGGCTCATGAACGTAAGAATAAATTAATTTCAAATATACTAGAACATAATAATATACGTAGACGATTTGAGTGAATCGGAACTTCAGATAAAATATATGAAGGATTCACAATGAATCTTAATAAGTTTTTTGTTTGTAGTCGTAATAGCACGAAATAACTATTTTGTTATTATGTTTTGTATAAGCAGGAATGACCAATTTGAACAAGTTTTGTAAATAACCATTACTAAAAAATTTAATCATGAAAAGTGAAAAGAGTTGTGTTAGCCTTATTTGCTAGCGACCACTAACTCTTTGTTTTATGATATGATAGATTTGATTAAATGATACGATTTACTACTTTGAAATAGTATATTAAAAATGGTACAATAATGGTTTGATATTAAATCTACGATTAAATATCTAATTAGCTATTTAAATTAGAATTAATTAAATGATGAATTGATCTTGATTGGTTTTGATAGAATATGTTATGAGTTACGCGACAAGTTCGACCGCCGATTGCGTACTACTTATTTTAAAGTATAATCGATGCATTTATTCATTGAGCAATTATAAAAATGCTGAGCTGTGCGTTGCAATGCACCGAACAAAAAGTATTTTTAAAAGTAAGAAGTTTAGATAATGTCACTTTACTACGGTCACTATCGTCCTGTTAAATAAAATACGTGGCAGCATTCACGGATGGTTTATTACAACTTGTTTACATGACGGTTCGCGGCTGACTGGCCGCTCCCTATATTACAGTAAAACACATCATTACATTATACTCATACATCAGCATATCAACCTCCCTACAGAAGTATGTTTTTGTTAAGTAGTAGTCTTTCAGCAATTGAATTTAGTAGATATTCCAGCTTTACGTGTGTGATCACAAGTTATATGATACTTTACAAACTTATAGTGACCGCACGCGTGTGCGGGCAATATACAACGTCACTAGCGACATTCGCGTAACACCCATTACGTGCTAGATATAAGAAGTTTTAGGTACGTGAGCAGTGTTCTCACACCATATCAAACAAAAGTCTCATCTACAATATAATTTATAATTTTGACGTGTGACCGGTTGCGCTCAGGCGCCGCCACAAGATAGTTGGAACGGCGAGCTGCTAGGCTACGTGGTGTCGTGGCGCGAGCTGGGCCGGCCGGACGAGGACTCGGCTCGGTCGGGCAGCGCGGCGGCGGCGGGCTGGGCCAGCGCCGAGCTGACGCTGGCGGGGCTGCGCGGGGCCGCGCGCCACGCGCTCTCCGTGCGCGCGCACAACCGCGCCGGCGCCGGCCCGCACTCGCCCGCCGTGTACGCCACCACGCCCGCCGGCCTGCCCGACCTGGCGCCGCGCGACGTCGCCTGCGAGCCTGCCGCGCCGCGGACGCTGCGCGTGCGCTGGACGCCGCTGGACGCGCCACACGTGCACGCGCTGCGCGGATACGACCTGCACTATGCGCCGATGCACTTCGCACCCTGTGAGATATCGCTCATAACTAACGCTTGTCTGTATCAACCGTGTCATGTATGTCACTTGTGTGGTGTGTGCGCAGCGTGGGGCGGGGGCGCCGCTGCGACGGTGCGCGCGGGGGTGGCGGGCTCGGCGCTGCTGCAGGGGCTGCGCGCCGCCACCAACTACTCTGTGTGGGTGCGCGCTCGCAGCGACGCCGGCCTCGGCCCGCCCGCGTCACCAGTCTACTGCGCCACCGCCGACGACGGTTTGTTGCATTCTTTCACCTATCATCATCATCATCATCATATCGGCTCGTTATTTTCCCCCACAGAGAAAGCCCTCTTCACACACAGAGTAGGAGGACCCACCTATACCTAGTGCTAATTATCACTACAAACATTATAATGATCTTAAAGTGGGATCAAACCTCGTGGAGCTATTGTATCTGTGTACTTGCCCCGATGCAGCTACAATGTCGGTGTACGATGCTACGCTCTATTATAATTAATTTTTTTTTTATATTATAGCCTACCAAAGTGACTCCACTCCGCCTGATGGTAAGCCGTCAGTGGAATCCAGAAGTGGCGGCCACTATACCAAAAGCCATCGTCTTAATCTGTTGGTATGGTGGCCTCCAATATGGCAGCTGGGAATGGGCTTAGGGGAAGGAAATGAGGAAGATGAGGAAAGAGGAAAGGGGGAAATTGGGCCTCCGGCGCTTTCACTCACCGAACGAAACGCAGTAGTACGTATACTACTACTCTAAAGTCGATCGTCTATGAGAGGGTAGTACTTCCCCGGACGATCCGGCCCATTCATGCTGAAATCAGCGTGGATCTACTACCGTACAAACTACTTCACAAAGCTTTAGTAACTTTAATAACTGTGTATGTATGTAATGTGTCAGTGCCGGAGGTGGTGGTGCAGCTCCGCGCGCTGGGGAGCGCGGCGGACGCGGTGCGCGTGTCGTGGCTGGCACCGGCCGCACCGCGCCTCACGCACTACACGCTCTACACCAGGGAACTCGGCAAGTACGCACGCGCTCCTATGTCTAAGGATAGCAATGTGTACCTACACCCGACTATTTAATAGTGCTCTTATGCTCGAAGGGTGGGCGGCGAATGGGCGCAGCGCGTGGACGCGGCGGGGGGTGAGGACGCGGGAGGGGAGGCGCTGGGCGGCGGCGACGAGGTGTGGCGCGAAGTGCGCGGCCTGCGCGAGCGCACCGTCTACGAGTTCTGGGTGCGCGCCGTCACCGCGGCCGGCGCCGGCCCGCCCTCGCGCCCCGTCACCGCGGCGCCGGCCCCGCCCTGTACGTATCGCTCGTCACTGTGTGTATCGCGTGGCGTGCACTGACGGCGAGCACTCACGTGTCGCTTATATGCACAGCGTCGGCTCGCATCTCGTCGTTCAGTCGCGCGCAGTACGCGGCGCAGGGCTCGCGCGTGCGCCTGCGCTGCGCCGCGGTGGGCGCGCCGCCGCTGCGCTGGCGCTGGTCGCCGCTGCCGCCCGCTCACACTGTGACTGATACGGGCGACCTCATCATACACAGTACGCATATACCATAATAATTATTAAATACTAACAAGGTGCAAACTGCTTGACCAGTCTGAAGGCAAATAAATATTATTTTATTTCGTGGTGGCTTCGCTTAAATTTTAGAAGTCTGCATACTCAGAAATTAAAAATTAAATTGTTTACTCAGAAGATTCGTTCAGCTACATTTTATGAATTTTTATATATGTTAAATTGTGACGGTAGTAGATCCACGACGGTCTCAGCGTGAATGAGTCGAACGTAGATACTTAGAAGTGGTCGTCGCGACGTGTGTGCGCAGAGGTGGAGGTGTCGTCGGGCGGCAACTACACGTGCGTGGTGCGCGGCGGCGGCGGCTCGGACGCGCTGCAGGTGGCGCTGGTGGTGCGCGCGCCGCCCGCCGCGCCCGCCCCGCGCCTCGTGCGCGCCGAGCGCAGCGCGCTGCTGGTGGCGTGGGGCGCGGGCGCGCGCGACGTGCTCGCCTACACGCTGCGCTGGGCGCGCGCCGCGGCCGCGGGCGCCGAGCGCGCGCGCCGCCTGCCGTCGCCCGACGCCGCGCTGACGCTGTCGGGGCTCGCGTGCGGCGCGCTGTACCGCGTCACGCTGCAGGCGCACAACGCCTTCGGTGCCTCGCCGCCCTCCGAGCCGCTGCTGGCGCGCACGCGCGGCGACAGTCAGTACATTCCTTGCCTACATTCTATTGCCTACCACGCACACACATGTTACCTCCTCATTTTGTGGAGAACTCGGTGTCACGTCATAATCATCTTCTTCTTCATCGACGACAACGCTCGGCACCGATTTCGAGCTTGTTGTATTTCTGCAAAGTGAATTCCTTTTCTTTACTCAGTTCATGCTGTTTAATACGGTATAATATACTATGCGTAGAGGCTCGTGCGCCGCCGGGCAAGGCGCTGGTGTGGAGCAACAGCACGTCGATCCGCCTGAATCTGCTGGCGTGGGGCGGCCGCTGCCCCGTGGAGGCCTGGAGCGTGGCCATGCGCTCGCCCGCGGGCCACTGGCGCGACCTGCCCGCCGACGGAGAAGTGGCCGAGGTACGCCCGACGAAAAAATGTCTGCCTACTTTATGTCTTACTATGATAAAATGTCTGTCTACTTTATGCCTGTCGATATGTCTGATTACATATCGACAGGCTCACAACCTGCAGCCGGGCAGCTGGTACGAGGTGCGCGTGCTGGCGCGCTCGCCCGCCGGTGACACCCTCGCGCTCTACCGCGCCGCCACGCACACGCTCAACGGAGGTCAGCACACTCTACCTACATACTGAACCTATACACTACCCAACCCAGTTTGTTCCGAGGTTGGTAACAAAATAATGTGTGTCGTTGCATGTGGCACTCAGAGCGGCTGGGCGAGGCAGAGGAGGTGCCGGCTGCGGGCGAGGTGGCTGGCGGCGCGGGGGGCGGCGCGGGGGACGGCGCGGTGCCGGCGCCGCTATGGCGAGCTCCCGCGCTGCTCGGCGCCGCGCTCACACTGCTGCTCGCCGCGCTCACGGGTAACGCTCCGCAGTAGACAGTACGCTAGCGGCAGTGGCGAGCGACGACTACACTTGAGCTTCGCTTCAGGCGCGGCGCTGGCGCGGCGGCGCGCGGCGTGGTGCGCGCGGCGCCGCTGCGAGCCGCCGGCGCGCCGCGCGCTCCCGCAGCTCTACAGCACGGAGCCCGGCAAACGCAACGGCAAAACTGTCACGCCGCCCGACGGTAATACGTCACTATCGAGCACGATCACTATCATTCGAGCGTTACGTTTAAAAATCAATATTTACCTATAAAGTCAATGAACTTAGTATAGAAATAAGTTATCTTACGAACATCTAAGACATTCAGTAGCCTGACAAATCGGACCACAGAACCATAGAATGTAGGCGTTTCGTGTAAAATACTGACATGTACTCGTAACAGTTTTTTAATGGTGGTAATACTAGTCCACTTCCGGATGTCGATAAACCCAAATCAATGAACCCTTGGAATATTCCTACGCTCGAATACCGTTAAAACTCTGAGTGCTTAGACAATTGGCATAATGCTAATAAAATAGAATTGAATAGATTAAAAAATGTATGGGATTGATGTAAGATAGACAGTGGGCGTGGCATGACGGTGACGTGACGCAAGCGGTTGTAACAACGTACTAACATATCACGTCAAAAGCGACGCCGCTATGTGCCGTCTTCATTACAATTACGTCACGACACTGTTTTCGCCCGCTCGATGTCAGTCCAAACTTCAAATGATACAGTGAACTTTATTGCTATTAAGCTATAACAATTCCTTATTTTGGGCCTAGATAGCGTTGTGTAGTTGCTGTGTTATTATATTATATTGTGTTCAAAATCTCCACTCCGTATCAAGGGAAATGCTGTGAGTGGCCAATTCACGGTCTGTCCTGTCCACTTCGCCCAGCTCCGCGTCAATGGAAACGCACCCTAAATGTACGTTCTGTATACAGTGGCGGGTGAGCTGCACGAGATAAGTCCGTACGCGACGTTCAGCATGTCGGGCGGCGCGGGGGTGGCGGGCGGCGCGGGGAGGGAGGGGAGGGAGGGGTGCGCGCTGCACACGTTCGGGCGCGCCGAGCCGCTGGACCTGGCCGCGCCGCCGCCGCGCCCCACCCTGCGACCGCACGCCAACGGTGGGTGCTTGTTACATGTACCGGCTACTACTCTCACCGACATTCGCCACTCTTAGAACTTACATTATGATGCATTACTGAGCAATTGCTTCACCTTGAAATAGCCAAAGAGTAAATCTATGGTCGATCCCGTCGAATTACCTACTGACCAGAATTTTGTTAACATTTCTGGGTTTCTCAGGTTTGGTAAATAGTCATCGACTCCCTAATCTCTATTACCTAAAATCCAAATTCAAAACTACTAGTTGATAAACGGACGCCAAAATTTCGTTCATAAATTGGTCTGTAAAGATATTTTTTACCTACTTTACACACCTGCTTACTATTAGGCAGAGTGGAGTTACTTTGGTGTAGGCTAATATAAAAAATATAATGTGTGTACGTGTGCGTGCGCAGAGTACGTGCGCGGGCGCGATAGCGACTCTGAGTCGAGCGGGTCGCCGTGCGCCGCCTGCGCCGCCGACCTGTACCGCCTGCCCGCGCCGCTCCGCACAGGTACCTACGTCCGCACCGTGCGGTCGCAGCGCGCCGCAGCACCACCCACTCGCCACTCTGTTACAGACACGCTGCCCGCCGTCGAGTCCAGCGCGGACGACACCTCGTACAGTGCGGGCGCGGGGGGGCGTGCGACGCGGGGGGGGCGGCCCGCGGCGCGCGCGCGCCGGCGACGCGACCACACGCGGCACGGCTCGCAGCCCACCGTCAGGTAACGCTCACACAACTGAACTGTCGCCACTAGCCCACCGTAACTGTTAGTACCTATCTAAGAAAATTTCAGCCATCAGTCGATAGTTACTTAATGATGTAGTGTGATATACTTTATTGGAGTATCGATTATAAACTAGATTTTTCTCTTTCCGATAAAGCCACCGTTTCTAAGGAGAAGACCCATTAGGCGGCGACTAGTGTCGGTAATTACTCATAGATCGCGGCGACGACCGTAGACTCCCCTCCTCACCGCCCAGCATGGCTTCATCGCTTCTTATATTGTTACCTTTTCAGTAGGAACGATAAGTCTGCCTGAACCCAGCCGAGGGAATGTAGCAAAACCACCGAGAAATCAATACGAAATTAAGTGCGTTCTTAAAATGTTAACTAATTATACACAAATAATTAGTTTAGATTTGTCAGTGGTGGGGCACATATTCGCTCTTGTGTAGTAACTCTAGCGTGGTAGGTGAGCAGCGTGCATGAGGCCGACACCTGACACAGCTCGAGCGTGTTGCAGGTACCTGCGGGGGGCGGCCCACCCGCTGCTGTGAGCAGCGCCGTCCGCGCCACTTGTACATATTACATGTTGTAGCTGTAAGCGTTCATGTTGTCACAACACGACTGACCTGATCATGTTTCATATTAATAATATCATTGAGTTTTATACGTGCCTTTCATTTTCTTGCCAAATATTGTCTGATACCTGACACTATTGACTACCTATTCAACTTAATATTGATTATAGAGCGCGTACACAGACACGAACGTCATCGAACTATGATGGTCGTGTTTTTGTACGCGCCGTGTCGGCACCACGCTCGACGGTTTAGGTGTAAACGAGGCCTAAGATCAGAGGAATCCTCCTTTACACAAAAACCCACGACTGTAGCCATCACTGATTTCCCTCCTCATCCTTCTCCTTACATGGCAACGGTTTGATCGTGCATTTTTAGGCTGACCGTGGTTTCAGCCTGAGAAGATAGCGCCTAAGATCAGCGGCGTGTATACAGCGTGAACTCCGAGCCACAGCACTCACGATATATACGTTTACACATGACACATACTGGTAAAACGCGACGCTCACGCCGCACCGTTTGCAGCCTTACCATAAATTGCTTTTGCAATGCTTAAAACACACAGCCTTAAACATAAGTTATGATTCCTCGGGAATTGTGCCGGAGGCTTGGAGAGAGGCGAATGTTCAACCCATTCCCAAAAAAGGGGATAGGTCCGAGCCAGGCAACTATCGACCCATAGCTGTCACCTCAGTTCTCTGCAAGGTGCTTGAGCGGATAAAAAACTCCCAACTAGTCCGCTACCTAGAGGGTCACTCGTTAATTCGTGACCGACAATATGGCTTTAGGTCAAAACGGTCTACGGGTGACCTTCTAGCGTATATCACGCACCAATGGGGTGAAGCTATGGACAGGCATGGCGAGTCCTTGGCCATCGGCCTTGACATAACCAAAGCCTTCGATAGAGTCTGGCACCGTTCGCTTCTGTCCAAGCTTCCAGCATATGGTCTGCCACCCCAGCTGTGCAACTGGATTGCCGCATTCCTGCGTGAGCGCCGCATTAGAGTCCTTTGTGACGGATCGGCCTCCAATTATTTGCAGGTCAACGCTGGGGTGCCTCAGGGGTCCGTCTGTATCTTCTGCATGTCAATGACATGTTGTCCCTTGGCAACATTCATTGCTATGCAGATGATAGTACAGTGCATGGGCGATATCTCGGACATCCTGCGGCCAAACAGACTGACATCGAGGCAAAACGCCTAGAACTTGTCGCTGAGCTCGACCAAGTATTATACCGCATTTCTAAATGGGGTTGTGAGAATTTGGTCGAGTTCAATGCCAAGAAAACACAGGTGTGCGCGTTCTCTGCAAAAAAATCTCCGTTCCTTCCCCTTCCCTCTCTTCAGAACACAGCGTTACCACTACAGGATAGCCTAAGTATCCTGGGTATGGACATCAGCCGAGATCTCAACCCCAAGAACTACATCGAGTGCGTCATTAAAACCGCCTCCTGTAAACTCGGTGTCCTGAACAGGGTGAGGCGGTACTTCACGCCCGAGCAGCTCTGTCTTCTTTATAAGACACAGGTTCGTTCCTGCGTGGAGTACTGCTCTCATCTTTGGGATGGCTCCGCACAGTACTTACTGGATGCACTCGATAGGTTGCAGCGGCGAGCAGTCCGTATCATCGGAAGCCCGGAGGCTACTAAGACCCTTGAGCCTTTACAGCTGCGAAGAGACATCGCCTCAATGGCCGTCTTCTATCGCCTTTACCATGGAGAGTGTTCTGAAGAGCTCTTTGAATTAATCCCACCCTCTCCCTTTTTATCCAGAACAACACGTGCGGGACTAAAGTGCCACCCTTTCACAGTGGAATCTAAAGGGTCTCGAACCAAACGGTTCAGCACTTCATACTTTTGTCGCTCAATTAAAGCCTGGAACTCTTTGCCAGCGCATGTGTTCCCATCTAATTTTGATTCTGGGTCTTTTAAGCGGGGCGTGAAAAAGCATCTCACTAAGCCGCCATAGTGGAGGCCACCATACCAGTAGTTTGGCTTTTGGAATGGTGTCCGCCACTTCTGGATTCCACTTACTGCTTACCATCAGGCAAAGTGGAGTCACTTTGGTAGGCTAATATAAAAAAAAAAAAAAAAAAAAAAAAAAAAAGATTAACACTGACATCAGGTAGGCCGTATGCTGGTTTAACACAGATGATACATAAAAAAGGTGTATCTCGGAATTTGGCCAATTAAAGACTACAGGTGGATAAAAAAGCTCAAAAGCTTCGAAGTATCGGCTTACTAGTAGAGGGGCATAAAACCGTTACATGGTACTATATTTGTTATAAGTAAACAGTGTAAGCTTATCCAGCGCATACAATCTCCTTACAACAATATTGTTTTAGCTAGTGTCAACTGTACACTGCACTAGTGTAGCTAATGTTAGTAGTATTAGTGGCCAGAGTATCTCGCCGGCAACTTCATATTTGTACTAGGGAAGGGAAAATAAGATTGCATTCGTTACTATTCTACTCATATTTATTAAAAACTATCATAACGCACTGATTACTGTGAATGTATTACATGTAACTACTAATTAAGTACCTACATTAAGTGAAGCATTAAATAGTTGTACAAGCTATAAATTATGTTGTTGAAGAGCACGTTTTTAAATACGTGAGGTGAGATTCACTACGTCGCCTCTTTCGTCTGACGGAGCACTGCGTAGAATGTGTATGAGGACTTTATAATCTGAAACAAACAAATAAAAATGCAACAATCAATAAGTGTTTGTAGCTAGAAGTAACAATAGTGTTAGTTCGCGGGAAATACCTTGACGAAAGTGTCCAACGAGAGCGGTATGACGAGTCCGGCGACGGGGCGCAGCGGCCGCTTGGCGCGCTCCATCACCACCAGCAGCGAGCGGCGGAACGAGACAGGGGTGCGAGACCACTCCATGCTGTAGATAGACTCACACACGCGGTCGCTCTGTCAACAACACAACACAGTGTTCACCACCTCCAACACTACCGCCGAGAGGAACAACCATCAAGAACGCACTAGCAGTACCTCGTCAGTGACCTGGTTTCCGTAGTAGCAGTACAGGAACAGCTCTACCAAGATGCAGCTCGTGAACATTGTCATCGACGCAAACTCTATGCTCAGCACGCTCAACTAAAACCACAATGGTACTATTGTTACCTTGCTTATCTATAATTATGAAGATACTGTTAGGTTGAACATGCTAAAGGTTATCGTAACGGGATCATCACAAAATAAAACATTGCATAATATTATTGTTTCATTCATTTTTACCAGTATGCAACACGTGAAGTAGATACAGAAGCAACTCTCTGTAGCTTGCGCCCGAGAGCTGTAGCTAAGGAAGTAGACTATAAGAGAAAAAGACGGCAATTTAACCTTAGAGGGTTTACGCGTCATGAGTGGTAACATCGCTATTTAGTGTCATATTTCGTGCTTTTAAATTTTTATCATTTAATCGGGGATATATTTTAAAATATGTTTTATATTGTAGTTTTTTTATAATAGATATTGATATGTTCTATAATATTGTCAAAATTTTTTTGTTTTATCATCAATACTTTCGCAGCGCATGCGATGAAAGACATTTTTTCACTAATTTTTTACACCTTGGGTTGTTTTTAGTGGGAATTTCTAAGTATCTTTCATTTTTCTAATAATAACCTATGTTACTCATGATAATGTAGCTTTCTAATAGTAAAAGATTTTTTGAAATCGGTCTAGTAGTTTTTGAGTTTATTCGTTGCATACACAAATACAAATCTTTCCTCTCTATTATATTAGTGTAGATTACTGAATAAAGTTGTGAACTAGACAAAGTAGTCTAGTTCGGGCCAAGCACACATATTGTAGGAAACGATATGAAGGTGCTAGCTCAGCGTCTTCAAGAGAATTAGACCAGATCAAGTAATATATAGTGTTTCATTCAACAGGACAAACCTGTTCGTCATCAGAAAAGAGCGAAGGCCGTAGCCAATTTGCTATTAAGAGTCTTTGGACTAGTATTCGCCATTGCTAGATCCTGCTTACCATCAGGCAAAGAGTGAAATCATTTTGACAGGCTGTAAAAAATCTAAGAAGTTTATTAAAGCAATATCTTTAAGATTGCGCCTTGATCGGGAACACTCACGCTGACCATCTGGTAGGCGGCCATGCACAGTATCCATCCGCCGATGCCGAACTGTATTAGTATCGCCGTGCCGAATATATCTTGTAACATCTGCGTTGTGCTGCACAAAGCAAATCATAAGTCAGTAGTGCAGTCGTACAGTGCGTCCCACGTAGGCAACTCGTGGGTAGTTGTCTACGTGAGTGGCAGCTTGGGGGACGTAGAGTGCTCGTACATACTCGGTGATCTTCTTATAGTGCATCAGACACTCCAGGAACAGCTCCATCAACTTGTTTTCGTAGGACATCCCCGGCTGCCGCTCCACCAGTTCTGACGCACGCTGCGGCAGACTCTCAAAGTTAGTTCTGTAATAAATAGTCTACATTAAAGGTTTATGCGTGAAGATAACGAATATTTTCTTAACCATCATAAGAGAGGTACACAGAGTAACGGAAGAGGTAACTTCTGGTGAAATTATCTTACAAAAAACGGCCACTAAATAACATTAGCATCAGGTCAATTACACAGTTTACAAAGATTTTGAAGAGATTTGTTCTTTGTTAGTGATATTCCAGTGTTGGGTGGAGCAACGAGGACAAATTTATTGAACTGCAGAGAGCTCAAAGATCTGTCTTAAATATTCTTTCTGTAAGGCAACTTTATATCTTACATAGTGTATTAAAGGTACACTCAAAGCTTACTTTCGATCCTGATCTTCTCAAGAAAAGAATAATTATAACGTTGCTCCAATTGGCACAAGCAGCACAACTTTCGCAAGAAAACCATTGCGCGACTTAGTCAGAAGTGTACCAAATTGCGAATTGCACCTTTTTAACCCTGTGCACATTTTGCGAAGTGCTCATTGTGCGACTGAGCCCCATGTTTTTACCCGACTACGACAACGCCAAACGGAGGGTTATGTATACGACAGGCTATGTATGTATGTATATATGTATGTATGTATAAATGTATATATATATATTTTTTTTATTTTTTATTTTCTTTATTTAGAGACAAACAGTCACAATACATCTATTACATTTTGAGTTTTTATAAGACCTAAACCTATAGTCTCCTAAATTACATGGTATGGTTCACAAATTATAATTACATACAAATTAAAAAAATAGCAATTAACGTCACTTAACAAATTTATGTTGACAATTCTCTCATTACAACTTCTTTAAATTTAGAGAGTGAAAGGTGGAAAATGTCAATGTTATCGTTAAGTTTTTCGTTGTACAAACCGCAGGCACGTCTGAGAAAACTATTTTTTGCATAGCATGTTTTACAAAGCATCAAAGAGAACAATTTATTTTTACAACAAGAACAAGCCTTGTCTACGTGGCACATTAAAAGAAATACCTTCCAGCAATTTGGGTGCATCCACCAAGTCATTAAGTAGTTTAAACAGAAAGACAACATCAGCACAGCTACGTCGGTGTGTTAATAACTGTACTTTGTGTCGTTCGGCTGATGACGCGTAGTCCAAATAAAGATTGCCGGTTCTATAGTCAAGTGCTTTTATAAATTTCTTTTAAATCCTCTCTATTCTATCAGCGTGAATGTTATAGAGTGGGTTCCAAACTGAACTTGCAAACTCTAAATGACTACGTACAAAGCTATTGTATAGTAGTTTATAAGTATGAGAATCTTTAAAAGATTGCCCCACTCGCAAAATAAAACCTAATTGTTTGTATGCTTTGTTAAGCATATTATCGATATGGGGAACAAATGTTAATTTAGAATCCATAATAACACCTAGATCGCGTATTTGGGTCACTTCATTCAAGGGTTTTCCTAATAACTTATAATTATATTAAATAGGGTTACGTTTTCTGCTAAAAGATATGAAATGACATTTATTTGAATTAAGTAATAATTTATTATTTCTGCAATATGTTTCAAAATTTATAAGGTCTCGTTGTAGCAAGTCCGAGTCATCAGAGCAACGTATAATTTTGAATATTTTAATGTCGTCAGCGTATAAAAGTATGTTTGAATTTGTGATATGTTTAGTGACGTCATTTATAAACAAATTAAACAATAAAGGACCCAAATGGGATCCTTGTGGAACACCAGAAGTGATATATTTATAACGGGAGGAGAAGCCTCCCAATACTACAGCTTGACTCCTATTATCGACATACGATTAAATCCAACGAAAGAGATCGCCGTGTATACCAAGTCGCCAAAGTTTTTCCAATAGCGTATTATGACAATTTTTTTTTATGTATGTATGTTCATCTGTTCCCTCGTATCTTCTAAGCCAGCCATCAAAATTTGGACAACTAGTTCGTAAAAAAATGAAATTAAACTATCATTATTATATCAGTCACCCTAATGTATCACGATAAGTCATATGTGCACTGACCGCAGGATGCGAAGCTGCGCCTTGCACTGATTGAGCACGGTGGCCATGAACGCGTCCATCGTAGTGTTGGCGATGCCCACCAGCGTTGTCACGTAGTACGAGTACGCCAGCACCAAGTAGAACCTACCGACATAGTTCGCATTTGAGAACGAACAGCGACCAAGAACAATGCAAATTTGTTTAAGTGTCTCACATAATGTTCGATTGGTTATAATCTACGTGGATCCAGAAGGGAAACTCGACGGGCAATGCGCGCAGGTGGTAAATAACGGGGAACGTGATCCAGAGCGTGCACGTGACGACGGCGGCGCTGGAGTACACGTGCACGAAGCGGCCCGAGCTCGCCGCCGTCGCGCGCAGCAGTCGCTGGCACTGCGCCACCGGTTGGTTGAACAGCGGCTCTGCGGGCAAGTCATCCACATGATCACTCAGCGTAGACGACTGCTGTACAGCGAGCGGCCGCGCCCCTCACCGTCCAGTCCGCTGATCATCGCGTCCACGCGCGCCGCCTTCGTGTGGAACACTACTTGTTTGGCGATCGACGTGATGTGGCACAGCAGCAGGAACATCACGCGCGCCAGCTTATTCATATCTAGTTGTACCTAAACAAAAGATGATAGATACTCTTAGACTATAACATAACAGTTCAATTTAAACTTTAATAGATAAGCGTCGCAAGCACCTGGTACGAGTAGGCGCACTCCTGCAGCAGGTACAGAATGGTGACTGCGAGAATGAGCGCGCGGTACAGTTCGTGCAGCCTCCGAAGCTGGTCACTTTGCTCCACGGACAGGCGACAGAAGCCGCACCAGCGCAGAATCCGCAAGTGCGGCAACACGCACTGTGACGATAACGACCTGCGCAAACGCATGCGACCACAATGACAATTACCTCGAGTAATTCTACAGAATAACAAATATAGGTACTTAATTAAGTTGTACAAAAGTAATGAAGTGTTTGATGCAGATCATACGCACATGTCGTCTCCGAGTGGGTCCAGTGGTACAAGTGCGTAGGTTACTAGGTAGGTACGTAATGTTTGACTAATGATATAATTACAGGGGCCGCTTGTAATTACAACTTGTACCACGATGAAGAGATTAATAACAGTGTGTCCACGGCGACCACGCCCCCTCGCGTGCCGCGCCGGCCCCGCGCGCCACACACATGCACACCGTACACTGCACTGATTCATCCAAATCACGTACTTTGTTGTCTATACGTCTGGTTACTCTGATTGGTTATTCCTAATCCTTGTTCAGTTTAAGTTTAAAGGTAGGTTGTAAGCAACATTCCATCATAAATGTCTATTGCTAGGCATAGACATCTCCCAAGACTGAGTCGCCGTAATCCTTCGATTTTCCACAAATAAACGTTCTATAAATGAAAAATTTTAAAATGGGTAGGTACTTACCTTATATAATTATGTTGTTCACAAATCTTGTGTGTGTTGTGTATTGTGGTGTGCCGTGTGTATCGGCACGTTTTAATAACGAGGGATTGTCATCATTACAACACGATATACAAACTGGACTGATTTAATAATTGAGTAGCAACTGTGGGGAACGAGATTTATGATTTGCACCTGATATCATATACATGAAACATTATTATAGTTTTAGCAAACATTAAAACTGTGACTACGTGATCATGTCTACGCTAGATCTACATTTTCTATGATGAATGCTTCAGATCTACACCTCCTTGGTCTGCCGCAGCACCGCGTAGAAACTGTACGACGATTTCAATATCTGCGGAATACAAACGAGTACTTAAACATTATACCTAGAGTAGGTACTTGGTAATAGTAGGTAGGTACATCTGTACAGTTCGTGTGTATGTGGCACTGACCGTGACGTAGGTCTCCAGCGAGAGTGGGATGATATATCCGGCGGTGGGGCGCAGAGGACGGCGCGCGCGCTCCATCACCACCAGCAGCGAGCGGCGGAACGAGACAGGGGCGCGAGACCACTCCATGCTGTAGATAGACTCACTCACGCGGTCGCTCTATCAACACAACCAGCTGTGATCATCACTATACTCTAGCTGTTTATCAGACTCGACACCTCCACCACTCTTAGATTTCACTAACCACTTACCACCAGGCAGAGCTTTGTGCCATTGTCATCACTTGGCGGAAAGGGCACTAAATCACCTATTGAATGATAATTAAATAAATATAATAAATGTTTGTATATTTTTTGGCACAAATTACTTGGTCAGAACTCTCTTCTGGTCAAAACAATCGTCTACATAAAGAGAGATGTTCTCTACCGCTAATAAACAGTGTCTAACGCTCGACAGTTAGTTATCATTTACCTAATTATAATATCGCGATTGAGTATTCTAGGCACTCACTGTTAACTTGTTTACTCGTATTCTCGCCTCGTCACGTGGCTCGACACTTGTCGTCGAACGAGCACGGGGTATACTGACTGATGAGTCTTATGGCCAGCATGAGGTTCTGTCCCTTTTGTGTTCACACACATCTTGTTGATAATGAACTCACCTAGTTACTGAGAGGTGGGTAAGTGTTGTACCTGTACAGTGACCTCGTTCCCGTAGTAACAGAAAAGTAGCAGCTCCGTCAGTATGCAGATGATGAAGAGCGTGGTGGACGCGAACTCTATGCTCACCACCTTGATCTGCAACCAACCACCAACACCCGTTAGTGTGACGTCACATCACACACACACACACACACACACACTGCGCTACACTCACGCTCACTATCTTGTAGGCGGCCATGCAGAGGATCCAGCCACCCACGCCAAACTGCACCAAAAGCGGCAAGCTGAAGATGTCATGCAGCAGAGTGCTTAACCTGCGCAACCAACAAACACAACATTACTTAGGCCGGTCTTACATTATCATATTTAAATCATATAAATATGATTTCATATCTCTAAATTCTGTGATTATAGTTATATGATGACGTTCTTCATTTTTACTTACACTTATTGATCATAGAAATGTCACATACCATCAAGCCGTGTTTTCCGTTGCTATGGGATCCTTTCCCTTTCCTTCAAATCAACACACTAGCACCGTCTATTTACATACAGACTGTACTAGTGTGTTGAATATGATCCTACTTGTACGCTAGCTGTCAAAAAGGATTTTGACAGGATATTTTCTATGATCATAGTTAGGGAACTATGATCATAGAAAATATGAATCACATGTAGTTATTATACCACATATATGTCATATGTTCTTCATATAAAAATGACTCACACATCTATGATGATATTTCTATGATAGTCTAATAGCGGCCTAATAGAATAGAATAGTTAAGGTTCGCCGATATGTCTGTACAATGTACAATGTGCTAAAACAATAGTAACAGGCGGACACGCAGACTATACGCGCAGCTGATTGTAAAGCACAAACATCTTGGATGCGGTTCAATGATAGTCATTGATAGCCAAAATAATGGAATGATTTATTGTATACTTGAACCTCAGAACAAAGATCAAGACTTTAACTAACGTAACTAGTGTGAATACGACGAATAGACGACGGAAAATCCCCTGACAGAGATAAGCTGCTACTGTTATAACAGCAGTCGACAACAGGACATAGATTATCAAATATTGTTGTATGTCATGACTAGAAATTTCAGAATTCAAGGCATTTTCCTAGATCCACGCTGGTTTCAGCATGAAGCGGCCGGGTCGTCCGGAGAAGTACTACCCTCTCATAGAAGATCGACATAAGAGTGGTAGTAACCGTATGTTGCGTTTCATTCGGTGAATTCTCACTCACCGAGAGCGCCGGTGGCCCTAGTTTTCTCCTTTCTTCTTTCATCGCATCCCTAATTCCCTTCACCTACCTTATTCCTAGGCACCATAGTGGAAGACACCAGACTAGTAGTTTGAGATTATGGCTTTTGGGATGGCGACCACCACTTCTAGATTCCACTGACTGCTTACCATCAGGCAGGGTGGAGTCACTTTGGTATGCTTATATATATAAGGCTTATATTATAAGGAAAAGAAAAATATCCGATTTCATTTGCTTAATTTGTTTCTTGATTCATTGTGTTATGCGAGTCTATAAGCAAGGCAAAATCGTTCTACAATTCTAGCATCACATAGAAGATACCTTCTTTGAAGGTCTATCTATGTATTTCGGTTTTCTGAGAGAGGTGGTCAGAGAAGCGACGATTAAGGGGCAAGTACAATACAATAAAACAAGGGACTAAGTACCTATATGTAAGACTGTTACACACATTGTTCATGTAGGGGACGTGATACAGATACCGTTTTCTTAGGTATAAGTACCTATGAGTATATACAAATGCATGCAGTACCTACTTGACTCGGTTAGTGTCTACCTACTTAAACTGTTAAGCAAACAGTAAAAGAATTGTGATTTCAGGTTCCCTGAAGTAATATATAGTAGATGAATCTTAAATAATAAATGAGTTTGACTATGACTTGATTTCACCTTACCACATATAGCGAAACGTTGTAGATGAGAATAATATATTCAGACGATTCAAGATATAAAAATATATATTTTGAGCCTTTTAATAATTTTGTATAATTAATACATATTTAAGTAACAATAGGTATGCCTAACTGGCGCTAAGTAGTACCTATCACAACAACACCAACACCGAGGGAACAACATTACATACACATGAATGTGGTGACTCACTCAATAATTTTCTTGTAGTGCAGCAAACAATCAACTAAGAGCTTCTGCAGATTGTCGGCGTACTGCCGCGAGTCTTTGCTGGCGGCGGTTGCGCGCTCCGGCAGCGTCTCAAAGTTCACTCTGTAAAGTATAATGAGCAGTAGATAGTGGGTATCAGGTGTAACTCCATGTGGTTAATGTAGAACGAGGACTTCACCAACGCTCACCGTAAGATACGCAGCTGCGTCTTGCACTGGTCCAGTATGGTCGCCATGAACGCGTCCATCGTCGTGTTGCCGACTGCCACCAGGTTCGTTGTGTAGAACGAGTACAACACCACTGCACTGAACCTGATCAACGAACGACACAAAAATGGGCATGTACTGAACGTAATCGCATACTACTAGCAAAGAACTTACTATTATACTAGCGGCATACTATCTCCTTTACTTTTCTCTATCTTTATTTATCTCTTGACACCGAATCTTCAAAGTGCGTATCATCTTCATGCTGACGACTTGCAGTTATATTCACAGACAAGCGTTATTAACATATCGTAAGCTATTGCAGACTTAAATAGCGACCTTACAACTATTAGCAATTGGTCAAATCAGTTTGGCTTGTCTGTGAATCCAGCCAAATGCCAAGCTATCATAGTAGGTAACGAACGTATGATGTGCAGATTTGATTCGAAAATTCTACCACCGCTTTCTTTGAACAATCTGCCTATACCGTACAGTCCAGTTGTTAAGGATCTTGGCTTGCTAGTTGACACTAATCTTAATTGGAGGGCTTAAGTTCTTAGTGTCAGCCAAAGAGTTATTGGAACCCTACGTGCCTTTTATCGCCTGACAAACTTTCTTCCTTTTAAAAAGAAAACTATGCTCGTGCAGAAATAATTTTTTCCTGTAATTGACTATGGTGATGTATGCTATTATGACCTGAATGCAGATTTACTCAATAAATGTGACCATTTTCTCAATTACTGCATTCGATTTATTTTTAACTTTCGTAAGTATGATCATATGTCTAATTATCGTTCTGAACATCATTGGTTGCATCATCGTCAACGCCGTAGCTTGCGTGCTCTCTCCTTGCTTTACGAGTATTCTATTCTTAACTCGCCTTCTCCTCGTACTTACCTAACTTCTTTCTTCCAGTATTTGTGCTCCACTCACGCCAGAAACCTTCGTTCTTCAAATGATCTTCTCCTTGCGTGTCCTTTCCATTCAACTGAATTTATTCATTCCTCATTTGTAATCCAGGCTGTTCTTCTCTGGAATGACTTACCTCTAAAAATCAAGATGGCCACTAACCGGTTAACATTTAAGCTGAAAGTACGGGCTCTACTCTTCGAGAAATTGTTGGAATCATCACGTTAATTGTCTTATTTTTGTACATATTTAGTGTATGTAGTAGTAATTATATATTATATGTTATGTATGTATAATAATTGTTAATCATATATATTTCATATCATATTTATTTATGTATTTCATTATGTTTTTGTGTTGTTTTACAACCTATACATTCCTTTTTATCATATTTTCATATCTTGATTTATTTGCTGCACCTACTTTGTTTATCTCTGCATCACCTAAGGTTGACTGGTAGAGAATGCTTATAGCATTAAGTCCGCCTATGTACCCGTGTGCATTAAGTTTGAATTAATAAATAAAGAACTATCTGTATTACACAAAAATGTTGTCACTGTTGAAGCCAATCCAAAAGGGGAACTCGAAGTGATTTCCCTGCAGGCGGTCGAGCAGCGGAAACACGATCCACAGCACGCACGTGGCCACCGCACACCCCGAGTACACGCGCAGCAGCCGCGCCGCGCCGAGAGATGTTTCACGTAGCAGCGCCGTGCCTGCGCCCGCGACCTGGTTCATCAGCGGCTCTGTGGATACACATACAGTACAGTATCTACCCACTCACTACCACACTGCGCACGGTCACACTCACCGTCCAGGCTGGCAATGAGCGCGTCTACCTTGTCGGCGTCCAGGTGGAAAACGATCTGCTTGGCGACGCACGTCACGTGGCAGAGCATCACGAACATCACCTGCGACAACTTATCCAGGTCGTTCCGCTTCTGTCACACGTTAATCGTAGTCTTACAATCAATTTTAAGTATAAGCGATACCAATTTGAAATTGGATAGAGCGATTAGCTGACTTTGCGTCATCGTCTAATAATCGTCTGCGCTAATGAAAGTGACGACAGTCCCTTCGGGTATAAGAAAAACATGATAAATTATAAGTATTATAATGGTGTGTGACTCGCCTGGTACGCGTATATGAGCTGCTGCAGCACGTAAGTGGAGGTGGCCAGCAGCGCTAGAACGTGGTAGGGGCGGTGCAGCACGCGCGCTGTCACGCTTGAGTTTGCTCCCAGACGACAGAATCCCACCGCGCGCAACACGCGCAAATGCGGCGACACGCTCACTGCGCACAGCGACCTGCGGACATGCCACCATACATACCACCTCATCTTACACTCTACCAACATATGAGTCTATCGGGATATCTTATTCCGATAGGCTCATGGCTACTGACCTCTGGGCCTCGGCCCAATTAATACACTCTGGTACAGAGAGAAAACTCTGTCAGTCGTGTGTTTATCTTTATTTGATGAGCGGTTCATTCGGACTATGTTAATTGGGCCGCGGCCCAGAGGACAGTTGCCTCATACCCTATTCTATCAGTTACCAACATTCTATCAGGTGCAGTCTCAATGTGCAGTGACTCGCTCAAACCAGCTCCATAGCTTATATACTCTCCAGATCACTAATGTAACATTAATTAAACCCTACGTAAAACAATTATTATATCAAACTCGACAATTACACAGTGTGGCCGTGCAACTATCTAACGTTGATGGATAAACTCATTCAATATTAACGGTTCCACCAATGTTTAGACCGTCAACATGACTTAATAACACACTACGTACCTATCGCATAATTACATATTTGCTCTGCGTAACTAACAACAAACGTACTAATTACTCATCGCCGGTGGGAACCATCACAGCATACCATCGGTACATACACGGCACGCAGTGAGTACTGTACAGACGAGTCACAAAATCTATCCCCTCAGGAGCAGTTTACTAGATTCTCAATTTACTGAATAATATACTGAAAAAAAAAACAGGAAATTTAAAAGTATCTACTAGTTTTTCGACATCTCATACCAAAATATTACCAAAAGCGATACACCTTTGTTGTTGATGATCATTTGTATTTTTTTAGAATAAGAAGAGAAGATTTTACAACTGTCTATAGTTTCTCTTAAAAATTTTTACTTGTTATAATTCTAGCTTATGGCTAATGCATTACAAATTTTACTTATAACAATTACCTTAAAACATCAATTTAATATTTAGCTAAGAGCAATAGATAACAATAATTTTGATTAATAATAAATAACAATAATTTGATAAATAATTAATTTTACAAATCTTGTCTCGTATTTGGCGTGTTTTTAAGACAAGACAAGACGAGACGAGAGACAAGGCAAGACAAGAGACAAAACAAGACAAGACAAGAGATGGACAAGACAAGACAAGAGATGGACAAGACAAGACAAGAGACAAGAGACAATAATTGGACGTTTTGGTAGATTTTATAGACTGGTAGATTCTGGAGCTTGGTAGAATTTAGAATTTGGTAGATTTTGAAGATTGGTACATTACATAGACTGGTAGATTTTAAGACCAGTAGATTGTTAAGACCGTTACACTTTAATTTTATAGACAGATAAATTTTGAAGACTGGTAGATTTTGTAGATTGGTAGAATTTGGCAATTGGTAGATTTTGATAATTGATAGTTTTAAAGATTGCTCGAATATATAGACTGGTAGATTTTTATGACTGGTAGATTTTATAGACCGCAACACTTTAATTTTATAGAAAGGTGGATTTTGAAGACTGGTAGATTTTACAGACGGGTAGATTTTTAAGGCCGTTACACTTTAATTTTGTGGACAGGTGGATTTTGAAGGTTGGTAGATCTTATAGACTTGTAGAATTTAGAAATATGGTAGAAGTTGGAAATTGGTAGATGTTGAAAATTAGTAGATGTTGAAAATTGGTAGATTTTGTAGACTGGTATAGTTTGAGAATTGGTAGTACTTGGAAATTGATAGATTTTGAAGACTGGTAGATTTTGTAGACTGGTAGAATTTGGAAGTTGGTAGATTTTGAAAATTGTTAGATTTTAAAGTTTGCTTGATTATAAAGACTGGTATTTTTTTATAGATTATTTATAAATTTTGTAGTAAGGTGGATTTAAACGAATGATACACTTTGTAGACGGGTAGAATTAGAAAATTGGTAGATTATGAAAATTGGTCATTTTGTGATTAGTAGATTTTATAGACTGGTAGATTTTGAAGACTGGTAAACTTTTAGATTGTAAAGACTGTTAAACTTTTAAAGAATGGTAGATTTTATAGACTGGTAGAATTTAGAACTTGGTAGAAGTCGGACATTGGTAGATTATGACAATTGGTAGATTTTGAAGATTAGATTTTGGTAGGTTATTTATAGACTGGTAGATTTTAAGACCAGTAGATTGTAAAGACCGTTACACTTTAACTTTTGTAGACAGGTAGATTTTGAAGATGTGTAAATTTTGTAGACTGGTTGATTTTGGAAATTGGTAGATTTTGAAAGTAGAAGTTTTTGAAGATTAGTAAATTTTAATAACTTTACTGTTAGGTTAGGTTAGGTTCCCCCCATCCCCCCCAAACGGAGTTCTCGCCTTGTCGCGGCGGGGGGGCTTAGTAGCCGTGGTTACCAAGGACCACGGTGAACCAAGAGGAACCCCAAGGAGGCGCCGCTCTTTTGGGCTTTGGCGGTAAGCCCACGATGGAGCGGCTTAGGAGGGTTGCGGTGCTATTTGGGCGGCACCGCAACTGGGTCGGGCTGCAGTGTTGCTTCGGCGACACTGCGGCTGAGGAGTGGCGGGGCCGCGGCGGGAGAGGAGTGCCGGTATAGCGGTGCGCCGCTCTCCCTACCTTCCGTGGCCTCGGCAGGGCCGCAACCGCCAGATTGCGGACGCGGTGGGGCCGCAGGGGAAGAGGAGTGTCGGTATTGCGATGCGCCGTTCTCCCTATCCTCTGCGGCCGAGTTGGCCTGCGGGCGGCGATCGGGCAGTCGCCGCCCAAACAGCACGGGCCCGAGACGGCAGTGCGCGTGTTCCGCACGCGCCTCTCGAAGGAGGGGGGGCTAGGCCCCTAAATCGGACGGGGCCCGCTCGCGGTGAGCGGGCCATGGCCCGTCGGGGTCGCGGATGAATGCGCAAGCGACTCCCGTGACCCCGACACTCTGGCCGTCTGGAGGAACACCGTGGGTTTTTAGTCGGTATGCTGGCCGCACTTTGAGTGCGGTCGGAGAGTCCGACATAACCCCCGCCTTGCCCGGGCGGGTGCGTATGCGTAATGCATTTCCCACGTACATTATTTCTTGTTTAATATATATTATATATATTAGTATTTTTGCTGTGAGTCTGTACCACAGTGCAGAGCGTGTTTGCAAAGTGCAAGCTTAGTTTGCAAGTTAGTAAACCGCTGCTGCACTGTAGTGCAGACTCACAGCAAAAATACTAATATATATAATATATATTAAACAAGAAATAATGTAAACTCAGCCATATTTTTATTACATAAACAGAGACAACAAATGACTGTACACTCATACCTACCCAACACAGAAGAAAGAAGCAACCAACACAAAGACAATACAACAAGTAGGCCAATAAGCGAGACGAAACAAAAACAGCAACAACGAGTACCCCTCCACTGTGCACACTGCACAGGCCGACACTAAAGGCCGACCACAGCGCCTTGCCAATTTCTCCCTCGAAGCGGAGGGAGACTGCTACCGGTACTCTTCTCTAGCAGTATAGCAGAGGGTCTCCGGTGCAAGACCACCCGCACTGGAGCCCGTCTGCTGGAGATACCCGGCACCACCAGTGGCGACAAGGCGGACGCTCTTGCCGGGAAGTCGAGGGTGCTGTTCCCGGCGGAGGACGTTCGCGTCTCCAGGCCCGTTAAATGCGTGGACCTCCGCGTCTCGGGCCTGGACGACTCCGTGGCGGCTGGCGAACTGGTCGCCGCCGTCGCAAGGGCTGGGGGCTGTGCTCCGGAGCTCGTGAAGTCCGGCGAGGTAAAGCCGGACCGCAGCGGGCTGGGCACAGCCCTTGTGAGTTGTCCCGTGGCGGCGGCCAAAAAGCTGGCCAACGCCAAACGCCTACTGGTGGGCTGGGTCTCCGCCCAGGTCAGGCTGTTGGAGGCCAGGCCGATCCGGTGTTTCCGGTGCCTGCAGACCGGCCACGTAGGTGCCGGCTGCAAGGCGGAAGACCGCAGTGGCTGTTGCTTCCGCTGTGGAGGTAAGGTTTTTTTTTTTTTTTTTTTAATGACTGCACCATAAAAGTGTGGCCGGCCAAAGGATCCTCCGACATTATCGGAGTCCTTGTGTGCTTTTTTACAAGTCTGTTGCAATTAGATTGATTGGGTTTTATAGGTAGGGTATAGGTAATTTCTAATTTTATTTTCAATATTATATTTTACGAGTTTTAGCCTAGTTCTATTCTTTATTTTACATTTTAATTTACAATATTTTGCCTAACAAATTTTTATGCCTAATATAACCGGTCATACTGACATAAATTTTAAATTCTAATTTTTAATATATAAATTTTTAATTTCTTAGTTCCTTTATCTTTTTTGATACATTAATATTTTACTATGAGTCTGCACCACAGTGCAGGGCGTGTTTGCAAAGATGCAAGCTTAGTTTGCAAGTTTTGTAGACCGCCGCTGCACTGTAGTGCAGAGCTCAGCCACATTTCGATATAAGCGAAAAACAGGAAGATAAATTATACAGACACCCATACGAGACAAGGAAAGAGAACAAACAACAAGGAAGACAAACATCAAAAAGGCCAACACAAATTGGAACGACACAATGATTATCCCTCCATTGTGCACACTGCACGGCCGAAACTAGGGGCCGACCACAGCGCTTTGCCAATTTCTCCCTCGAAACGGAGGGAGACTGCTACCGGTACTCTTCTCTGGCATGCATTTATCACAATGCTGTCCAAGAGACAGAGCCGTGCAGGTCCTGGACTGCGCTGTGGTGCGGTGCTGGTGAATGTGGAGTGCGGTCTGTACAGTATGCACAAATGGACAACGCACGGCAAGATTCTTCGTCTGGGCTGTGCACCGGCAGCCTCGCTCCAATGGGGCACCTTAGCAGTAGGCCACTGCTGACCTTGCCAAGGTGTCCCATTTCCGCCTGACTGGGCACTGCAAGTCGAAGGCGTTGTGTGCTGTGTCAGGACACCCAACCTTCGTGCAGTTGCAGCAGGAGGGCCGCTCCGCAAGCTTCTCCTTGCAGCCGTCTTTGCGATGCGGCCCTCCACAATGGCTGCACACGTCCTCAGTGTCCTGACACAGCCGCCTTGTGTGCCCGTAACCTAAGCACCGAGAGCACTGCACCAGGGGGGACTGATCCTCAACTCTGACCCGCTGGAGGTCAATATGGACGGCCCCGGCCCCCGTTAGGCAGCCCCACAATCGAGGCGACACCTTCACCACGATGTGGGCTACCAACGGGTTCCTGGTCCTCTTCCGATATCTGACCTCCATCCGGTCATCGTCCCCGCTGATGTCCTTGAGGAGGTGCTTGTTCTGCGCCTTAAGCGCCCTCAGCACCTCCTCGTCGGTGTTGTAGGACATAACGTCCTTTAGGACGATCAGCGGGTCCCTGCCTGCAATGCTCTCGATGTGTAGGTCCCTGCTATTGTTCTGGAGCTTGGCCCTCACGCGCTCCAGCTCCTCCGCCGATGCACAGCCCAGAATGACTCTCTGGTCCTTTATTTTGCGGATTCGTGCCACTTGCACTCCCTCCTTTATGGCCTCTGCGGCGCATCTAATTTTTTTTTTTTTTTTTTTTTAAGTACCTGTTAGGTTAAGTTAGGTTTTTTTTTTTTTTATTTGACCGCACTAAAAGTGCGGCCGGCCAAGTGATCCTCTAACGTGATCAGAGTCCTTATCTTCTATTAAAATTTTTGTTGCTTATCTATTTGTTTAGTTTTAGGTAAGGTGTAGGAAGGTACTAATGCTAAGTTTACATTTTTATTTACGCTATTTGCCCGTTTCTAGTTTAATTTACATGCTATTTCTATTTTACAATATTTTACTAATTTATCCATATTTTATTTGCTTATTTTTATGCCTTATACTACCTGTTAAAAATAATATTATTAAATTCTAATTCTAAATTGATAAAAATTTTATTTACATACTTTCTTCTGGTTTATAGTACATTACTATTTTACTGAGACTCTGCACCACAGTGCAGAGCGTGTTTGCAAAGTGCAAGCTCAGTTTGCAAGTTAATAAACCGCTGCTGCACTGTAGTGCAGAGCTCAGCCATATTTTTATATAGACGGAGACGGCAAATGACAGCACACACATACCTACCCAACACAAAGGAAAGAAGCAGCTAATACAAAGACGACACAACAAGGAGGACAACAAACGGATCGAAACAAAAACAACAAGTGCGACTAGCCAAGGCCGTGCAATCCAACTTCTGCAAGCCTTTGCTGCCCCCCTTGAAATGTCCTGATGGATCACTGGCCCACGAGCCGCAAGAGAAAGCAAACTTGCCTGTAGAACTCTTTGCGGCTAACTCCCGAATCGACGACCGTGACTTGCACCCGCCGACTATATCTGGCTGCGACTCCGTTATGCCTAATATCCGTATTAGGCATCGTGATGTCCGTGCGGAACTAAGGTCGCTCGATGTTCGGAAAGCCAGCGGACCGGATGGTATTCCAGCGGTGGTTCTCAAGAAATGCGCAGCGGAGTTGTCTCCTGCATTGACGCGCCTATACCGCCTATCTTATTCCTCGGGAATTGTGCCGGAGGCTTGGAGAGAGGCGAATGTTCAACCGATTCCCAAAAAAGGGGATAGGTCCGAGCCAGGCAACTATCGACCCATAGCTGTCACCTCAGTTCTCTGCAAGGTGCTTGAGCGGATAATAAACGCCCAACTAGTCCGCTACCTAGAGGGTCACTCGTTAATTAGTGACCGACAATATGGCTTCAGGTCAAAACGGTCTACGGGTGACCTTCTAGCATATATCACGCACCAATGGGGTGAAGCTATGGACAGGCATGGAGAGTCCTTGGCCATCAGCCTTGACATAACCAAAGCCTTCGATAGAGTCTGGCACTGTTCGCTTCTGTCTAAGCTTCCAGCATATGGTCTGCCACCCCAGCTGTGCAACTGGATTGCCGCATTCCTGCGTGAGCGCCGCATTAGAGTCCTTTGTGACGGATCGGCCTCCGATTATTTGCAGGTCAACGCTGGGGTGCCTCAGGGGTCCGTCCTGTCGCCCACCCTGTATCTTCTGCATGTCAATGACATGTTGTCCCTGGGCAACATTCATTGCTATGCAGATGATAGTACAGTGCATGGGCGATATCTCGGACATCCTGCGGCTAAACAGACTGACATCGAGGCAAAACGCCTAGAACTTGTCGCTGAGCTCGACCAAGTATTATACCGCATTTCTAAATGGGGTTGTGAGAATTTGGTCGAGTTCAATGCCAAGAAAACACAGGTGTGCGCGTTCTCTGCAAAAAAATCTCCGTTCCTTCCCCTTCCCTCTCTTCAGAACACAGTGTTACCACTACAGGATAGCCTAAGTATCCTGGGTATGGACATCAGCCGAGATCTCAACCCCAAGAACTACATCGAGTGCGTCATTAAAACCGCCTCCTGTAAACTCGGTGTCCTGAACAGGGTGAGGCGGTACTTCACGCCCGAGCAGCTCTGTCTTCTTTATAAGACACAGGTTCGTTCCTGCGTGGAGTACTGCTCTCATCTTTGGGATGGCTCCGCACAGTACTTACTGGATGCACTCGATAGGTTGCAGCGGCGAGCAGTCCGTATCATCGGAAGCCCGGAGGCTACTAAGACCCTTGAGCCTTTACAGCTGCGAAGAGACATCGCCTCAATGGCCGTCTTCTATCGCCTTTACCATGGAGAGTGTTCTGAAGAGCTCTTTGAATTAATCCCACCCTCTCCCTTTTTATCCAGAACGACACGTGCGGGACTAAAGTGCCACCCTTTCACAGTGGAATCTAAAGGGTCTCGAACCAAACGGTTCAGCACTTCATACTTTTGTCGCTCAATTAAAGCCTGGAACTCTTTGCCAGCGCATGTGTTCCCATCTAATTTTGATCCTGGGTCTTTTAAGCGGGGCGTGAAAAAGCATCTCACTAAGCCGCCATAGTGGAGGCCACCATACCAGTAGTTTGGCTTTTGGAATGGTGTCCGCCACTTCTGGATTCCACTTACTAACTATAAGGGGTCCAGGTTGACAGAATAAGAAAGGTCAAGGACCAAAGAGTGATCCTGGGTTGTGCATCGGCGGAAGAGCTTGAACGCGTAAAAGCCAAGCTCCGGGCGAATGGAAAGGACCTACACATTGAGAGCATTGCAGGCAGGGACCCGCTGATTGTCCTTAAAGACGTAATGTCTTATAACACCGACGAGGAGGTGCTGAGGGCGCTTAGGGAGCAGAACACGCACCTCCTCAAGGACATCAGCGGTGACGATGACCGGATGGAGGTCCGGTATCGTAAAAAGACGAGGAACCCGCTTTTGGCCCACATCGTGGTGAAGGTGTCACCCCGATTGTGGGGCTGCCTGACGGGGGCCGGGGCTGTCCATATCGACCTCCAACGGGTCAGAGTCGAGGACCAGTCCCCCCTGGTGCAATGCTCTCGATGCTTGGGCTACGGGCACACAAGGCGGCTGTGTCAGGACGCCGAGGACGTGTGCAGCCATTGTGGGGGGCCGCACCGCAAAGACGCGTGTAAGGAGAAGCTTGCGGAGCGGCCCTCCTGCTGCAACTGCGCGAAGGCTGGGTGTCCTGACACAGCGCATAACGCCTTCGATATGCAGTGCCCAGTCCGGAGAAAGTGGGACACCTTGGCAAGGTCAGCAGTGGCCTATTGCTAAGGTGCCCCACTGGAGCGAGGCTGCCGGTGCACAGCCCAGATACACAAGCTTGCCGTGCGTGGTCCGTTTGTGCATACTGTACAGTCCGCACTCTACATTCACCAGCACCGCACCACGGCGCAGTCCAGGACCTGCACGGCCCTTTCTCTTGGACTACATTGTGATAAATGCAAGCCAGAGAAAGGTGCCGTTAGCAGCCTCCCTCCGCTTCGAGGGAGAAGTTGGTAAAGCGCCGTGGTCGGCTTCCAGTGTCGGCCTGTGCAGTGTGCACGATGGAGGATTTTTTTTTTTTTTTTTTTATATTAGCCTACCAAAGTGACTCCACTTTGCCTGATGGTAAGCAGTAAGTGGAATCCAGAAGTGGCGGACACCATTCCAAAAGCCAAACTACTGGTATGGTGGCCTCCACTATGGCGGCTTAGTGAGATGCTTTTTCACGCCCCGCTTAAAAGACCCAGGATCAAAATTAGATGGGAACACATGCGCTGGCAAAGAGTTCCAGGCTTTAATTGAGCGACAAAAGTATGAAGTGCTGAACCGTTTGGTTCGAGACCCTTTAGATTCCACTGTGAAAGGGTGGCACTTTAGTCCCGCACGTGTCGTTCTGGATAAAAAGGGAGAGGGTGGGATTAATTCAAAGAGCTCTTCAGAACACTCTCCATGGTAAAGGCGATAGAAGACGGCCATTGAGGCGATGTCTCTTCGCAGCTGTAAAGGCTCAAGGGTCTTAGTAGCCTCCGGGCTTCCGATGATACGGACTGCTCGCCGCTGCAACCTATCGAGTGCATCCAGTAAGTACTGTGCGGAGCCATCCCAAAGATGAGAGCAGTACTCCACGCAGGAACGAACCTGTGTCTTATAAAGAAGACAGAGCTGCTCGGGCGTGAAGTACCGCCTCACCCTGTTCAGGACACCGAGTTTACAGGAGGCGGTTTTAATGACGCACTCGATGTAGTTCTTGGGGTTGAAATCTCGGCTGATGTCCATTAGGTTAGGTTAGGTTAGGTTAGGTTTTTTTTTTTTTTTTTTTTTTTTTTTTGACTTCTACCTCCAACATTATTGGAGCCTGTTCTAGGACTAATTCTCTTTGTCATACCAGTTCTCGCTTGTGTTCCTCTCGCACTTTCATTCCGCATACTTTTTCTTTCTACATTCGTCATATCTTTCATTCTTTCTAATGGGTAGGACTCCCATTTACATATCTATCTATTCTATTCTACTTACTATTACTATTTTCTTTATTTAAATAACTTTCTTAATGCTACTAACACGGGGGCAATGAGGGGGGAAAGCAGGAATATCTTTTTATTTTAATAACAATTTTTCTTACTGTCTAAACTTATTCTACACTAGCTGTTGCCCGCGACTTCGTTCGCGTGAAAATTCAGATGTGGCCTGTATGAGAATATTTCTTACCTAATCTTACGGCAATCGTACATTGTATTAGTAATAAATATCAGTATAATCCGTCTCTAAGGCGAATCCGATTTAAATCTATTCACCCGCTACCACTAAAACAGACGAAATTTTGCGATATTTAACGAAACTTGCCACTCCTATTTTCTCCTAGTTTGGAAATCGTATTATCAAAACTCCCGTTTAAAAACTATAGAAGCTTTATACAAATTTTGTTCCCCTTTATAATCCAGGGAAATGAATTTCGCAAAATCCCGTCTTTGAGAGCACCTATTTCCAAAGTTTGAAACTCCTAGCACTTGTAGTTTCTGAGATTTCGTGATGAGTGAGTGAGTGAGTGACCTTCGCTCGCATGAATATAGTTTCTCCAATGGACATTTTTATATTGTTTAAATACTGTTTTGCATACTATTTGTAATCTCACTCTCTAACCTAAAGACATCCCGCGTAAAACAATATACAATACCCAAAGGCAAATTTTCACTACGATAACTTTCCCCTTTCCTTCATTTCCTCTTCCCCTTTTCCCTCTTTTCCCCTCCCCTTCCCGTCCCCTCCCATCTCCCTCCCATCTCCCTCACTTTCCCCACACTTCCCCTCACTTTCCCTCACTTCCCACTCACTCACCCCTCACTTACCACTCACTGACTCCTCACTTTCCCTTACTTCCCCCTCACTTTCTTCTCACTTACCTCTCACTTGCCCTTCACACTGCCTCCTCACATCCCCTTGAGTTCTCTTTTTCTTTATTTTTTTACACAACGCTATCTAGTTCCAAAGTAAGCATATTATATGCTTGTATTATGGGTTCTAGAATACGGATAAACATACTTAAACACTTTTATTTTTGTAAATACATACATATTATACATAGAAACACCCATAAGCAAATAGACATGTTCATGCTACAAACATTTGCGCTGAGCGGGAATCGAACCCGCAACCTCTGCGTGGCAGTCCGTACACAGCACCACCGAAATACAGAGGCAGTCGATTTCACCCTGACTTTCCCCTCCCTTTGCCCTGACTTCCCCCTCACTTCTCCCTTCCTTTTCTCTTCCTCCCCCACCCTCCATCCAATATTCAAGTCACCAACTTCAAAAGCAAAGATCTTTCCATACAATATTTCATCTCTTATTTCACCCATATAAATCCACCCCAGTTAAAAAAAAAAAATGAGAGTATTTTTTACTTAAGTAAAATTATTCCAAAACAAAATTTCAAAGCTGTAAGTTAAAAAATGAATACGTTTCATACAACCGTTTTCTTCCCTTTTTATACACTGTAGGGTTGAATTTTTAAAATCCCTTTCTTAGTCCACTTCTAGACTTTAATACAAACACACTCTCCAAATTTCAAGTCGCTATGTACAAGCAAGTTGCACATTTAGCATAATTTGTATACTACATACTTTAGAATTGTGTGTATCGCTGACGTGACAATTGGATCATTTTATACGAATATAATTTGTTATTAATTAGTACAATAAAGGCATTCAAACGAATAAGTTGTCTCTCTATCAAGTACTCATATCAATACAAACCTTTCATCTATCACTAAGTGTAGGGAAACATTCCTACATTTTTGGTCCTTCGAGCATTCTATTTTCCGGGATATTTGTGAAGTGTGTCGTAGTGTGTGTTGTAGTGTGTAACGAAAGTAGCGAATCGGTTGACTGGCCTCCCACAAGCGGGTCTCACCAGTTCAATTGAGAAGGCGCACATACTTTCGTGAGACTGCGATTCATATACGACGCAACTAATCGCGTTGGGATAACATAGCAGCCCTAACGTTTTACAAGTACTCGAAAGCAGCATAAGCAGATCAGCGTATTTATCAATTATCATATTCATTTTGAAGCATATCAAAAAATTTCGTACTCAACAACAAGATGAGTTTATACGAACAACAAATTCTACAACATCAAGAAATAGAAAGAATCAGAACAAATTTTAAGAAAGACAGTGCATCAAGGAAGACGGTTGATTATCATAAACAACGTTTAGCAAGCTTAGATTCTATATGGGAGAAGTTCAAGTGCAATCATGACCGCCTTTGCACTGAAGAAAGTAGAAGCCACCAGTATTTTACTGAAAAATGGTTCGAAATAACACAAGATATGTATCAAGAAGTTCGAGCTTTGATAGTGCAGTCATATCAAGAAGTTATTAAATCTTCTGATGTGGAAACTGTTCGCGGTAGAGAAGCATTTGCCGACGGACGTGGGACACAGAAAGAACAACTTCCTCAACTGCCTGGCAGAAGTGAGTGGCGAGATGGCAATCAACCTGGTTCTTCAAGCACGAGTACCAATAGTAAATATGACGAGCTTTTACATCAACAGAAGGTAAACTTTAAAGCTTTGAACAAAACTATTGACAACATCATTGTGGATGACATAACAGAGAAGTGGGAGTTCGAAGACGCCCTGAAGACACTCCAGTCTCGATGGGATACTATTGACAAGCAGCATTGGGAGATAGATTCACTCTCTGTACCGGACGCCAGCTACGATACACTTTTCGCCAAATTTGAGAAGAATTATGTTGATCTTAAACGGTCTCTCAATAAGAAGATGTGGACAACATCTCATAGAGAAATATCTACCCCTAAGATCGATATACCAAGCTTTTCCGGCAACTACAACCAGTGGATGTCGTTCAAAGATCTGTTCCATGAAGCAATTCACAGCAATCCATCACTATCAAATGCACAGAAGATGCAATTTCTAAAAGGAAAGCTGCGTGGGGAAGCTGAAAGGCTTATTCAACATCTACCTATCAGTGCTAGCAACTACGAAGTTTGTTGGGACATACTCAAAAACCGCTATCATAATAAAAAGTTAATTTTCACTTCCCACGTATCACTATTACTGAACATACCAACAATGTCTGCAACATCGGCTTCTCAAATCAAACGGCTACATGACGTAACACAGGAGAGTCTGAACGCCATCAAGAACCTGGGTGTGGACATAAATAACTGGGATCCGCTAGTGGTTCATTTACTATCACCGAAATTAGATACTGAAACTTTTACCGACTACGTGGAATCGCTAAACAATATACGCGAACTACCAGTCTTGAAAGATTTTCTCCAGTATTTAGAAAACAAGTTTACTGCATTAGAATCTTCGCGCCGTAAACAAGACACTGGCATTTCGAAGAATCGTGGTACATCGGATAACAATCATCAGGACTCAGGAGCAAAACATCAAAAATCTAATCAATACAAGCAATCATTTTCTACCAATGAAGATCGATTGCGGTTCAAAAATAACAAAGTTCGGTGTCCTATGTGCAAGCAAACGCACGGAATTTTTCATTGGCAGCAGTTTTTATCAATGTCAAATACTGCTAAGTTGAACACTATTTCGAAATTAAACTTGTGCAAAAATTGCCTATATTCGCACAATAATAACACGTGCCAGTCTGAAAAACGATGCCGCGCATGTCAAGGCGAACATAATACGATATTACACGAAGCGTTTACAACAAATACAAGCAACTCGAGCGAAACAAGAAATCAAACACCTGGCCGTAATGGAAACGGCGGAAACGCGAACGTGGCACATAAACCGGACACATGCGAAGTATTTTTAGCAACAGCTTTAATAAAAGTACAAACAGCAGACGGCTCTTATCAAATAATGCGTGCTCTTATAGATCAAGGGTCCCAAACTTGCATCATTACAGAGCGCGGAGCACAATCATTATGCCTACCTCGACAGAAGTGGAAGGGAGTTATCACTGGTGTTGGAGAGAAAGAAAGTCAGTGTAAAGGTTCTCTAACAATACAATGTTCGTCAATGAACGAGACCTACACCTTCTCTACCGACGTATATATCATGAGCAACCTTATCAAGAATTTACCAAGCAATACTATGGCCAAGCCAGATTGGGACTTTATAGCCAGCTTACAACTAGCCGATCCCGAATTTTATATCAGTCGCTCAGTGGACATTTTACTGGGAGCAGAAATATACTCGTGTATCATACAGAATGGTATATGTCGTTCGGAACAAACTTCGATTGTCGCACAACAAACAAGACTTGGATGGATCTTGTGCGGAGCAGTAACACCATCATTACAATGTAACGTCATTTTGAACAATATAGAAGACATAGAACGCTTTTGGCATACAGAAGATATATCTACCGAATCAAATTTGACAACAGAAGATCAATACTGTTTAGATTTTTACAAGAAAACAACAACCAGACAAGAAGACGGCAAGTACACGGTCAGACTTCCGTTGAAATCAAATTTTGAAAATTTAATTGGAAAATCTAAATCAAAAGCTATAGCACAATTGCTACATTTAGAGCGCAAATTAATTACACAATCGGAAATTGCGAAACAATATAATTATTTTATTAAAGAATACATTACACTCGGACACATGAAGCCATCAGTAAAATCAGCAGAAATTGAATGCTATTTACCGCACCATTGTGTAATTCGTCAAGATTCCACAACTACATCGTTGCGCGTCGTATTTAATGCATCAGCAAAAACTTCGACTAATTATAGTTTGAACGATGCTATGTTGCGAGGTCCAAATTTACAAAAAGATCTTCTGTCACTAGTATTGAAATGGAGGCAGTACAAAATTGCGTTCACTGCAGACATAGAGAAAATGTTTAGAATGATTAAATTACACGAAGAAGATCAATCTTTACAAAAAATAATTTGGCGATTTAATCATCAAGAAGATCATCATCATTCTGGTTCTCATCAACAGTCACACAATTTAGAAGAGTATCAACTCACAACCGTTACGTACGGCACCAAAGCCGCACCCTTCTTGGCGATGATGACCCTGAAGCAATTAGCAGAAGACGAGAAGGAGACCTATCCTGAAGCAGCTCAAGTATTACAGGAGTCTTTCTTCATGGATGATATTTTACATGGTTGTCACTTTTCCACACATGGAATAAGCCTTAAACGAGACTTAATAAATTTGTTAAAAAAGGGTGGTTTTAATCTACGGAAATGGCCGTCAAATATGCCGGAATTATTACGATCAGATGAACAGAATGAAAATTTCGAATTTAAAACGGAACAAAATCAGAAAACTCTTGGCCTTCGATGGACTCCTAGTACAGATGTGTTCTCATTTCAAACCAAAATCAACAGCACGCAGTCTACAAAGACAACGAAACGAGAACTTTTATCAGAATTATCAAAATTGTTTGACCCATTAGGGTGGCTTTCCCCGTTTACTACGAAAGTTAAACTACTTTTTCAAGAAGTATGGCGGAGAGAAATCAATTGGGATGAACAGATACCCGAAGATATACAATCAGATTGGTCAGCAATTTAAGCAGATATACATCATATTAACAAAATAATAATACCAAGATGGATTTACACTTGTCCGAAGCAAACCGTCGAACTTCACGGTTTTTGCAACACATCACGAAGCAAGAATAAACCGAGCGTGTTCACCTATAAATTTTAAGCGTTTTGATTTACCCAGTTAAACTTAATTTTTAGATTCAATCATTTTATTTGATCTTTATTTTTGTTTATTTTTCTCTGCTGGGAATATGTACAAGCAAGTTGCACATTTAGCATAATTTGTATACTACATACTTTAGAATTGTGTGTATCGCTGACGTGACAATTGGATCATTTTATACGAATATAATTTGTTATTAATTAGTACAATAAAGGCATTCAAACGAACAAGTTGTCTCTCTATCAAGTACTCATATCAATACAAACCTATCATCTATCACTAAGTGTAGGGAAACATTCCTACACGCTACGACCAGCGGTTTAGGCTGTACTTTGTCTGTCAGTCAGTCAGAAGAAAGCCTTTTATAATATGTATGGATGTATGGATTAGACGTATAGCCATCAAGGATCAAAGCATACAGGCTGCTAGGTATGCTAACACGTGATAGAGCCACATAAAGCTGACCGTGCGAAAAACAGCTAATATTTAGATCCACACCCACAACTTTTAGTGTCTTACCTTGGGCTTTATTAATTAGTCATCGCAAAACATAGGCTCACTGGAAACTGGACTCGTTTAAAACTAAACAAAATATTGTTTAGACGAATAAAAACACTATCAGCACTCACTATCAACAATCACTATTCCGCAACCTGTTAAAATCTCTGCTTCTATAAGATTTCGTAGTAAATTAACGAATGTTCGATGTGATTCTTTAAATTGGCATAACTTTTTTATTTATGAACCGATTGACATAAAACAAACACTAAATGTTAAGTGAAGCTTACCACAATGTATCGGTGAAAACTATATTTAAATCGGATAAGCCGTTTTTGAGATTAGCGTGAACAAACGCACAGACAAACAGACAAACAGACTAACAGACAAACAGACAAACAGACAAAAATTTTAAAAATCATTGTTTTGGGTTCTATTTGCGTTTACAAAGGTCCCAATAATATTTTTTCTCATATATCTTCCATGTACAGACAGCGACCGGTTACATTTTTATTATATGTATAGATTTCCTTAAAACTACTATTTACAAGAGGCAGTACAATCTTAGCTTAGGACAGAACTGATTAAAATGAACTAAAGTAATATAGGTACAACGAATTGTTTTATATAAATGTAATTTTATATATTACAATTAGGATCTTATAACTAACTTATTTCTATGTTCCTTAGATTAATTTCTGGGTTATATATGTTAGCCTAAATATACAACTATAGTTATCTAACATACCTTTCTTATGCCTTGTTCCTATTATTTACAATTTTACAAATTTTTATACAATATTCAAGGAACATGTCTCTGTCCTTTCTACCTATTATTTCCGAGATAGAATTTCGGTCTAACTTAATGTCTAACGTGAACTCCAACCTCTGCCTCTCGCGATCATGGGCCGGGCAGTCCAGAAGGACGTGGAGGACAGACTCCAAACACGCAGGATCGCAGATGCACGATGGACTCTCCTTGCGCTTGAAGCGATGCAAGTACTCGGAGAATCCACCGTGCCCCGTCAAAACCTGGGTGAGGAATCTGTCCACCTTTATTTTACCGATGATCCGGTATGCGGCTATCACGTCGGGGAAAAACACCTTGGTGACTCCAGCCGTTTCGCCGGCACGGTACCGCTGGTTCCATTCATCAAGCGATTGCATACGAATGCTCCGCCTGATGAATGAAACCGGGCAGCTGTCGTAGTCAAAGGCGCGTTTTAGCTTCAGCGCCGCCTCCTTGGCCAGATAGTCGGCACGCTCATTCCCCTCTAGTCCTGCGTGAGCTTTGATCCAGAACAAACGGACACGTTTGTCCTGGAGCAGAGCCCTTCGCAGATGACCCCGCGCCTCGACGGCCAGGGGATGGAGGGCTTTCGGGTTTTTAAGAGTGAGCAATGCCGACAAAGAGTCGGAATAAATCCCGACTGATCCGGCCAAGTGGTCCGCGGCCATCCGCGCCGCCCGGCATATCGCCAGGAGTTCCGCCTGGTATACCGTACAGTAGGACGGCAGAGCTAGCTTGAGGGTTTTGGTTTCGGCGGCACCGGTCCATACGGACAACGCCGCCCCCACTTTGCCCTCAATCTTGCTGCCGTCCGTAAAGATGTTGTAGGTATTGGCGCAGTTCGCGTCAAATTGCTCTTGGTCTGCCAGGTACTTGAACTCCAGGTCGATATGACAGGCGGGGTGCGGAGACCGGAGAGCCAGGGTCATCCGTTCCACCTCTCGATCCCCTATCACCCGTTGGGGCACCCCCCTCTTCGCCTCGTATAAGGTCGCGGCTTCGCGAACACGGAGGTCGAGGGGGAGTATCCCAGCCAGCAACAGTGCCGAGTTCAGAGAGGTGGTCCGGTATGCCCTACATAACTTCTGCGCGAAGCCCCGCTGGACCACGTTTAGCTGCTTGCGGATACCTAGTTTGTCTACGGCCGGCGCCCAGACGGCAGCCGCATACAGGATCACGGGCTCAACCACCGCTATGTATATGGTGCGGATTACTTCAGGATGGAGACCCCAGCTGACCTTAGCTGCACGGGCCAGCTGGTGGTAGAAAGCGACCGCGCGCTTGCAGACGCTCGCGACGTGGGCGTTGAAGGTAGTTTACGGTCTATGACGACCCCTAGCAGCTTAATTTCGTTCGTCATGACAATGTCGACCCCGCCCATACGGAGACGCGGGATGTCATACTTCAGTTTGCGCGTCACAACCATAGCATTTGTCTTGTGAGGCGCAAACCGAAGTTTATTAAATGCACCCCACTCCCTCACACGCTCAAGGGTGGCATTGGCATGACGTTCGATTTCGAGGGCCGTCTCACCCTCAAACACCAACACCACATCGTCGGCAAACGCCTGCGCGTAGTCGCCTTTGGCCTCCAGCTCCTGAAGCAGTGGATCCAGAATCAGGTTCCACAAAATCGGCCCGCCGATAGATCCCTGTACGCAGCCCTTCCCGGTGTCTCTTTCGTGCTCCTCCCCCAAGTACCTCACCCTAGCCCGCCTGTCGCTCAGGTAGCTGCCCAAGAGCCGCCGGATGTTAATGGGGCACTTTTCCTCAGCTAGCCTGACTCTAATCTTAGGCCACCATGCGTTGTCGAAGGCGCCCTCTATATCCAGCGAGACCAGAACAACAATTCTTTTCCTCTCCAGATTGTGTCTGATATGTCTCACCAGGGTATAGAGGGCGTCCTCGGTGCTTCGCTGGGGCCTAAAGCCAAACTGGCGGGTACTTAGTTTGGGCACTAGATGGTGTTGTAGCCTGGCGACTAGCATTTTCTCCAAGATTTTCCCAAGCACCGGAAGGAGCCCGATTGGACGATACGACTTGGGAGTCGCGTAATTGGTCTTCCCCGGCTTGCGGAGGAATATCACCGTGGCCTCCTTCCAGGGCTTAGGAAAATAGTGAAGTTCGAGGCACTTGTTGAAGACGCACAAGAAGAGGTCCGGGTCCAGTTCAATCGCGTGCAGACATATATCGGCAGTAAAACCGTCCGCACCTGGGGCTTTTTTCGGGTCAAAAGACCGACTGGCCAATTTTAACTCAAGGTGAGTAAAGGGTGGGTCACCCTGGCCCGAAGAAGCGTCGATGTCGGTCCGCTCGGCCAGGACCCTCACCCGGCGGTGCTCTTCGGAGTCATGTTCTTCGGAGTCCTCCGGATAGAAGGTCTCAGCCAAGAGTCGAGCCGAGCCCCTGGCGTCTAGCTCCTTATCGTTTACCACTAGCGGTGGATCTACGTCTCTTCTGGTAGTTCTGCCGAGGACCCTATATATACCCCCCCACACAGATTCCCCGTCCTGTCGCTCGCAAAAGGAGACCCAGCTGCGCGTTTGCGCATGCCTTACCTCGGTCTCATACCTCTCCTTCGCTTCCAGGTACTCTCCGACAACCTTGTGACGCCTGACCGGCGCAGCACTCCTAATCCTACCTTTCTTGGTGGCCACCTCGCGCTTGAGCGCTGCCAACCCCTCGTTCCACCACGGCATCGAAAGAACCTCCTTATGTTTAATGTGTGGTATAGTTTCTGTGCATGTTTTGTGTATGATGTTCTCTAATTTCGTGACTGTTTCGTCCAAATGTGTTGGTGTTTGTATATTTTGGATTGTGTCTATTGTGAAGTGTTCTTGCGTTTTAATTTGACCCATTTTCTTACGAAACTGGGCCCAATTCGCCTTTTTTGTGTAATTTTTTCTAGTAGTTTGCCTAATAGTGTTTGTGTTTATGTGTCTAGTGTTGATTGAGAAGGTTATGGCGTTGTGGTCCGAATTGATCAGGTCTTCGCGCACGCGCCAACCGTCCACCAATCCAAGCAGGTCAGAAGACACAGCTGTTACATCAATGTAACTGCTGCACCTTTCGCCGCCCCGGATAGTGTCAAAGGTGGGGGTTTCCCCTTGGTTCAGGAGGCAGAGACCGAGATCCTCCAGGAACCCGCGTAGTTCTTCGCCTCGGCGATCTGTCACGGGGCTGCCCCACCAGACGCATTTGGCATTGGAGTCGCCCCCGATAACAATGCTCCGAGCTCCCGTCTCACGCTGCACCCGGCGCAGATGTGCTAGGTACGAGTCCATCGGCAGGTCAGGCTCAAAGTAGAATGAGATCAGGATAATCTCCCAGTTGCGAATACGGATCCCCACCACTGAGATGTTAGTCGTGGTTAGTTTCGGGTATTGTGTAATGTTTAGGTCCGCGTCAAATACTATGATCGCGGCCTTCACAGTCCCACTTCCCTGGTCAGCGCACTGGAAGACCCTGATCCCATTCTGACTCTTCACTCGCCCTATCCCCCCGACATATGGTTCTTGCACCAAAGCAATCCGCGTACGCAGGTTAGAGGCTTCGATTAGGAGGTCGGAGTGTGCCAACCTTTTGCGCTGGAGGTTCGCCTGGAGGATGTTTAGACCCACTGTGTCCGCCGGCCTGCCCTTAGCAATATGCTACGGATGAGCGGGCGATGTCATCCCACCTCCTCCTGACGGGACAGTCCTCGCTAAAGGCGTTGTGTTCTACATGGTCGAACTTCGCCCGATGACAGTTCCGGCAGGAAGGTGGCAACACCGCCAGCGCATCCGGGCACTTAACCTTTAGGTGCGGCCCACCGCAGTGACTACAAAGGTCTGCTGGTTCCTTGCAGTACTTGCGTCCGTGGTCAAATCCTAGGCATCGCGTGCATTGGACCAGTGGAGACTGGTCCTCTGCTCGCACCCTCTGCAAGTCGACGTGGACCGAGCCCAATCCGGTTATCCGAGCCCACAGGGTGGGCGACGTACTGATGACTATGTGGGCCACGTGCGGGTTCCTTGCTCTCCTGCGATACTTCACCAGAAGGCGGTCTTCCTCGGGGCCGAGGCCGTCAAAGAGGTCCCGATTTTGGTTTCTTAGGGCCTTTATAACGTCATCATCAGTGTTTGGTTAGGTTAGGTTAGGTTAGGTTAGGTTAGGTTAGGTTAGGTTGGGGGACCCCCCACAGTGCTTACGTCCTCGTCGTGTCCCCTGGTAACGACCCAGTCCTGACCACCGTAACGGAGTGGCAGGCTGGGCTCGGCTAAAGTGCACTGTGCATCGTTGCTTATATTTACTTGTCGTGCGTGCTGCGAACGTAGGAGGCTATGCCTAAACCTGCGCGGGACGCCCTCGGGCGTTTCCTAAAACCCAAAAAAGGCCCTTCTCAGGGCCAACCAAAAGACCCCCCCCAGGGTCAATCTGACGTCTCGGCGTCCGAAGCAAGTCGCGCGCCGTCTGCAGCCAGCTTCTTCGGCGGGGTCGGTGATTCCGACAACGAGTCGCTCAGCTCACACGGCGTCTCAGACGCGGGTGAGCCACGGTCGGTGTCGCGCAAGCGCGCCTACCGGAAAGGAGGATCCGAGAGCTCCTCAGTCTCGGGCTCGGCGGGGCTGTCGAAGGCTAAAAAGCCTGCAACAGCCGCCGACACCCACGTCGTGGGTCTGGCGGACGCCCAACGCCAGTTGGATCTGGCTCGGCGGGAACAGCTCCAACAAGAGCTGGAGGAGCGAGTTGCAGCACAGGAGCAACGCGCGCGTGCTGCCCGGGCCAGGTCCGGGTATGGCGCTTCCCGCGTTTTATACTCGGACCACTCCCTTGCCGAGCTGGAGCGGATGGCGGAAGAGGACGAAGAGGAGATAGCGGAAGTCGCCTCTAAGTCCTCAAATCTAAAAGGGACGTTTCAAAAGGCCCTTAAATGCCGGGCCGCGAGCATGCGTGGCATCGTCGGGGAGCTCGTCAGAAGGACGGCGACCGACGAGACGCGGCAACTGCAGGCGAAAGTCGATCGCCTGCAGTCGGAGGTCAGCCAGCTTCACCAGAAGCTGGCCGACGCCACCGCCCGGCCGAACCAGGCCACACCACTGCCTGCGTTGGAAGCCCCCTCCTCAAACCTTGAGGATATTATCCGCAAGGTTGTAATGGAGGAGCGGGCGTTCACGAGAGCCTGCCTAGCAGGTATCGAAGACCGGCTCTTGCCGGAGAGGCGCCTCCGACCGCCACTTGCGGCGGACAAGCGGGGACAGCCGGGTCCGTCCTCGCAGGGGAAGGACGTTGTTCTCCCTTCCGCCACTCCGTCCAGCCAGCAGGGCTGGACCGAAGTGGTCGGGAAGGGGAAGGGGAAGGGCAAGGGGAAAAAGACCCAACCTTCCACCCCCATTCTTGCCGCCGCGCCTTCCAGCCAGTCGCAGACGGCTGGAGGAGGAAAGGGGAAGGGAAAAGGCAAAAAGACGGTGCCAGCCGCCCCTGCCGTTCCTGCCACCACTACCCCCAGTCAGCCGCAGACCAGCGGGAGTAAGAGAAAGGGAAAGGGGCGGGGGGGGAATAAGAGCAAACTTGTTCCCCCAAAGACTGCGGCCGTCGTGGTGACGCTCACCGCGGAGGCTGCAGAGCGGGGCGAGACTTACGCGTCCGTACTGCTGCGGGCGCGCGCCAACGCCGATCCCACCCAACTGGGGATTGGCAAAGTCTCCTGTCGGCGGACCCAAACCGGGGCTCGAATCTTCGAGTTCCCAGGGGCGGAGGGTAACGCCAGTGCTGACCTCTTCGCAGCCAAGCTGCAGGAGGTCATAGCGGACTCGGCGAAGGTGGCCCGCCCGGTGAAGATGGCGGCCTTAGAGGTGACCGACCTCGATGATTCGGTCACCAAAGAGGAGGTGGTGGCGGCGGTCGCAGCGATCGGGGGCTGCAGCGTCGCAGCGGTGCAAGGCCGGGACATCAGACCCGGCCGCGGCGGCATGGGCACCATGCGGTTCGAGTGCCCAGTCGCCGCTGCCAAAGCCGTCCTTGAAAAAGGACGGCTTTGTGTCGGATTCAGCTCGGGTGCAGTCCGGGCACTTGTAGACACGCCTCTGCGCTGCTACAGGTGCTTCGGCATTGGCCACACCCGAGCCCTCTGTCCGTCCACGGTGGACAGGTCGGACAGCTGCTACCGCTGCGGCAAGGACGGCCACAAAGCCGTCTCCTGCACGGCCGCCACGCCGCACTGCGCGGTCTGTGCCGCCAGTGGCCGCCCGGCGGGCCATGTCATGAAGGGGAGGATGTGTAATCCTCCCCCCAAGAAGGGTAAAGTGCAGGTGCCAGTCGGGCCTGCTACTAACGCCGTCGTTCCCGTGGCGGGAACCTCGGCGGCTGCGGAGGAGGAGGGTGCGATGTCCGACTGATGGATAGGGTCATCGAACATCGCATCCTCCAGGCGAACACCAACCACTGCCGGGCAGCCCAGGACCTGCTGATGCAGACCATGGCTGAGTGGTTGGTGGACTTGGCGGTGGTCGCCGAGCCTTACTCGGTCCCCGGGCATTGGCTGGGCGACCGGGACGGCCTGGTCGCACTCACATCGCGGTCTTCCACAGACTCCCCTCCCCTCTCGCTCTTAGAGAGGGGACCGGGATATGTGGCCGCCGCGTGGGGGGATGTGGCCCTAGTAGGGGTCTATTTCTCCCCAAACCGCCCGCTCTCAGACTTTGAGGACTTCCTGGAGGTCCTCACTGCAGTCGTGGGGAGGGCGGTGCCGCGCCAGGTCGTCGTGTTGGGCGACCTGAACGCCAAGTCGGCGGCCTGGGGCAACCCGGCTGCCTCGTGTGACGTCCGGGGGCGCGCCGTCGAATTTTGGGCGGCGTCATGCGGAGTTTCCCTCCTCAACAGGGGGGCGGTCCACACGTGTGTGCGGCAGCGGGGAGGGTCGGTGGTTGACGTCTCGTTCGCCACCCCCGTGCTGGCCGCACGCATCGTGAACTGGCGGGTGGAGATGGTGGAAACCTTGTCGGACCACCGATACGTGCGGTTCGACATCTCCACCCAGGGTCCCCGGGGGCAGATGGCCCGCTCTGGTAGGTCACCCTTCCCCCGGTGGGCTCTCACTCGCCTGGACCGGGAGGCAGCCAGGGAGGCGGCCTTCCTCCAGGACTGGCTGTCGCCCCCTGTTGAGGCCCCGGACGTCGACGCCGCAGCGGTCCGGCTCAGGGGATCCCTGACCGAGATATGCGACTCCAGCATGCCTCGCTCTCGCCGTCCGCCTCCTCGTCGCGCCGTGTATTGGTGGACGGAGGAACTGGCGGGGCTCCGTGCCGCCTGTGTGGCGGCCAGGCGGGCCTACACGCGGAGCCGCCGACGCAGCGCCCGTAGTCAGGCGGACGAGGACCGCCTCTACGCCTCGTTCCGAGAGGCGAAGACGGCCCTCAAGACGGCTATGTGCGCTGCCAAGGACTCGGCGAGGGCCGAGATGCTGGAGGATTTGGACAGGGATCCCTACGGGAGACCATACAAGGCGGCGCGGAACAAACTGCGCCCCCATGGTCCCCCTCTGACCGAGACCCTCGAGCCGGTGCTGTTGGATGGGGTGGTACGGTCCCTGTTCCCGCGCAGGACCGACTTCACCCCACCAACGATGGACCCCCCGCCGCGTGCGGCCCCACCGGAGGAAGGGGTCCCTCCGGGGGTCCTCAGCCTCCGCGCCAAGAAGACGGCCCCCGGACCGGACGGCGTCCCTGCTCGGGTGCTGGCCATAGCTGCCACTCAAATGGAGGACAGGTTTCGGGACCTTTTCAGCGCGTGCTTTGCGGCTGGAAGGTTCCCGAAGCCTTGGAAGGAGGGGCAGCTGTGCCTCCTCCGTAAAGAGGGACGCCCGGTCGATTCCCCCTCGGCATACCGGCCCATCGTTCTTCTCGATGAGGTCGGTAAAATGTTCGAGGGGATCATCGCCTGCCGGCTAAACAGCCATCTGCGGGGAGTGGGGCCGGACCTGTCGGACGCCCAGTTCGGTTTCCGACAGGGCCGGTCCACCATTGATGCGTTGGCCCTACTCAGGGGCCAGGTGAAGGAGGCAGTTGAGATGGGGGGCGGAGTGTTGGCGGTGTCATTCGACATAGCCAACGCCTTCAACTCCGTGCCCCACTCGACTATATTGGAGGCACTCCGATATCACGGGGTGCCTCAGTACTTGAGGGGCCTCCTGGCCAACTACTTGGAGGACCGCGAGGTCCTCCTTGTGGACAAAATGGCCAGGCTGAGGCGATATGGCGCGGAGTCCGGTGTTCCACAGGGGTCGGTGCTGGGGCCCACCCTGTGGAACATCGGGTTCGATTGGCTCCTGCGGGGGGCCCTCCTCCCGGGCACGAGTGTCATATGTTACGCGGATGACACTCTCCTCACTGCCCGGGGGAGGAATTTCAGGGAGGCGGCCAATCTGGCCTCGGCTGGCGGATCCTTGGTCGCAGGGAGGATCCGCCGCCTTGGGTTGAGGGTAGCGCTGAACAAGACCGAGGCCGTGTTCTTCCACGGGCCTCGGCAGCGCTGCCCTCCTGACGCCCACATAGTCGTGGAGGGCGTCAGCATAGAAGTCCGGCCCCAGATGAAGTATCTGGGCCTGGTGCTGGACAGCAGGTGGCGCTTCGGCCCGCACTTCAGTGGGCTGTCGACGCGCCTGCTGAAAGCCGCTGACGCCCTCTCGTGGCTCCTACCTAACCTGGGAGGGCCCAGCGCACGATGCCGGCGTCTGTATGCCGGCATCCTGAGGAGCATGGCCCTATATGGGGCCCCCATATGGGCGGACTGCCTCCACAGGCGGGAGAATGCCACCGCTCTCCGCAGGCCACAGAGGGCCATTGCACAGCGGGTGGCGAGGGCCTACCGCTCGGTGGGTTTTTCGGCGGCATGCGCTCTGGCGGGTACCCCTCCTTGGGAGCTCGAGGCGTGGGTCCTCGCCAGAGTGTACGAGTGGGCGGCGCGCCGAAAGGCGCTCGGAGAGTGCCCCGTCGTAGAGGAGCGGGAGGCCGTGAGGCGGGAGGCGAGGGACGCCATCGTCGTCCACTGGACGGACGACCTCGCCACTGCCACCTTTGGCCGTCGGACCCTGGACGCGCTCGGGCCAGTTCTGCGGGAATGGCTCGAGCGGTCGCACGGTTTCCTCTCTTTTCGTCTGGTGCAGGTGCTGTCAGGGCACGGCTGCTTTGGCTCGCACCTGCACAGGATCGGGAGGGAGGAGACCCCGGCGTGCCACGACTGCGGCGCGGCGGAGGACACAGCGCAGCACACCCTCGAGGTCTGCCCGGCTTGGTTTGAGCCGCGCCGCAGTCTTATTGCGGAGATCGGCCAGGACCTCTCGCTTTCCGGCGTAGTTCATTCCATGCTGGGGAGCGAGAGGGCTTGGGCCGCGGTCGCCTCCTTTTGCGAGGACGTCATTTCGCAAAAGGAGGCGGCGGAGCGTGCGCGGGAGGACGACCCTCTCGCTGCGCCGCTCCGAAGGCGAAGAAGAGGTCGGAGGAGACGCCATCTTCTCCCTCCTTGCGGTGGTGATTGGCGGGCGATAGGAGGGTGTGAGGGGCCCGCCGTGAAGGCCGGCGATCGTCGGAGGGGGACTGGACGTAAAGGCTACGCCGGTTTCCCAGTTCCCCTCCAGTCAGACGATGCGGGAATGCCGCTGGGTCGTTTTAGTGGGTATACCGGGCTTGCTCGGGGAGCCCCACATAACCCCCCATTCCCCCAAATGGGTGTTTGTGCATTTTTTCCCAGCGCAAAAAAAAAAAAAAAAAAACAAAAAAAAAAAAAAAAAAAAAAAAAAAAAAAAGGTTAGGTTAGGTTAGGTTTGGGGCACTATAAGGACAACCTCCCCGTGTGCCTGGATGCCGTGGTTCCTATCCGGATACGTCCGGTGGGAAGTGCATGTGTCCAGGCCGGTGTGCCCTGGGCGTCTGTCAATCAATTCCAGGTTTGATTTCAGGCCTGGAATTCATTGGCAGATGGCGAATAGTCCTTCAGAGGGGTCTCCTCGGAGACCTCCAACTCGTAGACCTGGCTCTCTCGCGAGAGCCGGGAACGAGGGCCGAAGCCTCTAGGGGTATAGGCTGCGAGGAAGAAAACCTCTATAAAAAATTACCCCCGCTCTCCACATGTCTCTCTGTTAAGCAGAGAGCATTGTGGAGAGTCCAGGGTGGGGCAGTGTCGGATTCTCCGGCACTGTTCTGCCAACTCGCAAGCCCGACTCTCTCGCGGGAGTCGGGAGCGAGGGTCGCCTCCCTCCGGGGTGGGGGCTGCGAGGAAGAAAACCTCTATAAAAAATTACCCTAGGAAGGGCCTGGCATGCATTTTGCTGCCAGGCACTTCATCTCGTAATCCCGACCCAGCGGTGTTGGGGGCGAGGGCCGCCACCCTCCGGGGTGGGGGCTGCGAGGAAGAAAACCTCTTTAAAAAATTACCTCAGGCGGGCCTGGCATGCATCCTTGCTGCCGGGCATCGTGTCAGGGGCGACGGAATGTTCTGATGCAGACATCCGTTCGGCCCGACCCGTAATCCTGAACGGACAGGGATGGGGGTCTTCGGACCGCGTGGAAGAAAACCACTATAAAAAATAACCCGAAGCTCAAGCTTGGCGCCGGCCAGGGGCTGCATGGCCGAGGGGAACTCGGTCCCAAGGCGTCACCGAGGGAACTCAGGGCGAGTTCCGCCCTGAGTTCCTTCGGGTACTCAAAAACCCTCGAGGGAACCCACCCTCATTAATAAAAGTAGAATTAACCATGAATAAGACGAAAAGTAAAAGTATTACCCAGGTGGGTTCCGTCTGCACCGCAGACGGGGAATCCCACACCGGCGGAGTCCCGCCGGTCAGCCCCCATCGTATTCTGGGGGGGGCAACTGATGCCGGGGCGTCCATACCTTTTGGTACGGGGCAAACTTCGCCCGTGGGCGCCTCCACTGTCCCAGAGTCTCCAGCCACAACTGCTGGAGGAAGTGGGTGTTCCACAGGGATCAGTTCTTGGTCCCCTCCTGTGGAACATCGGTTATGACTGGGTCATACGAGGCGGTCTTCTCCCGGGCGTCGTCGTGACCTGTTATGCTGACGACACTCTGGTCACAGCCCGGGGGCAGGACTACAGGCGCGCTGCTATTACAGCGACGGCAGGTGTCGCGCAAGTCGTGGGTCGCATCCGGCGGTTGGGTCTCGAGGTGGCCCTGACCAAATCAGAGGCCGTTTGTTTTCACGGTCCCCGAAAGGGGCCACCTCAGGGCTCCCACATCATTGTTGGGGGCGTCCGGATCGGCGTCGAGTCGACGCTGAAGTATCTCGGCGTCGTCCTCGACAGCCGGTGGAACTTTGTCGAGCATTTCCGCCGGCTGGCGCCCAAATTATTGGGCGCTGCCGCTGCCTTGGCAAGGCTGCTCCCCAACCTCGGGGGGCCCAGCCCAACCTGCCGGAGACTGTATGGAGGGATCGTGCGGTCCATGGCCCTATACGGAGCGCCCGTATGGGCTGCCAACTTGGCAGCCCGGAACGTTGCCGTTTTACGGAGGCCGCAACGGGCCATGGCCGTGCGCATGGTGCGCGGCTACCGCACGATCTCCTTTGAGGCTGCGACCCTTTTGGCCGGATCCTCGCCCTGGGACCTGGAAGCCGAAGTCCTCGCGTCGTTATTCCGATGGCGCGAGGAGGCGGCGGAGCGGGACCTGCGACCTCTGCCTCGAGAAATCGAGGCGCAGCGGTCCCAGCTCCGCACAGTCCTAGTGGCGGAGTGGAAGGCGCGACTTGCGCGACCAAGTGCAGGGCACGCCACGGTGGTGGCGGTAAGTCCCGTCCTAGAGGAGTGGCTGGAGAGGAGGCACGGCGTCCTCACGTTCCGGCTGACACAGGTACTCACCGGTCACGGGTGCTTCGGCACGTACCTGTGTCTCATAGGCCGGGAGCAGACGTCCGTCTGCCACCACTGCGGGGTCTGCCCGCGCGACACGGCGCTCCACACGCTCGTGGAGTGTCCAGCGTGGGCGGACCAGCGCCGCGACCTTGTTGCGGCGCTCGCGACGGGCCAACTCTCGCTGTCGGCCGTGGTTCTGGCCATGGTCCGCAGCGAGAGGGCTTGGGAAGGAGTCGCCTCCTTTTGCGAGGAGGTGATGCTCGCCAAGGAGGTGGCCGAGCGGGAGAGGGAGCTGACCACCTTGCGTGTTCCACGAACGCCTCTCGATGGAGGAAGGGGGGCTAGGCCCCCCCAAATCAGACGGGGCCCGCTCACGTTGAGCGGGCCGTGGCCCGTCGGGGTCGCGGATGAATGCGCGAGCGTCTCCCGTGACCCCGGCACTCTGGCCGTCTGGAGGAACACCGTGGGTTTTAGTCGGTATGCCGGTCGCTGTCTCATTGTGGCCGGAGAGTCCGACATAACCCCCGCCTCGCCCAGGCGGGTGCGTACTCGTAATGAGTTTCCCACAAAAAAAAAAAAAAAAAAAAGGTTAGGTTAGGTTAGGTTAGGTTAGGTTAGGTTAGGTTGCACTGGGGGACCCCCCACAGTGCTTACGTCCTCGTCGTGTCCCCTGGTAACGACCCAGTCCTGACCACCGTAACGGAGTGGCAGGCTGGGCTCGGCTAAAGTGCACTGTGCATCGTTGCTTTATATTTACTTGTCGTGCGTGCTGCGATCGTAGGAGGCTATGCCTAAACCTGCGCGGGACGCCCTCGGGCGTTTCCTAAAACCAAAAAAAGGCCCTTCTCAGGGCCAACCAAAAGACCCCTCTCAGGGCCAATCTGACGTCTCGGCGTCCGAAGCTAGCCGCGCGCCGTCTGCAGCCAGCTTCTTCGGCGGAGTCGGTGATTCCGACAACGAGTCGCTCAGCTCACACGGCGTCTCGGACGCGGGTGAGCCCCGGTCGGTGTCGCGCAAGCGCGCCTACCGGAAAGGAGGGTCCGAGTGCTCCTCGGCGTCAGGCTCGGCGGGGCTGTCAAAGCCAAAAAAGCCTGCAACAGCTGCCAACACTCACGTCGTGGGTCTGGTGGACGCCCAACGCCAGTTGGACCTGGCTCGGCGGGAACAGCTCCAACAAGAGCTGGAGGAGCGAGTTGCAGCAAAGGAGCAACGCGCGCTTGCTGCCCGGGCCAGGTCCGGGTACGGCGCTTCCCGCGTTTTATACTCGGACCACTCCCTGGCCGAGCTGGAGCGGATGGCGGAAGAGGACGAAGAGGAGATAGCGGAGGTAGCCTCTAAGTCCTCAAACCTAAAAGGGACCTTCCAGAAGGCCCTTAAATGCCGGGCCGCGAGCATGCGCGGTATTGTCGAGGAGCTGGTCAGAAGGACGGCGACCGAGGAGACTCGGCAACTGCAGGCGAAAGTCGATCGCCTGCAGTCGGAGGTCAGCCAACTTCACCAGAAGCTGGCTGATGCCACCGCCCGGCCGAACCAGGCCGCACCACTGCCTGCGTTGGAGGCCTCCTCCTCCAACCTTGAGGATATCATCCGCAAGGTTGTTATGGAGGAGCGAGCCTTCACTAGAGCCTGCCTAGCGGGTATTGAGGACCGGCTCTTACCGGAGAGGCGCCTCCGACCGCCACTTGCGTCGGACAAGCGACGAGAGCCGGGGCCTTCCTCGCAAAGGAAGGACGCCCCTCTCCCTTCCGCCACTACGTCCGGCCAGCAGGGCTGGACCGAAGTGGTCAGGAAGGGGAAGGGCAAGGGCAAGGGGAAGAAGACCCAGCCTTCCACCCGGCATTGGCTGGGCGACCGGGACGGCCTGGTCGCAGTCACATCGCGGTCTTCCACAGACTCCCCTCCCCTCTCGCTCTTAGAGAGGGGACCGGGATACGTGGCCGCCGCGTGGGGGGATGTGGCCCTAGTTGGGGTCTATTTCTCCCCAAACCGCCCTCTCTCGGACTTTGAGGACTTCCTGGAGGTCCTCACTGCAGTCGTGGGGAGGGCGGTGCCGCGCCAGGTCGTCGTGTTGGGCGACCTGAACGCCAAGTCGGTGGCCTGGGGCAACCCGGCTGCCTCATGTGACGTCCGGGGGCGCGCCGTCGAATTTTGGGCGGCGTCATGCGGAGTTTCCCTCCTCAACAGGGGGGCGGTCCACACGTGTGTGCGGCAGCGGGGAGGGTCGGTGGTTGACGTCTCGTTCGCCACCCCCGTGCTGGCCGCACGCATCGTGAACTGGCGGGTGGAGATGGTGGAAACCTTGTCGGACCACCGATACGTGCGGTTCGACATCTCCACCCAGGGTCCCCGGGGGCAGATGGCCCGCTCTTGTAGGTCACCCTTTCCCCGGTGGGCTCTCACTCGCCTGGACCGGGAGGCAGCCAGGGAGGCGGCCTTCCTCCAGGACTGGCTATCGCCCCCTGTTGAGGCCCCGGACTTCGACGCCGCAGCGGTCCGTCTCAGGGGATCCCTGACCGAGGTATGCAACTCCAGCATGCCTCGCTCTCGCCGTCCGCCTCCCCGTCGCGCCGTGTATTGGTGGACGGAGGAACTGGTGGGGCTCCGCGCCGCCTGTGTGGCGGCCAGGCGGGCCTACACGCGGAGCCGCCGACGCAGCGCTCGTAGTCAGGCGGACGAGGACCGCCTCTACGCCTCGTACCGAGAGGCGAAGACGGCCCTCAAGACGGCTATGTGCGCTGCCAAGGACTCGGCGAGGGCCGAGATGCTGGAGGATCTGGACAGGGATCCCTACGGGAGACCATACAAGGCGGCGCGGAACAAACTGCGCCCCCATGGTCCCCCTCTGACCGAGACCCTCGAGCCGGTGCTGTTGGATGGGGTGGTACGGTCCCTGTTCCCGCGCAGGACCGACTTCACCCCACCAACGATGGACCCCCCGCCGCGTGCGGCCCCACCGGAGGAAGGGGTCCCTCCGGTGACTGCGGAGGAGTTCCACGCGGGGGTTCTCAGCCTCCGCGCCAAAAAGACGGCTCCTGGACCGGACGGCGTCCCTGCTCGGGTGTTGGCCATAGCTGCCACTCAAATGGAGGACAGGTTTCGGGACCTTTTCAGCGCGTGCTTTACTGCTGGGCCCACCCTGTGGAACATCGGGTTTGATTGGCTCCTGCGGGGGGCCCTCCTCTCGGGCACGAGTGTCATATGCTACGCGGATGACACTCTCCTCACTGCCCGGGGGAGGAACTTCAGGGAGGCGGCCAATCTGGCCTCGGCTGGCGGATCGTTGGTCGCAGGGAGGATCCGCCGCCTTGGGTTGAGGGTAGCGCTGAACAAGACCGAAGCCGTGTTCTTCCACGGGCCTCGGCAGCGCTGCCCTCCTGACGCCCACATAGTCGTGGAGGGCGTCAGCATAGAAGTCCGGCCCCAGATGAAGTATCTGGGCCTGGTGCTGGACAGCAGGTGGCGCTTCGGCCCGCACTTTAGTGGGCTGTCGACGCGCCTGCTGAAAGCCGCTGACGCCCTCTCGTGGCTCCTCCCTAACCTGGGAGGGCCCAGCGCACGATGCCGGCGTCTGTATGCCGGAATCCTGAGGAGCATGGCCCTATATGGGGCCCCCATATGGGCGGACTGCCTCCACAGGAGGGAGAATGCCACCGCTCTTCGCAGGCCACAGAGGGCCATTGCACAGCGGGTGGCGAAGGCCTACCGCTCAGTGGGCTTTTCGGCGGCGTGCGCTCTGGCGGGTACCCCTCCTTGGGAGCTCGAGGCGTGGGTCCTCGCCAGAGTGTACGAGTGGGCGGCGCGCCGAAAGGCGCTCGGAGAGTGCCCCGTCGTAGAGGAGCGGGAGGCCGTGAGGCGGGAGGCGAGGGACGCCATCGTCGTCCACTGGACGGACGACCTCGCCACTGCCACCTTTGGCCGCCGGACCCTGGACGCGCTCGGGCCAGTTCTGCGGGAATGGCTCGAGCGGCCGCACGGTTTCCTCTCGTTTCGTCTTGTGCAGGTGCTGTCAGGGCACGGCTGCTTTGGCTCGCACCTGCACAGGATCGGGAGGGAGGAGACCCCGGCGTGCCACGACTGCGGCGCGGCGGAGGACACAGCGCAGCACACCCTCGAGGTCTGCCCGGCTTGGTTTGAGCCGCGCCGCAGTCTTATTGCGGAGATCGGCCAGGACCTCTCGCTTTCCGGCGTAGTTCATTCCATGCTGGGGAGCGAGAGGCACTGCTCTGCCAACTCGTAAACCCGACTCTCTCGCGGGAGTCAGGAGCGAGGGCCGCCTCCCTCCGGGGTGGGGGCTGCGAGGAAGAAAACCTCTATAAAAAATTACCCTAGGAAGGGCCTGGCATGCATTTTGCTGCCAGGCACTTCATCTCGTAATTCCGACCCAGCGGTGTTGGGGGCGAGGGCCGCCACCCTTCAGGGTGGGGGCTGCGAAGAAGAAAACCTCTATAAAAAATCACCTTCAGGCGGGCCTAGTGTGCTTTTGCAGCTGGGCGGGCAACAAGGGGTTTACCTTGTTGCCACTGCCGCTATGGGCGGACGGATGGTCTGGTACAGACCACCGTTCGGCCGACTCGTAACCCCGTCATGATAAGGCGGGAACGAGGGCCGCCACCCTTGGTCGGTGGAAGGGTGGGGGCTGCGTGGAGAGTCCACTGTAAAAAACCCCTAACACAAGCTGTTTGCCGTGGCGAGGTGTGCGTGGCAGGGTAGGGTAGTCCCTGTCGTTAACGGCAGCCAGGAATGGCGGCTAGTCGGCGGCGCAAGGCCGACCCCAGACGGATACCTGTCGCCCTCCGGTTTGGGTTACAAATGTAGACTTGCCCGTGTATTGGGGGATCTCTGCACGGGTGGACCTTTAGTTCTCCCCCACTCGTGGGACTTATTATGGACTTATTAAAAGAAAACAAACTTGATGATGAGAAAAGGGCAGCGGTCGTTGTTTTACAGCGACTGCCTGCGGAGTTGCTGCGCACGCCCAGTTCTGCGCGCCCGAAGAGCACACAGCCGTGTGCTGAGGAGGCAGGCTCGATGTCCACGGACAGTGAGCCTACTGTCGTCGATGTGGATGGCGCTTCAGACAGAAATTTTTGGCGGAAGCGCTCTCGCACCGACGAGAGTAACCCGGGGTCGGATTCGGCCTCGGGTTCGGAAGAGGCGCCAGCCGGCTCGCAGTCGCCAGTCGGCTCACGAACCAGAGCTGCCAAGCGCGGACGGGGCCAGGGTGCCCTAAAGCATGGAAAGTACGTCGGTGTCAGCCAGGCCCGCAAGGAGGCGGCGGAGGCCAGGCGCGCGGCGGCCAAGGAGGCTGAGGAGGCTGACTCGGACCGCCGTATCGCCGAGGTCACCAAGCGGGTGTCGGCTGACAGGGCGTCCCGGCTGTCGGAGATGTTAACAGACGCCTCCGACGTAGAGGAGCTCTCGGCTGGTGCCTTGAAGGAGCGTTTGGAGGTCGCGGTAGGTGCAATTCGCACCATTGCCAAGATCTCCAAGCACCTGAAAGGCACCAGCCAAAAGGGCTTGAAAGATGCGGCGGCATCTATCGCCGAGGTGGCTGAGGTCCTGTTTAACAGGACCTCGAATGAAGAGGTCAGGCGGTTGCGGGCCGAGAACGTCCGCATGGCTGCCCAGATGCGGGTGCTGAAGGAAGAGCACGAGGCGCTGAGAGCGGACCTCGCAGCGATCCGCCGCGAGCAACCAGCGTCGGACGCGGCGGCACAGAGAGGCGAGCCGGATCTCCTCCAGCTCATTAAAGAACTGAGCATACGCTTCTCTGTGCTGGAGGGCAAGGTATTGCGTCCCCCTCTTGCGGCGGATCGAAGGACGTTTGCAGCAGTGGCAGCGGGCACTTCCGCGCGACCGGCGGCCCCGGCACCCGCAGCAGCACCTGCGGCTCTTACAGCGGCAGCAGTTTTGCCTTCCGCCTCGGCTAAGAAAGCCACAAAGACCAGTGGCGCGGTACCGCAAAACCGCAAACAGAAGTCGGCTGTGACTCCCACTCCAAAGCCCAAAGAGGGCGAATGGGAGATGGTGGGAGCCAAGAAAAAGAAAAAGAAAAAGCGGAAGAAAGCGGCTAAAAAAGCCGAGGCAGCTAAAAAACAGGCTGCCAAAAAGGAGGCTGCATTGCGTGTGCCAAGGTCGGCGGCAGTAGTGGTGACGCTGCAACCGGCGGCGATCGAAAGGGGCACGACTTATGCGCAGCTCCTTTCTGCAGCAAAAGAAAAAATAAATCCCACAGAGCTGGGGATAACATCAGGGCTGCGCTGCAAGCCCACGCAGACTGGCGCTCGGTTGCTTGAAATCCCGGGTGCCACAAGCGGCGAGAAGGCGGACGCTCTTGCAGCCAAATTACGGCTACTTTTCCCAGCGGAAGACGTTCGCGTGTCCAGGCCCACGAAGAGCGCTGATCTTCGTGTCGCGGGCCTGGACGATTCCGTCACGGCAGAGGAATTGGCCGCTGCTGTCGCTCGGGCGGGAGGCTGTTCACCTGAGCAAGTGAAGGTGGGTGCGGTTCGACCAGATCGCATCGGGATGGGGACAGCCCTCGTGAGCTGTCCTGTGGCGGCGGCCAAAAAGCTCGCCGACGGGAAACGCCTGCTTGTGGGCTGGGTGTCGGCGCAAGTCAAACACCTGGGGCCCAAACCAGCGAGGTGCTACCGCTGCCTGGAGACAGGCCACTTAGGCGCGCGGTGCACCTCAAAAGAAGACCGCAGCAATTGCTGCTTCCGTTGCGGTCAGCCCGGGCACAAAGCCGGCTCGTGTGAAGCCACGCCGCACTGTGTCATCTGTGCGGCGGCAGGCAAGCCGGCAGAGCACCGGGTGGGCTCCAAGACCTGCGGCCGGCCCAAACAGACAGGGACGAATAAGAAGGGGGCAGCCAAACCGTCGTCGAAACCGGCTGGCGGCAAGGATGTCGCACGTCCCGTGGAGGGAGCGGAGATGGACTGCCAGTGATGGCCCCACTCCGCTTCCTTCAGGGGAACCTTAACCACTGCGCCAGGGCTCAGGACCTCCTCCTGCAGACCATGGCGCAGTGGGAAATAAGTGTGGCAGTGGTCGCCGAGCCGTACCACGTCCCACCTCGGGACGACTGGGTGTCGGACCGGGACGGCTTGGTGGCCGTTATGTCTTCGCCCGCAGTGCCCCTCGTTTGCTGTTCGAGGGGCCAGGGCTTTGTGGCAGCGCGCCTGGATAGTCTCGTGGTGGTTGGGGTGTATTTCTCCCCCAACCGCCCTCTCGCCGACTTTGAGGCTTTTGTAGCCCTATTGGGTACCGTCGTCGCTCGAAGCCACCCTCACCCCGTTCTCGTCCTCGGGGACTTCAATGCCAAATCCACGGCTTGGGGTTCCCCGGCCACGGACGTCAGGGGTGAGGTGCTCGAGGAGTGGGCCGTGGCACACGGCCTACTCGTTCTCAACCGGGGAGCCGTAAACACGTGCGTGCGTCAGCGGGGCGGGTCGATTGTCGATCTCGCCTTCGCCAGCCCCGCACTAGCCCGCCGTGTCGAGGGCTGGCGCGTCATCGAGGAGGTGGAGACTCTGTCGGATCATTTATACATCCGATTTGACGTCTCCGCCGAAAACCATGGCGCGCCGGCCAGAGCGGCCCCGGGAGAGAACAGTCCGCGTTGGTCTTTGAAACAACTGGATCGGGAGGCGCTCCTGGAGGCTTCCATCGTTCAGGCCTGGGTGAGAGCACCGGACAGGCCTGAGAACATCGAGATGGAGGCCGAGTGGTTCCAGGAAGCGATGTCGCAAATTTGCGACGCGGCGATGCCGCGGGTCCGACGCAGACCCGCGAAGCGTCAGGTGTACTGGTGGTCGCAAGAGATCGCGCAACTGCGTCGCGACTGTGTCGCGGCGCGCCGCCAGTACACCAGACACCGCAGGAGGCGTCGCCGCCCTCCCGATGCCGAGGCCGGGGAGGCAGAACTGTACGAGGCGTACAGAGCAGCCAAAAAACGGCTGCAGGTGGCCATCTCGCGGGCTAAAGATCAGGCCCGCGAGCAGTTCTTGGAGACTCTGGACCGTGATCCGTGGGGGCGCCCATACCTTTTGGTTCGGGGCAAACTTCGCCCGTGGGCGCCTCCACTGTCCCAGAGTCTCCAGCCACAGCTGCTGGAGGAGGTGGTGGCTGCTCTGTTCCCTCAGAGGGCGGAGCACCCTCCTCCGCTGATGGTTCTGCCTCCCATGGCTCCCAACGCGGACGACGACGACGTGCCCGAAGTGACCCGGGTAGAGCTTCGAGCTGCGGTGAAGAGGCTTCAAGCCAAAAACACCGCGCCAGGACCGGACGGCATTCCAGGCCGTGCGTGGGTCCTGGCCCTTCGGGAGCTCGAGCCCCGACTGTTAGGGCTCCTCAGTGCGTGCCTTGAGGAGGGCCGATTTCCGCTGCTGTGGAAAACCGGCAAGCTGGTCCTCCTCAAGAAGGAGGGGCGCCCGGCGGACTCTCCGTCCGCCTACCGGCCCATCGTGCTTCTCGACGAGGTGGCGAAGCTCTTCGAGCGTGTCATCGCGAGCCGCCTCGTCGAGCACCTCAGCGAAGTCGGGCCGGATCTGGCGGAAAACCAGTTTGGTTTTCGCCGCGGGCGCTCCACCGTGCATGCCATCATGCGCGTGAGGAGTCTGGCGGAGGACGCGTTGTCCCGGGGCGAGGTGGTGTTGGCGGTGTCGCTCGACATCGCCAACGCATTCAACTCCTTGCCCTGGAGCTGCGTTAGGGAGGCACTCGTCTACCATCGAGTGCCGACCTACCTCCGCCGAATTGTCGGGGCCTATCTTAGTGATAGAGCGGTAGTTTACCCGGGTCGCAATGCTCTCGGTCGGCGAGAGATGACCTGCGGTGTTCCACAGGGATCGGTTCTCGGTCCGCTCCTGTGGAACATCGGCTATGACTGGGTCATACGAGGCGTCCTTCTCCCTGGTGTCGTCGTGACGTGCTATGCCGACGACACCCTCGTCACGGCTCGGGGGAAGGACTACAGGCGCGCTGCCATCGCAGCTACGGCTGGTGTCGCGCAAGTCGTGGGTCGCATCCGGCGGTTGGGTCTCGAGGTGGCCCTGGCCAAATCGGAGGCCGTTTGTTTCCACGGTCCCCGAAAAGGGCCACCTCAGGGCTCCCATATTATTGTTGGGGGCGTACGGATCGGCGTCGAGTCGACGCTGAGATATCTCGGCGTCGTCCTCGACAGCCGGTGGAACTTCGTCGAGCATTTCCGCCGGCTGGCGCCCAAGTTATTGGGCGCCGCCGCCGCCTTGGCAAGGCTGCTCCCCAACCTCGGGGGGCCCAGCTCAACCTGCCGGAGACTGTATGGAGGGATCGTGCGGTCCATGGCCCTATACGGAGCGCCCGTATGGGCTGCCAACCTGGCAGCCCGGAACGTTTCCGTATTACGGAGGCCGCAACGGGCCATGGCCGTGCGCATGGTGCGCGGCTACCGCACGATCTCCTTCGAGGCTGCGACCCTATTGGCCGGATCCCCGCCCTGGGACCTGGAAGCCGAAGTCCTCGCGTCGTTATTCCGATGGCGCGAGGAGGCGGCGGAGCGGGACCTGCGACCTCTGCCTCGAGAAATCGAGGCGCAGCGGTCCCAGCTCCGCACAGTCCTAGTGGCGGAGTGGAAGGCGCGACTTGCGCGACCAAGTGCAGGGCACGCCACGGTGGTGGCGGTAAGTCCCGTCCTAGAGGAGTGGCTGGAGAGGAGGCACGGCGTCCTCACGTTCCGGCTGACACAGGTACTCACCGGTCACGGGTGCTTCGGCACGTACCTGTGTCTCATAGGCCGGGAGCAGACGTCCGTCTGCCACCATTGCGGGGTCTGCCCGCGCGACACGGCGCTCCACACGCTCGTGGAGTGTCCAGCGTGGGCGGACCAGCGCCGCGACCTTGTTGCGGCGCTCGCGACGGCCCAACTCTCGCTGCCGGCTGTGGTTCTGTCCATGGTCCGCAGCGAGAGGGCTTGGGAGGGGGTCGCCTCCTTTTGCGAGCAGGTAATGCTCGCCAAGGAGGCGGCCGAGCGGGAGAGGGAGCTGACCACCTTGCTCCCCGCCCGTCGCGTCCGCCCCGGACGTCGCCGTGGGGCGCTCCGGGATCTCCAGCCACCGTAGGAGGATGCCTGCGGGCGGCGATTGGGCAATCGCCGCTCGAACAGCACAGGCCCGAGAAGGCGGCGTACGTGTTCCACGAACGCCTCTCGATGGAGGAAGGGGGGCTAGGCCCCCCAAATCAGACGGGGCCCGCTCACGCTGAGCGGGCCGTGGCCCGTCGGGGTCGCGGATGAATGCGCGAGCGTCTCCCGTGACCCCGGCACTCTGGCCGTCTGGAGGAACACCGTGGGTTTTAGTCGGTATGCCGGTCGCTGTCTCATTGTGGCCGGAGAGTCCGACATAACCCCCGCCTCGCCCAGGCGGGTGCGTACTCGTAATGAGTTTCCCACGAAAAAAAAAAAAAAAAAGGTGGGGGCTCCCCCCCAACGGGGTTCTCGCCTTGTCGCGGCGGGGGGGCTTAGTAGCCGTGGTTACCAAGGACCACGGTGAACCAAGAGGAACCCCAAGGAGGCGCCGCTCCTCTGGGCTTTGCCAGTAAGCCCACGATGGAGCGGCTCTGGTGGGTTGCGGTGCTGTTTGGGCGGCACCGCAACTGGGTCGGGCTGCAGTGTTGCTTCGGCGACACTGCGGCTGAGGAGTGGCGGGGCCGCGGCGGGAGAGGAGTGCCGGTATAACGGTGCGCCGCTCTCCCTACCTTCCGCGGCCTCGGCGGGGCCGCAACCGCCAGATTGCGGACGCGGTGGGGCCGCAGGGGAAGAGGAGTGTCGGTATTGCGATGCGCCGTTCTCCCTATCCTCTGCGGCCGAGTTGGCCTGCGGGCGGCGATCGGGCAGTCGCCGCCCGAACAGCACGGGCCCGAGACGGCAGTGCGCGTGTTCCGCACGCGCCTCTCGAAGGAGGGGGGGCTAGGCCCCTAAATCGGACGGGGCCCGCTCGCGGTGAGCGGGCCATGGCTCGTCGGGGTCGCGGATGAATGCGCAAGCGACTCCCGTGACCCCGACACTCTGGCCGTCTGGAGGAACACCGTGGGTTTTAGTCGGTATGCTGGCCGCGCTTTGAGTGCGGTCGGAGAGTCCGACATAACCCCCGCCTTGCCCGGGCGGGTGCGTATGCGTAATGCATTTCCCACGTAAAAAAAAAAAAAAAAAAAAAAAAAAAAAAAGGTGGGGGCTGCGAGGAAGAAAACCTCTATAAAAAATTACCCTAGGAAGGGCCTGGCATGCATTCTGCTGCCAGATTGATGGTTCTGCCTCCCATGGCTCCCAACGCGGACGACGACGACGTACCCGAAGTGACCCGGGTAGAGCTTCGAGCTGCGGTGAAGAGGCTTCAAGCCAAAATTACCGCGCCAGGACCGGACGGCATTCCAGGCCGTGCGTGGGTCCTGGCCCTTCGGGAGCTCGAGCCCCGACTGTTAGGGCTCCTCAGTGCGTGCCTTGAGGAGGGCCGATTTCCGCTGCTGTGGAAAACCGGCAAGCTGGTCCTCCTCAAGAAGGAGGGGCGCCCGGCGGACTCTCCGTCCGCCTACCGGCCCATAGTGCTTCTCGACGAGGTGGCGAAGCTCTTCGAGCGTATCGTCGCTAGCCGCCTCGTCGAGCATCTCAGGGAAGTAGGGCCGGATTTGGCGGACAACCAGTTCGGTTTCCGCCGCGGGCGCTCCACCGTGCATGCCATCATGCGCGTGAGGAGTCTGGCGGAGGACGCGTTGTCCCGGGGCGAGGTGGTGTTGGCGGTGTCGCTCGACATCGCCAACGCGTTCAACTCCTTGCCCTGGAGCTGCGTCAGGGAGGCACTCGTGTACCATCGAGTGCCGACCTACCTCCGCCGCATTGTCGGGGCCTATCTTAGTGATAGAGCGGTAGTTTACCCGGGTCGCAATGCTCTCGGTCGGCGAGAGATGACCTGCGGTGTTCCACAGGGATCGGTTCTTGGACCGCTCCTGTGGAACATCGGCTATGACTGGGTCATACGAGGCGTCCTTCTCCCTGGTGTCGTCGTGACGTGCTATGCCGACGACACCCTCGTCACGGCTCGGGGGAAGGACTACAGGCGCGCTGCCATCGCAGCTACGGCTGGGGTCGCGCAGGTCGTGGGTCGCATCCGGCGGTTGGGTCTCGAGGTGGCCCTGGCCAAATCGGAGGCCGTTTGTTTTCACGGTCCCCGAAAGGGGCCACCTCAGGGCTCCCACATCATTGTTGGGGGCGTACGGATCGGCGTCGAGTCGACGCTGAGATATCTCGGCGTCGTCCTCGACAGCCGGTGGAATTTCATTGAGCATTTCCGCCGGCTGGCGCCCAAGTTATTGGGCGCCGCCGCCGCCTTGGCGAGGCTGCTCCCCAACCTCGGGGGGCCCAACTCAACCTGCCGGAAATTGTACGGAGGGATCGTGCGGTCCATGGCCCTGTACGGAGCGCCCGTATGGGCTGCCAACCTGGCGGCCCGGAACGTTGCCGTCCTACGGAGGCCGCAAAGGGCCATGGCCGTGCGCATGGTGCGCGGCTACCGCACGATCTCATTCGAGGCTGCGACCCTATTGGCCGGATCCCCGCCCTGGGACCTGGAAGCCGAAGTCCTCGCGTCATTATTCCGATGGCGCGAGGAGGCGGCGGAGCGGGACCTGCGACCTCTGCCTCGAGAGATCGAGGCGCAGCGGTCCCAGCTCCGCACAGTCCTAGTGGCGGAGTGGAAGGCGCGACTTGCGCGACCAAGTGCAGGGCACGCCACGGTGGTGGCGGTAAGTCCCGTCCTAGAGGAGTGGCTGGAGAGGAGGCACGGCGTCCTCACGTTCCGGCTGACACAGGTACTCACCGGTCACGGGTGCTTCGGCACGTACCTGTGTCTCATAGGCCGGGAGCAGACGTCCGTCTGCCACCATTGCGGGGTCTGCCCGCGCGACACGGCGCTCCACACGCTCGTGGAGTGTCCAGCGTGGGCGGACCAGCGCCGCGACCTAGTTGCGGCGCTCGCGACGGCCCAACTCTCGCTGCCGGCCGTGGTTCTGTCCATGGTCCGCAGCGAGAGGGCTTGGGAGGGGGTCGCCTCCTTTTGCGAGCAGGTAATGCTCGCCAAGGAGGCGGCCGAGCGGGAGAGGGAGCTGACCACCTTGCTCCCCGCCCGTCGCGCCCGCCCCGGGCGTCGCCGTGGGGCGCTCCGGGATCTCCAGCCACCGTAGGAGGATGCCTGCGGGCGGCGATTGGGCAATCGCCGCTCGAACAGCACAGGCCCGAGAAGGCGGCGTACGTGTTCCACGAACGCCTCTCGATGGAGGAAGGGGGGCTTGGCCCCCCAAATCAGACGGGGCCCGCTCACGTTGAGCGGGCCGTGGCCCGTCGGGGTCGCGGATGAATGCGCGAGCGTCTCCCGTGACCCCGGCACTCTGGCCGTCTGGAGGAACACCGTGGGTTTTAGTCGGTATGCCGGTCGCTGTCTCATTGTGGCCGGAGAGTCCGACATAACCCCCGCCTCGCCCAGGCGGGTGCGTACTCGTAATGAGTTTCCCACGAAAAAAAAAAAAAAAAAAAAAGGTTAGGTTAGGTTAGGTTAGGTTAGGTTAGGTTAGGTTAGGTTAGGTTCGGGGGACCCCCCCACAGTGCTTACGTCCTCGTCGTGTCCCCTGGTAACGACCCAGTCCTGACCACCGTAACGGAGTGGCAGGCTGGGCTCGGCTAAAGTGCACTGTGCATCGTAGCTCTATTGTGTCTTGCGTGCTACGATTGTGTTGGATACTATGCCTAAACCTGCGCGGGACGCCCTCGGGCGTTTCTTAAAACCCAAAAAAGGCCCTTCTCAGGGCCAACCAAAAGACCCCTCACAGGGCCAATCTGACGCCTCGGCGTCCGAAGCTGGCCGCGCGCCGTCTGCAGCCAGCTTATTCGGAGAGGTCGAGAACTCCGACAACGAGTCGCTCAGCTCACGCGGCGTCTCGGACGCGGGTGAGCACCAGTCGGTGTCGCGCAAGCGCGCCTACCGGAGAGGAGGGTCCGAATGCTCCTCAGCGTCGGGCTCGGCGGGGCTGTCAAAGCCAAAAAAGCCTGCAACAGCCGCCGACACCCACGACGTGGGTCTGGCGGACGCCCAACGCCAGTTGGATCTGGCTCGGCGGGAACAGCTCCAACAAGAGCTGGAGGAGCGAGTAGCTGCCAAGGAGCAACGCGCGCGTGCTGCTCGGGCCAGGTCCGGGTACGGCGCTTCCCGCGTGTTGTACTCGGACCACTCCCTGGCTGAGCTGGAGCGGATGGCGGAAGAGGATGAAGAGGAGATAGCGGAGGTCGCCTCTAAGTCCTCAAATCTTAAAGGGACGTTCCAGAAGGCCCTTAAATGCCGGGCTGCGAGCATGCGCGGCATCGTCGAGGAGCTCGTCAGAAGGACGGCGACCGACGAGACTCGGCAACTGCAGGCGAAAGTCGATCGCCTGCAGTCGGAGGTCAGCCAACTCCACCAAAAGCTGGCTGACGCCACCGCCCGGCCGAACCAGGTCGCACCACTGCCTGCATTGGAGGCCCCCTCCTCCAACCTTGAGGATATCATCCGCAAGGTTGTAATGGAGGAGCGAGCCTTCACTCGAGCCTGCCTAGCGGGCATCGAGGACCGGCTCTTACCAGAGAGGCGCCTCCGACCGCCACTAGCGGCGGACAAGCGACGAGAGCCGGGGCCTTCCTCGCAAAAGGAGGACGCCCCTCTCCCTTCCGCCACTACGTCCGGCCAGCAGGGCTGGACCGAAGTGGTCAGAAAGGGGAAGGGCAAGGGCAAGGGAAAGAAGACCCAGCCTTCCACCCCCATCCTTGCCGCTACGCCTCCCAGCCAGTCGCAGACGGCTGGTGGGGGAAAGGGGAAGGGGAAGGGAAAAGGAAAGAAGACGGTGCCGGTCGCCCCTGTCGTCCCCGCAGCCACATTCTCTAGTCAGAAGCAGACTGGCGGGAGCAAGGGGAAGGGGAAGAGGAGAGGGGGGAATAAGGGCAAGCTTGTTCCCCCAAAGACCGCAGCCGTCGTGGTGACGCTCACCGCGGAGGCTGAAGAGCGGGGCGAGACGTACGCGTCCGTACTGCTGCGGGCGCGTGCCAATGCCGATCCCACCCAACTGGGGATTGGCAAAGTCTCCTGCCGAAGGACCCAAACCGGGGCTCGAATCTTCGAGTTCCCGGGGGCGGAAGGCAACGCCAGTGCTGACCTCTTCGCAGCCAAGCTGCAGGAGGTCATAGCGGATTCGGCGAAGGTGGCCCGCCCAGTGAAGATGGCGGCCTTAGAGGTGACCGATCTTGATGATTCGGTCACCAAAGAGGAGGTAGTGGCGGCGGTCGCAGCGATCGGGGGCTGCAGCGTCGCAGCGGTGCAAGGCCGGGACATCAGACCCGGCCGCGGCGGCATGGGCACCATGCGGTTCGAGTGCCCAGTCGTCGCTGCCAAAGCCGTCCTTGAAAAGGGACGGCTTTGTGTCGGATTCAGCTCGGGTGCGGTCCGGGCACTTGTAGACACGCCTCTGCGCTGCTACAGGTGCTTCGGCATTGGCCACACCCGAGCCCTCTGTCCGTCCACGGTGGACAGGTCGGACAGCTGCTACCGCTGCGGCAAGGACGGCCACAAAGCCGCCTCCTGCACATCCGCCACGCCGCACTGCGCGGTCTGTGCCGCCAGTGGCCGCCCGGCTGGCCATGTTATGAAGGGGAGGATGTGTAATCCTCCCCCCAAGAAGGGTAAAGTGCAGGCGCCGGTCGGGCCTGCTGCTAACGCCGTCGTTCCCGTGGCGGGAACCTCGGCGGCTGCGGAGGAGGAGGGTGCGATGTCCGACTGATGGATAGGGTCATCGAACATCGCATCCTCCAGGCGAACACCAACCACTGCCGGGCAGCCCAGGACCTGCTGATGCAGACCATGGCTGAGTGGTTGGTGGACTTGGCGGTGGTCGCCGAGCCTTACTCGGTCCCCGGGCATTGGTTGGGCGATCGGGACGGCCTGGTCGCAATCACATCGCGGTCTTCCACAGACTCCCCTCCCCTCTCGCTCTTAGAGAGGGGACCGGGATACGTGGCCGCCGCGTGGGGGAATGTGGCCCTAGTTGGGGTCTATTTCTCCCCAAACCGCCCCCTCTCAGACTTTGAGGACTTCCTCGAGGTCCTCACTGCAGTCGTGGGGAGGGCGGTGCCGCGCCAGGTCGTCGTGTTGGGCGACCTGAACGCCAAGTCGGCGGCCTGGGGCAACCCGGCTGCCTCATGTGACGTCCGGGGACGCGCCGTCGAATTTTGGGCGGCGTCATGCGGTGTGTCCCTCCTCAACAGGGGGGCGGTCCACACGTGTGTGCGGCAGCGGGGAGGGTCGGTGGTTGACGTCTCGTTCGCCACCCCCGTGCTGGCCGCACGCATCGTGAACTGGCGGGTGGAGATGGTGGAAACCTTGTCGGACCACCGATACGTGCGGTTCGACATCTCCACCCAGGGTCCCCGGGGGCAGATGGCCCGCTCTGGTGGGTCACCCTTCCCTCGGTGGGCTCTCACTCGCCTGGACCGGGAGGCAGCCAGGGAGGCGGCCTTCCTCCAGGACTGGCTGTCGCCCCCTGTTGAGGCCCCGGACGTCGACGCCACAGCGGTCCGGCTCAGGGGATCCCTGACCGAGGTATGCAACTCCAGCATGCCTCGCTCTCGCCGTCCGCCCCCCCGTCGCGCCGTGTATTGGTGGACGGAGGAACTGGCGGGGCTCCGTGCCGCCTGTGTGGCGGCCAGGCGGGCCTACACGCGGAGCCGCCGACGCGGCGCCCGTAGTCAGTCGGACGGGGACCGCCTCTATGCCTCGTACCGAGAGGCGAAGACGGCCCTCAAGACGGCTATGTGCGCTGCCAAGGACTCGGCGAGAGCCGAGATGCTGGAGGATCTGGACAGGGATCCCTACGGGAGACCATATAAGGCGGCGCGGAACAAACTGCGCCCCCATGGTCCCCCTCTGACGGAGACTCTCGAGCCGGCGCTGTTGGATGGGGTGGTACGGTCCTTGTTCCCGCGCAGGACCGACTTCACCCCACCAACGATGGACCCTCCGCCGCGTGCGGCCCCACCGGAGGAAGAGGTCCCTCCGGTGACTGCGGAGGAGTTCCACGCGGGGGTCCTCAGCCTCCGCGCCAAGAAGACGGCCCCTGGACCGGACGGCGTCCCTGCTCGGGTGCTGGCCATAGCTGCCACTCAAATGGAGGACAGGTTTCGGGACCTTTTCAGCGCGTGCTTTGCGGCTGGAAGGTTTCCGAAGCCTTGGAAGGAGGGGCAGCTGTGCCTCCTCCGTAAAGAGGGACGCCCGGTCGATTCCCCCTCGGCATACCGGCCCATCGTTCTTCTCGATGAGGTCGGTAAAATGTTCGAGGGGATCATCGCCTGCCGGCTCAACAGCCATCTGCGGGGAGTGGGGCCGGACCTGTCGGATGCCCAGTTCGGTTTCCGACAGGGCCGGTCCACCATTGATGCGTTGGCCCTACTCAGGGGCCAGGTTAAGGAGGCAGTTGAGGTGGGGGGCGGAGTGTTGGCGGTGTCATTCGACATAGCCAACGCCTTCAACTCCGTGCCCCACTCGACTATATTGGAGGCACTCCGATATCACGGGGTGCCCCAGTATTTGAGGGGCCTTCTGGCCAACTACCTGGAGGACCGCGAGGTCCTCCTTGTAGACAAAACGGCCAGGTTAAGGCGGTATTGCGCGGAGTCCGGCGTTCCACAGGGGTCGGTGCTGGGGCCCACCCTGTGGAACATCGGGTTCGATTGGCTCCTGCGGGGGGCCCTCCTCCCGGGCACGAGTGTCATATGTTACGCGGATGACACTCTCCTCACTGCCCGGGGGAGGAATTTCAGGGAGGCGGCCAATCTGGCCTCGGCTGGCGGAACCTTGGTCGCAGGGAGGATCCGCCGCCTCGGGTTGAGGGTAGCGCTGAACAAGACCGAGGCCGTGTTCTTCCACGGGTCTCGGCAGCGCTGCCCTCCTGACGCCTACATACTCGTGGAGGGCGTCAGCATAGTGGTCCGGCCCCAGATGAAGTATCTGGGCCTGGTGCTGGACAGCAGGTGGCGCTTCGGCCCGCACTTCAGCGGGCTGTCGACGCGCCTGCTGAAAGCCGCTGACGCCCTCTCGTGGCTCCTCCCTAACCTGGGAGGGCCCAGCGCACGATGCCGGCGTCTGTATGCCGGCATCCTGAGGAGCATGGCCCTATATGGGGCCCCCATATGGGCGGACTGCCTCCACAGGCGGGAGAATGCCACCGCTCTCCGCAGGCCACAGAGGGCCATTGCACAGCGGGTGGCGAGGGCCTACCGCTCAGTGGGCTTTTCAGCGGCGTGCGCTCTGGCGGGCACCCCTCCTTGGGAGCTCGAGGCGTGGGTCCTCGCCAGAGTGTACGAGTGGGCGGCGCGCCGAAAGGCGCTCGGAGAGTGCCCCGTTGCAGAGGAGCGGGAGGCAGTGAGGCGGGAGGCGAGGAACGCCATCGTTGTCCACTGGACGGACGACCTCGCCACCGCCACCTTTGGCCGCCGGACCCTGGACGCGCTCGGGCCAGTTCTGCGGGAATGGCTCGAGCGGCCGCACGGTTTCCTCTCTTTTCGTCTGGTGCAGGTGCTGTCAGGGCACGGCTGCTTTGGATCGCACCTGCACAGGATCGGGAGGGAGGAGACCCCGGCGTGCCACGACTGCGGCGCGGCGGAGGACACAGCGCAGCACACCCTCGAGGTCTGCCCGGCTTGGTCTGAGCCGCGCCGCAGTCTGATTGCGGAGATCGGCCAGGACCTCTCGCTTTCCGGCGTAGTTCGTTCCATGCTGGGGAGCGAGGGGGCTTGGGCTGCGGTCGCCTCCTTTTGCGAGGACGTCGTTTCGCAAAAGGAGGCGGCGGAGCGCGCGCGGGAGGACGACCCTCTGGCTGCGCCACTCCGAAGGCGAAGGAGAGGTCGGAGAAGACGTCATCTTCTCCCTCCTTGCGGTGGTGATGGGCGGGCGACAGGTGCGGGGGCGCCTCCGCCGGCATTGCACTCCACACCACCTCCGCCGGACATTCCCGACCCTCCCCCCATGGGGAGGACGTGAGGGGCCCGCCGTGAAGGCGGGCGATCGTCGGAGGGGGACTGGACGTAAAGGCTACGCCGGTTTCCCAGTTCCCCCCCAGTCAGACGATGCGGGAATGCCGCTGGGTCGTTTTAGTGGGTATACCGGGCTGCCAGCCCGGGGAGTCCCACATAACCCCCCATTCCCCCAAATGGGCGGGTATGCGTAATTGCATTTTTTCCCAGCGCAAACAAAAAAAAAAAAAAAAAAAGGTTAGGTTAGGTTATTTTTTTTTTTTTTTTTTTTTTTTTTTATAATGACCGCACACAAAGTGCGGTCGGCCAAAGGATCCTCTGACTTAATCAGAGACCTAGTATGCTTGTGAAATTTAAATGCTTATTTAAATGTTTATTAGATTAGGGTTTGGGAATTTGCTTTAGTTTCTTTACATCATTTATTTTTACAGTTTGCCTGTTTCTAGTTTAGTTTACGTTTTATTTACAATTTGTTACAAATATTATTTTTAATTTTTGACTTTTAACTTTTAATTTACAAAATTATTACCTACGATATTCTATTTTTTTGGACAAACACAAAAACGAAATAACTTAATACATACAGCAAATACTTATATAATAAATAACACAATATCCCACTATAAGTCTGCACTACAGTGCAGGGCGTGTTTGCAAAAGTGCAAGCTTAGTTTGCAAATTCAGAAGCCGCCTCTGCACTGTAGTGCAGAGTTTAAAAATTTTCCTACCTGACACAAATAAACAAAGCACACTACAAAAGACGATACGACATGGAGACCGAACACATAATTAGTCACAACATTAAATACCCCTCCTTTGTGCACACTGCACAGGCCGACACTGGAAGCCGACCACGGCGCTTTGCCAACTTCTCCCTCGAAGCGGAGGGAGGCTGCTAACGGCACCTTTCTCTGGCTTGCATTTATCACAATGTAGTCCAAGAGAAAGGGCCGTGCAGGTCCTGGACTGCGCCGTGGTGCGGTGCTGGTGAATGTAGAGTGCGGACTGTACAGTATGCACAAACGGACCACGCACGGCAAGCTTGTGTATCTGGGCTGTGCACCGGCAGCCTCGCTCCAGTGGGGCACCTTAGCAATAGGCCACTGCTGACCTTGCCAAGGTGTCCCACTTTCTCCGGACTGGGCACTGCGTGTCGAAGGCGTTATGCGCTGTGTCAGGACACCCAGCCTTCGCGCAGTTGCAGCAGGAGGGCCGCTCCGCAAGCTTCTCCTTACACGCGTCTTTGCGGTGCGGCCCCCCACAATGGCTGCACACGTCCTCGGCGTCCTGACACAGCCGCCTTGTGTGCCCGTAGCCCAAGCATCGAGAGCATTGCACCAGGGGGGACTGGTCCTCGACTCTGACCCGTTGGAGGTCGATATGGACGGCCCCGGAACCCGTCAGGCAGCCCCACAATCGAGGCGAAACTTTCACCACGATGTGGGCCACCAGCGGGTTCCTCGTCTTTTTGCGATATCGGACCTCCATCCGGTCATCGTCGCCGCTGATGTCCTTGAGGAGGTGCTTGTTCTGCGCCCTAAGCGCCCTCAGCACCTCCTCATCGCTGTTGTAAGACATTACGTCTTTAAGGACAATCAGCGGGTCCCTGCCTGCAATGCTCTCAATGTGTAGGTCCTTACTATTTGCCCGGAGCTTGGTCTTGACACGCTCAAGCTCTTCTGCCGATGCACAACCCAGGATCACTCTCTGGTCCTTTACTTTTCTAACTCTGTCTACTTGGACCCCCTCTTTAATGGCCTCTGCGGCGCTTCGTATTTTTTCTAGTACCTGGTCACCGGTGTCCATTTCGTCTGTTGATTTAATAATTATCGAGTGCATGGCCGAAGCTCCCCAAGCATGAGGCTTTGGGGGTCCGGCCACTGCACTCGCGTAGGACACCGGTGCTTGCCGCAGGGCCTCCCTGAGTCCTGACATTTCTTTTCTACTATCCTCCAATAGCTTGCCGTGCTCTTCTAATTTGGCTATTAGTGCCGCTTCACTCGTCGGCCCCTCTACCTGTCGATCCTCAACCACTGGATCCTTGGCCAACTCTACCTTCTCACCATGCTCGGCCGCCTGCTCCTTTACCAGTTTGTATAGCCGCTCGACGGCCTCCAGCACGTCGTTTTTGATGTCCGTGCGGAGGTTTCGGCTGTTGTTGATTTGAGCCTTGGCTCGCATCAACAACGCCTTGGCCTCCGCAAGACGGCTGGTGTATTTTGGTTTTGGCTCCTTGACGACCGGAGCCGGGGCAGCCTTGTTTTTCGGCGCAGCGGTTTTTAGGGGAGGCGACGTCGAAGACCTCAGCTTCGACTCGATCTCCCCTATGCTACGCCTGACCTGCGCTACGCCGGGACCGGTCGCCACAGGAGCCGCCGTCTGCGACGTGCTGGGCTCTTTGGTGGGAGTACGGAAGCCGAACATGGTGAGCTAACCTTTTTTTAGATAAACAATCAAATTTAAAATAAAGGTTTGTAAAAGTTATATAGTTATAGGTTAATAATTAATAATAATAATTTGAATTTAGGAGTAAATAATTAAAATGCAATAGCAAAAGACAACACAATTAACCTAATAACTTGTGGTCAATAAACCACAAGTTAAACAAATAAATAAAATTAAATTAAATAATTGTATAAAATTTAAAATTGTCAAGATATGTAATAATTTTTAAAATATAAAATTGTCAATAAAATTTAATAAAATAAAAGAATTGTCAATGTATTTTTTTTTTTTTTTTTTTTTAAAATATAAAATTGTCAATAAAATTTAATAAAATAAAAGAATTGTCAATGTAAAATTAATGAATAAAATAATAAAATTTGTACAGACAATAGTCCAATATAATAGTCTATGACACAATGTGAATAGTTAAGAATAAATAAAAATCAAAAATTTTCTATTCTACTTTTTTATTTTGCCCGCTATGTCTGGTGTACAGCTTAAAAGCTTACTGTCGTAAATAATAAATCTATAAAGGGTAGGAATTTTTCAGGTTCCCTTCGCCCGATCTGGACGCGAGGGGTGTCAAAAGACGCGGCTGATCACCAGCTACAAGACGAGACTATCCCGGACACCACCAGGGTTCACGGTCAAAAGTTATTAGCGACTTTGTTCAAAAAAAAATTTACTGAAAAGTATGCGGTGACACCACTGTTTTAACTATTTTTGTGTGTTTCAGAGGGTGCAGAAGCGATCCAGAGGTATCCCTAGATAGGTCTCACCGTCCTCAAGCCAAAACAAATGATACACAGGAATTTGGAATACGTCTAGTGCTATAGAAAAATTAAAAACTGCAAAAATTTCGTCAAAATGTACTAAAGTCCTGAAAAATGTGTAATTTGACACGTGTTCCCGTTGGAGTATAACCAAGGGATAAAAACTACCTGCTAATTAGTCAACAAACAACACAAAACCAAAAGAAAATTTCAAAAAATAGCAAGTAAAATTTCTAACATCAGCTCCCTAAGGTAGACTTTTGTATGTATATATGTATAATGTGTATAGAACACGAGTCTACTAAAACGTCAAAAACGTCAAAATTTTTCAGGTTCCCTTCGCCCGATCTGGACGCGAGGGGTGTCAAAAGACGCGGCTGATCACCAGCTACAAGACGAGACTATCCCGGACACCACCAGGGTTCACGGTCAAAAGTTATTAGCGACTTTGTTCAAAAATTTACTGAAAAGTATGCGGTGACACCACTGTTTTAACTATTTTTGTGTGTTTCAGAGGGTGCAGAAGCGATCCAGAGGTATCCCTAGATAGGTCTCACCGTCCTCAAGCCAAAACAAATGATTCACAGGAATTTGGAATAGGTCTAGTGCTATAGAAAAATTAAAAACTGCAAAAATTTCGTCAAAATGTACTAAAGTCCTGAAAGATGTGTAATTTGACACGTGTTCCCGTTGGAGTATAACCAAGGGATAAAAACTACCTGCTAATTAGTCAACAAACAACATAAAACCAAAAGAAAATTTCAAAAAATAGCAAGTAAAATTTCTAACATCAGCTCCCTAAGGTAGACTTTTGTATGTATATATGTATAATGTGTATAGAACACGAGTCTACTAAAACGTCAAAAACGTCAAAATTTTTCAGGTTCCCTTCGCCCGATCTGGACGCGAGGGGTGTCAAAAGACGCGGCTGATCACCAGCTACAAGACGAGACTATCCCGGACACCACCAGGGTTCACGGTCAAAAGTTATTAGCGACTTTGTTCAAAAATTTACTGAAAAGTATGCGGTGACACCACTGTTTTAACTATTTTTGTGTGTTTCAGAGGGTGCAGAAGCGATCCAGAGGTATCCCTAGATAGGTCTCACCGTCCTCAAGCCAAAACAAATGATTCACAGGAATTTGGAATAGGTCTAGTGCTATAGAAAAATTAAAAACTGCAAAAATTTCGTCAAAATGTACTAAAGTCCTGAAAGATGTGTAATTTGACACGTGTTCCCGTTGGAGTATAACCAAGGGATAAAAACTACCTGCTAATTAGTCAACAAACAACATAAAACCAAAAGAAAATTTCAAAAAATAGCAAGTAAAATTTCTAACATCAGCTCCCTAAGGTAGACTTTTGTATGTATATATGTATAATGTGTATAGAACACGAGTCTACTAAAACGTCAAAAACGTCAAAATTTTTCAGTTTCCCTTCGCCCGATCTGGACGCGAGGGGTGTCAAAAGACGCGGCTGATCACCAGCTACAAGACGAGACTATCCCGGACACCACCAGGGTTCACGGTCAAAAGTTATTAGCGACTTTGTTCAAAAATTTACTGAAAAGTATGCGGTGACACCACTGTTTTAACTATTTTTGTGTGTTTCAGAGGGTGCAGAAGCGATCCAGAGGTATCCCTAGATAGGTCTCACCGTCCTCAAGCCAAAACAAATGATTCACAGGAATTTGGAATAGGTCTAGTGCTATAGAAAAATTAAAAACTGCAAAAATTTCGTCAAAATGTACTAAAGTCCTGAAAGATGTGTAATTTGACACGTGTTCCCGTTGGAGTATAACCAAGGGATAAAAACTACCTGCTAATTAGTCAACAAACAACATAAAACCAAAAGAAAATTTCAAAAAATAGCAAGTAAAATTTCTAACATCAGCTCCCTAAGGTAGACTTTTGTATGTATATATGTATAATGTGTATAGAACACGAGTCTACTAAAACGTCAAAAACGTCAAAATTTTTCAGGTTCCCTTCGCCCGATCTGGACGCGAGGGGTGTCAAAAGACGCGGCTGATCACCAGCTACAAGACGAGACTATCCCGGACACCACCAGGGTTCACGGTCAAAAGTTATTAGCGACTTTGTTCAAAAAAAAATTTACTGAAAAGTATGCGGTGACACCACTGTTTTAACTATTTTTGTGTGTTTCAGAGGGTGCAGAAGCGATCCAGAGGTATCCCTAGATAGGTCTCACCGTCCTCAAGCCAAAACAAATGATTCACAGGAATTTGGAATAGGTCTAGTGCTATAGAAAAATTAAAAACTGCAAAAATTTCGTCAAAATGTACTAAAGTCCTGAAAGATGTGTAATTTGACACGTGTTCCCGTTGGAGTATAACCAAGGGATAAAAACTACCTGCTAATTAGTCAACAAACAACATAAAACCAAAAGAAAATTTCAAAAAATAGCAAGTAAAATTTCTAACATCAGCTCCCTAAGGTAGACTTTTGTATGTATATATGTATAATGTGTATAGAACACGAGTCTACTAAAACGTCAAAAACGTCAAAATTTTTCAGTTTCCCTTCGCCCGATCTGGACGCGAGGGGTGTCAAAAGACGCGGCTGATCACCAGCTACAAGACGAGACTATCCCGGACACCACCAGGGTTCACGGTCAAAAGTTATTAGCGACTTTGTTCAAAAATTTACTGAAAAGTATGCGGTGACACCACTGTTTTAACTATTTTTGTGTGTTTCAGAGGGTGCAGAAGCGATCCAGAGGTATCCCTAGATAGGTCTCACCGTCCTCAAGCCAAAACAAATGATTCACAGGAATTTGGAATAGGTCTAGTGCTATAGAAAAATTAAAAACTGCAAAAATTTCGTCAAAATGTACTAAAGTCCTGAAAGATGTGTAATTTGACACGTGTTCCCGTTGGAGTATAACCAAGGGATAAAAACTACCTGCTAATTAGTCAACAAACAACATAAAACCAAAAGAAAATTTCAAAAAATAGCAAGTAAAATTTCTAACATCAGCTCCCTAAGGTAGACTTTTGTATGTATATATGTATAATGTGTATAGAACACGAGTCTACTAAAACGTCAAAAACGTCAAAATTTTTCAGGTTCCCTTCGCCCGATCTGGACGCGAGGGGTGTCAAAAGACGCGGCTGATCACCAGCTACAAGACGAGACTATCCCGGACACCACCAGGGTTCACGGTCAAAAGTTATTAGCGACTTTGTTCAAAAATTTACTGAAAAGTATGCGGTGACACCACTGTTTTAACTATTTTTGTGTGTTTCAGAGGGTGCAGAAGCGATCCAGAGGTATCCCTAGATAGGTCTCACCGTCCTCAAGCCAAAACAAATGATTCACAGGAATTTGGAATAGGTCTAGTGCTATAGAAAAATTAAAAACTGCAAAAATTTCGTCAAAATGTACTAAAGTCCTGAAAGATGTGTAATTTGACACGTGTTCCCGTTGGAGTATAACCAAGGGATAAAAACTACCTGCTAATTAGTCAACAAACAACATAAAACCAAAAGAAAATTTCAAAAAATAGCAAGTAAAATTTCTAACATCAGCTCCCTAAGGTAGACTTTTGTATGTATATATGTATAATGTGTATAGAACACGAGTCTACTAAAACGTCAAAAACGTCAAAATTTTTCAGTTTCCCTTCGCCCGATCTGGACGCGAGGGGTGTCAAAAGACGCGGCTGATCACCAGCTACAAGACGAGACTATCCCGGACACCACCAGGGTTCACGGTCAAAAGTTATTAGCGACTTTGTTCAAAAATTTACTGAAAAGTATGCGGTGACACCACTGTTTTAACTATTTTTGTGTGTTTCAGAGGGTGCAGAAGCGATCCAGAGGTATCCCTAGATAGGTCTCACCGTCCTCAAGCCAAAACAAATGATTCACAGGAATTTGGAATAGGTCTAGTGCTATAGAAAAATTAAAAACTGCAAAAATTTCGTCAAAATGTACTAAAGTCCTGAAAGATGTGTAATTTGACACGTGTTCCCGTTGGAGTATAACCAAGGGATAAAAACTACCTGCTAATTAGTCAACAAACAACATAAAACCAAAAGAAAATTTCAAAAAATAGCAAGTAAAATTTCTAACATCAGCTCCCTAAGGTAGACTTTTGTATGTATATATGTATAATGTGTATAGAACACGAGTCTACTAAAACGTCAAAAACGTCAAAATTTTTCAGGTTCCCTTCGCCCGATCTGGACGCGAGGGGTGTCAAAAGACGCGGCTGATCACCAGCTACAAGACGAGACTATCCCGGACACCACCAGGGTTCACGGTCAAAAGTTATTAGCGACTTTGTTCAAAAATTTACTGAAAAGTATGCGGTGACACCACTGTTTTAACTATTTTTGTGTGTTTCAGAGGGTGCAGAAGCGATCCAGAGGTATCCCTAGATAGGTCTCACCGTCCTCAAGCCAAAACAAATGATTCACAGGAATTTGGAATAGGTCTAGTGCTATAGAAAAATTAAAAACTGCAAAAATTTCGTCAAAATGTACTAAAGTCCTGAAAGATGTGTAATTTGACACGTGTTCCCGTTGGAGTATAACCAAGGGATAAAAACTACCTGCTAATTAGTCAACAAACAACATAAAACCAAAAGAAAATTTCAAAAAATAGCAAGTAAAATTTCTAACATCAGCTCCCTAAGGTAGACTTTTGTATGTATATATGTATAATGTGTATAGAACACGAGTCTACTAAAACGTCAAAAACGTCAAAATTTTTCAGTTTCCCTTCGCCCGATCTGGACGCGAGGGGTGTCAAAAGACGCGGCTGATCACCAGCTACAAGACGAGACTATCCCGGACACCACCAGGGTTCACGGTCAAAAGTTATTAGCGACTTTGTTCAAAAATTTACTGAAAAGTATGCGGTGACACCACTGTTTTAACTATTTTTGTGTGTTTCAGAGGGTGCAGAAGCGATCCAGAGGTATCCCTAGATAGGTCTCACCGTCCTCAAGCCAAAACAAATGATTCACAGGAATTTGGAATAGGTCTAGTGCTATAGAAAAATTAAAAACTGCAAAAATTTCGTCAAAATGTACTAAAGTCCTGAAAGATGTGTAATTTGACACGTGTTCCCGTTGGAGTATAACCAAGGGATAAAAACTACCTGCTAATTAGTCAACAAACAACATAAAACCAAAAGAAAATTTCAAAAAATAGCAAGTAAAATTTCTAACATCAGCTCCCTAAGGTAGACTTTTGTATGTATATATGTATAATGTGTATAGAACACGAGTCTACTAAAACGTCAAAAACGTCAAAATTTTTCAGGTTCCCTTCGCCCGATCTGGACGCGAGGGGTGTCAAAAGACGCGGCTGATCACCAGCTACAAGACGAGACTATCCCGGACACCACCAGGGTTCACGGTCAAAAGTTATTAGCGACTTTGTTCAAAAATTTACTGAAAAGTATGCGGTGACACCACTGTTTTAACTATTTTTGTGTGTTTCAGAGGGTGCAGAAGCGATCCAGAGGTATCCCTAGATAGGTCTCACCGTCCTCAAGCCAAAACAAATGATTCACAGGAATTTGGAATAGGTCTAGTGCTATAGAAAAATTAAAAACTGCAAAAATTTCGTCAAAATGTACTAAAGTCCTGAAAGATGTGTAATTTGACACGTGTTCCCGTTGGAGTATAACCAAGGGATAAAAACTACCTGCTAATTAGTCAACAAACAACATAAAACCAAAAGAAAATTTCAAAAAATAGCAAGTAAAATTTCTAACATCAGCTCCCTAAGGTAGACTTTTGTATGTATATATGTATAATGTGTATAGAACACGAGTCTACTAAAACGTCAAAAACGTCAAAATTTTTCAGGTTCCCTTCGCCCGATCTGGACGCGAGGGGTGTCAAAAGACGCGGCTGATCACCAGCTACAAGACGAGACTATCCCGGACACCACCAGGGTTCACGGTCAAAAGTTATTAGCGACTTTGTTCAAAAATTTACTGAAAAGTATGCGGTGACACCACTGTTTTAACTATTTTTGTGTGTTTCAGAGGGTGCAGAAGCGATCCAGAGGTATCCCTAGATAGGTCTCACCGTCCTCAAGCCAAAACAAATGATTCACAGGAATTTGGAATAGGTCTAGTGCTATAGAAAAATTAAAAACTGCAAAAATTTCGTCAAAATGTACTAAAGTCCTGAAAGATGTGTAATTTGACACGTGTTCCCGTTGGAGTATAACCAAGGGATAAAAACTACCTGCTAATTAGTCAACAAACAACATAAAACCAAAAGAAAATTTCAAAAAATAGCAAGTAAAATTTCTAACATCAGCTCCCTAAGGTAGACTTTTGTATGTATATATGTATAATGTGTATAGAACACGAGTCTACTAAAACGTCAAAAACGTCAAAATTTTTCAGTTTCCCTTCGCCCGATCTGGACGCGAGGGGTGTCAAAAGACGCGGCTGATCACCAGCTACAAGACGAGACTATCCCGGACACCACCAGGGTTCACGGTCAAAAGTTATTAGCGACTTTGTTCAAAAATTTACTGAAAAGTATGCGGTGACACCACTGTTTTAACTATTTTTGTGTGTTTCAGAGGGTGCAGAAGCGATCCAGAGGTATCCCTAGATAGGTCTCACCGTCCTCAAGCCAAAACAAATGATTCACAGGAATTTGGAATAGGTCTAGTGCTATAGAAAAATTAAAAACTGCAAAAATTTCGTCAAAATGTACTAAAGTCCTGAAAGATGTGTAATTTGACACGTGTTCCCGTTGGAGTATAACCAAGGGATAAAAACTACCTGCTAATTAGTCAACAAACAACATAAAACCAAAAGAAAATTTCAAAAAATAGCAAGTAAAATTTCTAACATCAGCTCCCTAAGGTAGACTTTTGTATGTATATATGTATAATGTGTATAGAACACGAGTCTACTAAAACGTCAAAAACGTCAAAATTTTTCAGGTTCCCTTCGCCCGATCTGGACGCGAGGGGTGTCAAAAGACGCGGCTGATCACCAGCTACAAGACGAGACTATCCCGGACACCACCAGGGTTCACGGTCAAAAGTTATTAGCGACTTTGTTCAAAAATTTACTGAAAAGTATGCGGTGACACCACTGTTTTAACTATTTTTGTGTGTTTCAGATGGTGCAGAAGCGATCCAGAGGTATCCCTAGATAGGTCTCACCGTCCTCAAGCCAAAACAAATGATTCACAGGAATTTGGAATAGGTCTAGTGCTATAGAAAAATTAAAAACTGCAAAAATTTCGTCAAAATGTACTAAAGTCCTGAAAGATGTGTAATTTGACACGTGTTCCCGTTGGAGTATAACCAAGGGATAAAAACTACCTGCTAATTAGTCAACAAACAACATAAAACCAAAAGAAAATTTCAAAAAATAGCAAGTAAAATTTCTAACATCAGCTCCCTAAGGTAGACTTTTGTATGTATATATGTATAATGTGTATAGAACACGAGTCTACTAAAACGTCAAAAACGTCAAAATTTTTCAGGTTCCCTTCGCCCGATCTGGACGCGAGGGGTGTCAAAAGACGCGGCTGATCACCAGCTACAAGACGAGACTATCCCGGACACCACCAGGGTTCACGGTCAAAAGTTATTAGCGACTTTGTTCAAAAATTTACTGAAAAGTATGCGGTGACACCACTGTTTTAACTATTTTTGTGTGTTTCAGAGGGTGCAGAAGCGATCCAGAGGTATCCCTAGATAGGTCTCACCGTCCTCAAGCCAAAACAAATGATTCACAGGAATTTGGAATAGGTCTAGTGCTATAGAAAAATTAAAAACTGCAAAAATTTCGTCAAAATGTACTAAAGTCCTGAAAGATGTGTAATTTGACACGTGTTCCCGTTGGAGTATAACCAAGGGATAAAAACTACCTGCTAATTAGTCAACAAACAACATAAAACCAAAAGAAAATTTCAAAAAATAGCAAGTAAAATTTCTAACATCAGCTCCCTAAGGTAGACTTTTGTATGTATATATGTATAATGTGTATAGAACACGAGTCTACTAAAACGTCAAAAACGTCAAAATTTTTCAGGTTCCCTTCGCCCGATCTGGACGCGAGGGGTGTCAAAAGACGCGGCTGATCACCAGCTACAAGACGAGACTATCCCGGACACCACCAGGGTTCACGGTCAAAAGTTATTAGCGACTTTGTTCAAAAATTTACTGAAAAGTATGCGGTGACACCACTGTTTTAACTATTTTTGTGTGTTTCAGAGGGTGCAGAAGCGATCCAGAGGTATCCCTAGATAGGTCTCACCGTCCTCAAGCCAAAACAAATGATTCACAGGAATTTGGAATAGGTCTAGTGCTATAGAAAAATTAAAAACTGCAAAAATTTCGTCAAAATGTACTAAAGTCCTGAAAGATGTGTAATTTGACACGTGTTCCCGTTGGAGTATAACCAAGGGATAAAAACTACCTGCTAATTAGTCAACAAACAACATAAAACCAAAAGAAAATTTCAAAAAATAGCAAGTAAAATTTCTAACATCAGCTCCCTAAGGTAGACTTTTGTATGTATATATGTATAATGTGTATAGAACACGAGTCTACTAAAACGTCAAAAACGTCAAAATTTTTCAGGTTCCCTTCGCCCGATCTGGACGCGAGGGGTGTCAAAAGACGCGGCTGATCACCAGCTACAAGACGAGACTATCCCGGACACCACCAGGGTTCACGGTCAAAAGTTATTAGCGACTTTGTTCAAAAATTTACTGAAAAGTATGCGGTGACACCACTGTTTTAACTATTTTTGTGTGTTTCAGAGGGTGCAGAAGCGATCCAGAGGTATCCCTAGATAGGTCTCACCGTCCTCAAGCCAAAACAAATGATTCACAGGAATTTGGAATAGGTCTAGTGCTATAGAAAAATTAAAAACTGCAAAAATTTCGTCAAAATGTACTAAAGTCCTGAAAGATGTGTAATTTGACACGTGTTCCCGTTGGAGTATAACCAAGGGATAAAAACTACCTGCTAATTAGTCAACAAACAACATAAAACCAAAAGAAAATTTCAAAAAATAGCAAGTAAAATTTCTAACATCAGCTCCCTAAGGTAGACTTTTGTATGTATATATGTATAATGTGTATAGAACACGAGTCTACTAAAACGTCAAAAACGTCAAAATTTTTCAGTTTCCCTTCGCCCGATCTGGACGCGAGGGGTGTCAAAAGACGCGGCTGATCACCAGCTACAAGACGAGACTATCCCGGACACCACCAGGGTTCACGGTCAAAAGTTATTAGCGACTTTGTTCAAAAATTTACTGAAAAGTATGCGGTGACACCACTGTTTTAACTATTTTTGTGTGTTTCAGAGGGTGCAGAAGCGATCCAGAGGTATCCCTAGATAGGTCTCACCGTCCTCAAGCCAAAACAAATGATTCACAGGAATTTGGAATAGGTCTAGTGCTATAGAAAAATTAAAAACTGCAAAAATTTCGTCAAAATGTACTAAAGTCCTGAAAGATGTGTAATTTGACACGTGTTCCCGTTGGAGTATAACCAAGGGATAAAAACTACCTGCTAATTAGTCAACAAACAACATAAAACCAAAAGAAAATTTCAAAAAATAGCAAGTAAAATTTCTAACATCAGCTCCCTAAGGTAGACTTTTGTATGTATATATGTATAATGTGTATAGAACACGAGTCTACTAAAACGTCAAAAACGTCAAAATTTTTCAGGTTCCCTTCGCCCGATCTGGACGCGAGGGGTGTCAAAAGACGCGGCTGATCACCAGCTACAAGACGAGACTATCCCGGACACCACCAGGGTTCACGGTCAAAAGTTATTAGCGACTTTGTTCAAAAATTTACTGAAAAGTATGCGGTGACACCACTGTTTTAACTATTTTTGTGTGTTTCAGAGGGTGCAGAAGCGATCCAGAGGTATCCCTAGATAGGTCTCACCGTCCTCAAGCCAAAACAAATGATTCACAGGAATTTGGAATAGGTCTAGTGCTATAGAAAAATTAAAAACTGCAAAAATTTCGTCAAAATGTACTAAAGTCCTGAAAGATGTTTAATTTGACACGTGTTCCCGTTGGAGTATAACCAAGGGATAAAAACTACCTGCTAATTAGTCAACAAACAACATAAAACCAAAAGAAAATTTCAAAAAATAGCAAGTAAAATTTCTAACATCAGCTCCCTAAGGTAGACTTTTGTATGTATATATGTATAATGTGTATAGAACACGAGTCTACTAAAACGTCAAAAACGTCAAAATTTTTCAGTTTCCCTTCGCCCGATCTGGACGCGAGGGGTGTCAAAAGACGCGGCTGATCACCAGCTACAAGACGAGACTATCCCGGACACCACCAGGGTTCACGGTCAAAAGTTATTAGCGACTTTGTTCAAAAATTTACTGAAAAGTATGCGGTGACACCACTGTTTTAACTATTTTTGTGTGTTTCAGAGGGTGCAGAAGCGATCCAGAGGTATCCCTAGATAGGTCTCACCGTCCTCAAGCCAAAACAAATGATTCACAGGAATTTGGAATAGGTCTAGTGCTATAGAAAAATTAAAAACTGCAAAAATTTCGTCAAAATGTACTAAAGTCCTGAAAGATGTGTAATTTGACACGTGTTCCCGTTGGAGTATAACCAAGGGATAAAAACTACCTGCTAATTAGTCAACAAACAACATAAAACCAAAAGAAAATTTCAAAAAATAGCAAGTAAAATTTCTAACATCAGCTCCCTAAGGTAGACTTTTGTATGTATATATGTATAATGTGTATAGAACACGAGTCTACTAAAACGTCAAAAACGTCAAAATTTTTCAGGTTCCCTTCGCCCGATCTGGACGCGAGGGGTGTCAAAAGACGCGGCTGATCACCAGCTACAAGACGAGACTATCCCGGACACCACCAGGGTTCACGGTCAAAAGTTATTAGCGACTTTGTTCAAAAATTTACTGAAAAGTATGCGGTGACACCACTGTTTTAACTATTTTTGTGTGTTTCAGAGGGTGCAGAAGCGATCCAGAGGTATCCCTAGATAGGTCTCACCGTCCTCAAGCCAAAACAAATGATTCACAGGAATTTGGAATAGGTCTAGTGCTATAGAAAAATTAAAAACTGCAAAAATTTCGTCAAAATGTACTAAAGTCCTGAAAGATGTGTAATTTGACACGTGTTCCCGTTGGAGTATAACCAAGGGATAAAAACTACCTGCTAATTAGTCAACAAACAACATAAAACCAAAAGAAAATTTCAAAAAATAGCAAGTAAAATTTCTAACATCAGCTCCCTAAGGTAGACTTTTGTATGTATATATGTATAATGTGTATAGAACACGAGTCTACTAAAACGTCAAAAACGTCAAAATTTTTCAGTTTCCCTTCGCCCGATCTGGACGCGAGGGGTGTCAAAAGACGCGGCTGATCACCAGCTACAAGACGAGACTATCCCGGACACCACCAGGGTTCACGGTCAAAAGTTATTAGCGACTTTGTTCAAAAATTTACTGAAAAGTATGCGGTGACACCACTGTTTTAACTATTTTTGTGTGTTTCAGAGGGTGCAGAAGCGATCCAGAGGTATCCCTAGATAGGTCTCACCGTCCTCAAGCCAAAACAAATGATTCACAGGAATTTGGAATAGGTCTAGTGCTATAGAAAAATTAAAAACTGCAAAAATTTCGTCAAAATGTACTAAAGTCCTGAAAGATGTGTAATTTGACACGTGTTCCCGTTGGAGTATAACCAAGGGATAAAAACTACCTGCTAATTAGTCAACAAACAACATAAAACCAAAAGAAAATTTCAAAAAATAGCAAGTAAAATTTCTAACATCAGCTCCCTAAGGTAGACTTTTGTATGTATATATGTATAATGTGTATAGAACACGAGTCTACTAAAACGTCAAAAACGTCAAAATTTTTCAGGTTCCCTTCGCCCGATCTGGACGCGAGGGGTGTCAAAAGACGCGGCTGATCACCAGCTACAAGACGAGACTATCCCGGACACCACCAGGGTTCACGGTCAAAAGTTATTAGCGACTTTGTTCAAAAATTTACTGAAAAGTATGCGGTGACACCACTGTTTTAACTATTTTTGTGTGTTTCAGAGGGTGCAGAAGCGATCCAGAGGTATCCCTAGATAGGTCTCACCGTCCTCAAGCCAAAACAAATGATTCACAGGAATTTGGAATAGGTCTAGTGCTATAGAAAAATTAAAAACTGCAAAAATTTCGTCAAAATGTACTAAAGTCCTGAAAGATGTGTAATTTGACACGTGTTCCCGTTGGAGTATAACCAAGGGATAAAAACTACCTGCTAATTAGTCAACAAACAACATAAAACCAAAAGAAAATTTCAAAAAATAGCAAGTAAAATTTCTAACATCAGCTCCCTAAGGTAGACTTTTGTATGTATATATGTATAATGTGTATAGAACACGAGTCTACTAAAACGTCAAAAACGTCAAAATTTTTCAGGTTCCCTTCGCCCGATCTGGACGCGAGGGGTGTCAAAAGACGCGGCTGATCACCAGCTACAAGACGAGACTATCCCGGACACCACCAGGGTTCACGGTCAAAAGTTATTAGCGACTTTGTTCAAAAATTTACTGAAAAGTATGCGGTGACACCACTGTTTTAACTATTTTTGTGTGTTTCAGAGGGTGCAGAAGCGATCCAGAGGTATCCCTAGATAGGTCTCACCGTCCTCAAGCCAAAACAAATGATTCACAGGAATTTGGAATAGGTCTAGTGCTATAGAAAAATTAAAAACTGCAAAAATTTCGTCAAAATGTACTAAAGTCCTGAAAGATGTGTAATTTGACACGTGTTCCCGTTGGAGTATAACCAAGGGATAAAAACTACCTGCTAATTAGTCAACAAACAACATAAAACCAAAAGAAAATTTCAAAAAATAGCAAGTAAAATTTCTAACATCAGCTCCCTAAGGTAGACTTTTGTATGTATATATGTATAATGTGTATAGAACACGAGTCTACTAAAACGTCAAAAACGTCAAAATTTTTCAGGTTCCCTTCGCCCGATCTGGACGCGAGGGGTGTCAAAAGACGCGGCTGATCACCAGCTACAAGACGAGACTATCCCGGACACCACCAGGGTTCACGGTCAAAAGTTATTAGCGACTTTGTTCAAAAATTTACTGAAAAGTATGCGGTGACACCACTGTTTTAACTATTTTTGTGTGTTTCAGAGGGTGCAGAAGCGATCCAGAGGTATCCCTAGATAGGTCTCACCGTCCTCAAGCCAAAACAAATGATTCACAGGAATTTGGAATAGGTCTAGTGCTATAGAAAAATTAAAAACTGCAAAAATTTCGTCAAAATGTACTAAAGTCCTGAAAGATGTGTAATTTGACACGTGTTCCCGTTGGAGTATAACCAAGGGATAAAAACTACCTGCTAATTAGTCAACAAACAACATAAAACCAAAAGAAAATTTCAAAAAATAGCAAGTAAAATTTCTAACATCAGCTCCCTAAGGTAGACTTTTGTATGTATATATGTATAATGTGTATAGAACACGAGTCTACTAAAACGTCAAAAACGTCAAAATTTTTCAGGTTCCCTTCGCCCGATCTGGACGCGAGGGGTGTCAAAAGACGCGGCTGATCACCAGCTACAAGACGAGACTATCCCGGACACCACCAGGGTTCACGGTCAAAAGTTATTAGCGACTTTGTTCAAAAATTTACTGAAAAGTATGCGGTGACACCACTGTTTTAACTATTTTTGTGTGTTTCAGAGGGTGCAGAAGCGATCCAGAGGTATCCCTAGATAGGTCTCACCGTCCTCAAGCCAAAACAAATGATTCACAGGAATTTGGAATAGGTCTAGTGCTATAGAAAAATTAAAAACTGCAAAAATTTCGTCAAAATGTACTAAAGTCCTGAAAGATGTGTAATTTGACACGTGTTCCCGTTGGAGTATAACCAAGGGATAAAAACTACCTGCTAATTAGTCAACAAACAACATAAAACCAAAAGAAAATTTCAAAAAATAGCAAGTAAAATTTCTAACATCAGCTCCCTAAGGTAGACTTTTGTATGTATATATGTATAATGTGTATAGAACACGAGTCTACTAAAACGTCAAAAACGTCAAAATTTTTCAGGTTCCCTTCGCCCGATCTGGACGCGAGGGGTGTCAAAAGACGCGGCTGATCACCAGCTACAAGACGAGACTATCCCGGACACCACCAGGGTTCACGGTCAAAAGTTATTAGCGACTTTGTTCAAAAATTTACTGAAAAGTATGCGGTGACACCACTGTTTTAACTATTTTTGTGTGTTTCAGAGGGTGCAGAAGCGATCCAGAGGTATCCCTAGATAGGTCTCACCGTCCTCAAGCCAAAACAAATGATTCACAGGAATTTGGAATAGGTCTAGTGCTATAGAAAAATTAAAAACTGCAAAAATTTCGTCAAAATGTACTAAAGTCCTGAAAGATGTGTAATTTGACACGTGTTCCCGTTGGAGTATAACCAAGGGATAAAAACTACCTGCTAATTAGTCAACAAACAACATAAAACCAAAAGAAAATTTCAAAAAATAGCAAGTAAAATTTCTAACATCAGCTCCCTAAGGTAGACTTTTGTATGTATATATGTATAATGTGTATAGAACACGAGTCTACTAAAACGTCAAAAACGTCAAAATTTTTCAGGTTCCCTTCGCCCGATCTGGACGCGAGGGGTGTCAAAAGACGCGGCTGATCACCAGCTACAAGACGAGACTATCCCGGACACCACCAGGGTTCACGGTCAAAAGTTATTAGCGACTTTGTTCAAAAATTTACTGAAAAGTATGCGGTGACACCACTGTTTTAACTATTTTTGTGTGTTTCAGAGGGTGCAGAAGCGATCCAGAGGTATCCCTAGATAGGTCTCACCGTCCTCAAGCCAAAACAAATGATTCACAGGAATTTGGAATAGGTCTAGTGCTATAGAAAAATTAAAAACTGCAAAAATTTCGTCAAAATGTACTAAAGTCCTGAAAGATGTGTAATTTGACACGTGTTCCCGTTGGAGTATAACCAAGGGATAAAAACTAC